>CM051395.1:7189135-7220168 GCA_028052125.1 Melia azedarach
TATAATGTTTGAAGATTAAAATAAATAAAAATAATTTAAATTTATATTTATTTAAAGTTAAAATTTAATTTTGAATAAATATTAAATATGATACATGATTAAAAACTGAAATTGTCAAGTTATAGATGCGGCCGTTTTGCATATTAGAATTTAGAATTTGAATAATTATGGTACATGAATAAAAATTAAATTATCATTAATTAAATTCCTAATTTAAATAAATACAAATATTAAATATGATACATAATTAAAAACTGAAATTGTCAAGTTATAGATGTGGCCGTTTTGCATATTAGAATTAGAATTTGAATAAATATGGTACATGAATAAAAATTAAATTATCATTAATTAAATTCTTAATTTAAATAAATATAAATATTAAATATGATACATGATTAAAAACTGAAATTGTCAAGTTATAAATACGGCCGTTTTGCATATTAGAATTTAGAATTTGAATAAATATGGTACATGAATAAAAATTAAATTATCATTAATTAAATTCTTAATTTAAATAAATATAAATTAAAATTCTCAAATTAAAATATTATTAAGTAAATTTAAATAAATATAAATTTAAATTATTTTTAATTAAATTTTTAATTATTTTAATCTTCAAACATTATATAAATTAAAATTAAAATTTTTAAATTTTAACTTTAAAGTAATTAAGGGTATTATAGTCATTTAAGTGTAAATAGATAGTCAACTAAAGGTCTAGGGGAGATAAGTGTGTCTTCCTCAAACCTTCCATCTAAGTGTTAAAGTCTCAAACCTCATGGGAGATATGTATTAAAATCCCTTATTTTTATACCATAGTAAAAACCGATTATTTTAAAATCCACAATAATTTCAAATTGACACATACAATACAATCAGTTGCTTCTCGTAGATTTTCAAAACCCTAGAGTGCAAAATTAAGATATGCATTTGAAATGAATACTTGGGTTATTATATATATCATGAGCAATATAAAAATGAATCGAGTAATATCTTCCTTTAACAAAGAAAAGGTATTTCTAATTTTGCATGGTCAATTATTGATCCCGAAAATTTCTACAATAAAATTAGGTAAGTCACTAATATAGTTCCCTATTCGTGATTTGACTGTTTATTGAAATCATTTTATTAGAATATAGGCTTACTAGAATTACGAGGAATTCTCTCGACAGGTAGAAAAATTAAGGTAAATATGACTTTGAATGCTTGCTTATTTATGTACAAAGACTATAATTGAATCGGTAATAAATCACTTTTTAGTCATTTATTGAATGATAAATCACTACAAGTGACGGAGATATGCAATTTAAATAACGAAAAATCTAATTAAATAACGAAAAATCTATATATTTAAAAATTGTATCTAAAATGACTAAAAAAGTGTAAACAAGACTAGAAACTAATTTGATTATTATGAGCAATTTTCTATGGGATAGACCTTGTGGGAATATTAATTATACTATAATTGATTCACATAATTGCGTTTTTTAATTTCGATTATGGAACACTTAATTTAAAGTAAAAATAATCTTAAGTATATCTATTCCATTAAATCTATTATATATAAAAGCAGTACTCAAAGCATGGAACCATAATTTGTGCTTATTAACATATAACCATAAAAGTTATACAAAAAGACAAAAAAATCTCACCTTTGAAAATCACATGATTGTTTGTATATTTTATGGGAATTGAAAGGACCACATAATCAAGAATAATAATATATTAAAACAACTCAAGATTAAATGCGCTTGGTCAGTTTGTGTAATCTATCTATTCATAGGGGGTAAAAATAAGGTAAAAAGACTTATAAGTCCCTAAGATTTTGTCTAATATATATTTTAATGTCATTAATTTTAAATTATCCATTTAACTCTTAACCTATTATTTAGTAACATCCATTTGGATGGAATACGATGCAATTACTATTTATAAGAATAAAATATGCACGTATATGTTGATCTTAGTACTATACAAACCCAAATTTTAAGGATCACAAAATACACCTTCTAATCCAAGAAATGAAAAAGAAATCAAGCTCAAATCAAAGACTTAAAACACAATCTTGTTATTTCACTTTGTGTATTGTATTTGTTTGCTTGTATATATAAAAGTGTATATTGTTTTTGGCAAGTTCAAGAATTGTCAAAAACAAATGTTTTGAGTTTTGAAAAATGGACTAAATTGCAATGATATGTACGGCATCGAAAGAAAGGAACGCATAATGGGGAAAGCCAACTAACTCCCTCCACTTCATCCGAATAAATTAAATCAAATTGGATGTAAATTATACCCAGATATAAAGCAACTAGAGTAAAACAGTGACCGTGAGCTTGACAAATTGCCCAAGGAGAAACTCGCTTCTAAATCACGTCCATAAATTATTTTAGAAAACATAACGACTTAACCATAAAACAATCGTAGCTCTAAATGATGGCTTAAGTGATAGCCCAAGCTTAAGACAAAAGTCTTTGTCCATGATAGAGCTCCAAAAATACTTCATCCAATCCTGATAAGTTAGGTAGGTAGAACTCTTGCTCTTTGTAAAGGCAATCACTAGGGAATTTTTAGCTCTCTCTCTACAACCGAAAGTTGAATGTTTAAGGGTTTTCATACCTAATCATAAGCAAACTAAGAATGCCAGCTACATCCTTACGAATGGCTACAAACTTTCTCCAAGAAATGATAAAGGTATGAGAAAAATATATTTTCTAGTAGTATCTTTTTATTCTATAGCGACCCATTCATTGGCTCCTAGTCGAAGTAGATTTGAAAAATATAGGCACGGGTCTAAAATAATTAATAGCCAGATGCAACTTAGAGATGCTATTCGAACGGATGAGATCCCCTCAAAAAAACTATTCAAGCAAAACATCCTCTATAATAGACTCTACTTTAAAGGCTAACTTTTTTTCTAAAAAAATTCCTCTATATAGAATGTATGATCAAAGATGCCAACAATTTAATTAATGGATACCATAAAGCTACAAAAGAAAAATAGTTCTTTAAGCGTCAAATTTACCACAAGTAAAACATCAATCCACTTTCAATTAAGATTACATTTAACCTATTCTCTAGCAATTTCTTTAAAATAGGTGATATTACCAAGCACAATCCAAAGATTTGATAAGAAAATAGCACCTTACCTGAATCACAAAAAGAGAAAATAAAGAAACCTTGTACGAAATTGAAAATTGGTAGCAAGAAACCACAAGCATGAAAGAATCATGCTCAAAAGGCCAACAAGAAAAGGAAAGTTTGGAAGGATTTAGAAAGTGAAAGAAATTTGGACTCTTCCTTATATAGGAACAGAAACTTGAAGAGATTAAGCTTAAAAAAACGTTGGCAATTGTTAATTAATTACTTGGCTGATGTAAGCAATGCAATAAACTATGATTTAACTATCGGGGAAAACTAAAATGTCAAGGGATTAATTCAAAATAACGACTAGTATATCATACAAATGATTAAAGTAGATGAAAAGACATATTCGATACATAAGAAAGACGAAAAAAAGTGGTTGTGTCTCTAAATACATAGTATATAATACCACTAAAAAGGAAATAATAACATCTTGAAGCAAGAATATGAAATAATATCAATGGTCTATATTATGTTGATCGTATGTATTGCTCGCCAACAAGGGCTACATAACCTATACGATTAAAGGGTTAATATTGATACTTAAAAATTGACCTTAGGCTTCAGTCTAAACCTAAGCTCAAACCATAACTATATTATTTTGATCAAGTAATGTATAAAAGGTACAAGTGGTGTAAAAAAAGAAAAAAGTAGACCCCAAGTCTGGTCCAAATCAACATAACAACATTGGTCTAACTCACCTAGGGGAAACTCAAGCCTAAAGAATCCATTATATGATTAAACTAATGTATAAGAAACATAAATGCCTAAAATTCTAGAGTCTATTTTTTAGGCCTAAAACTTTATTTTAATTAACCATATATTAATTAAAACAAGAAGTTAGTACAAATATAAATATTATACATCTCTTTTGATTAAGAATAAATTACACTAATTTAATTCTTAAACGAAAACTTATTTTTGGAAACTTGTATTAGATTAAGATTACAGAAACTAGTTATGTTCCATTACAAATTACACATCACACAATATATAAGGAGACATTAGTTTAGGGAATAACAGAGAACACATTATAGAATTAGAGAGCAAAGTACAACCTTTCTCTCTCCTTTGGCGTCTCACTAATATACCTATAGTTATTTGTTTTACAGTCATCTTTTGCTGTAGAAATCAATAATCCAAAACATTACCCTAACTTCATCAATCTTCTATGCATCTATAAGCGTCAACCTGATCATTTTTAGGCTCCAAAGACACCTTTCCCGCAATCTCAAACTTGTCAAGTTACAAATAAAAGTATCGTATACTGCTAATAGCAAAGCCATATGATATTTATTTGAACTCATAGTGGTTGCCACCTACCCTTGTTGTTTATGTTCCTTTATATTTGTATTGAGATATCTTGCTTTCACAAATCGTGGACTCATAATTTGAGTCTTGTGTCATATTGAATATTGCGGAAACAACAATAGCAAATCTCTCTAGTAAAGTCCAGACAATCTCGTAAAGTTGTAACATCATGACTCTAAGGCCACAAATAAGATCCAAAGGACATAATAGACCTTATTCTCTGCAACTCAGAAGAGTTATGAAAGCCTAACTCAAACTAGAGATCCAGCAATATCAAAGCCCACCCAAGACATGCTCAAGTATTCAATTGGTCAGAATTTAACACATTGCTTGAATAAATATCTCCTGCAACAAACTTTTTTAAATAAAAAATTATTTTATAGTACATAAAATTAAAATTGTAATATACAAAACTATATTTAAGATATATCAAATTATACCTAATAAGTGTCTAAAAGTACATTATTTACATATATTTTGCAAGACATTATTACATCACTTTTGAATTTAATGTCTCTATTTATGCATAAATTGTAAAATTTCATTGCTATACCTTTAATTTACACGTTTTCATGGTCAAGAAATTAAATACATGCAAATATGTATAATTGTACAAGATGGCATCAGTATAATACTTGAATTTAAGTGTTTATATGGGGTATTTTTGTGTATAGGTGTTAAAGGAGTGCAAGTTGCAATTAAAGATATAAAGTATCCACTTGCATACAACTCACTTAAGCATGAATCACTATCATGGCCATAACTTTGTGTATACACCTCCAAATTCAATAATTCTTGTTGGAGGTGAAAGATGCCTCAACTATGCACAGATCATCTTCAGAAACTATTTACTAATTCAGAATGGATCTACGCAGAAAGTGTGAATAATTATAATGAATAATAGTTTGCTCATGTGCAACCTGGACCAACGAACATCTTTCTGTCTTTTGGCCATAACTTTCTTAATACAGCATCAATAGAGTTAATTCTTAAACTGGTGGAACCATGAGAAAGGCAGCTAAAACTTTCATGTTATTCATATTTTTTAGATCGTGCATCTGGGCTGTCTACTATGGCCACTATTCAGACAATGGCTATCAAAATGGCAATTTGAGCATGTTTTAATCGTTTGATCATATCTCATGTTACCGACATCGAAAGGACCGATTCATGAATCATGAGAAAGCTTATTCAATTATAAACAATGTACATGAAGACTACTTTCTCTATTTCGGCGTGGAAGACAATCAAATGTGAGCTCCAATCTGGAAGACAGAGATATGATGAATTCTGTAGTTTCCATGTGCTTACATATGTAAAGCCTCCTTGATCTAGCCTATATAAACTGTGATTTTGTTCATGTTTGGGGGGATCCTTTTGGGCACCCTCTTGGGGGTTCTCTTTGTTTTACTCCCCTTAGGGGGGAGTCTTCTCTTTGTTTCTCTAATCTTATTAATAGCCCTTTCTTTGCTTTGTACTTCTTTTAAATTAATGTACCATATGTGTTAGCTCCATCCTTCATACCAAGCAATCTTCACCAAGAATTTGAAGAAGATGATCAATTAATTCAAAACCTTGGGGTAAATCTTTCCTGAAGGTAAGATTTTCTTATTTTACAATATGTTTGGAATTTCATATTTGGTTTCATTGATTTGAGCTAGATTATGAAAGGATAAACATATTGTTGGAGTTTGGCTTAGTAACTACAATTGTATTGGATATTTTGTGAATACTTTTTAATTGATGTTTGAGATTATTTCTTGTTCATTAATCTTCATACCTTTGCTTATGAATTATGGATTGGCCATCTATAATTTGTGATTAAAGTTAACAAATGAGAATTAAGGTGCTAGACACGCCATCTTACCTTAATTAAGCTCCCTTGAACAAGTGTTTAGATTAAATCCATTGATTTGGTTTGATTTAAATGGTCATGTGATTTCCTTGTGAATATGCTAATTAATTAAGTAGAGGCCTCACATAAAGGATATATTTAATTGATTACAAGTGAAAATTGCCATGATCATTGGAATTTTCTAGGCTTAGTGGAAAGACCAATAATTTAAACATTGGAATATTAAACTAATTCACCTAATATTTCAATACATGAGTAGAGAGCTAACCAACTCCTATTTTATTTTATTTTTTTTCTTCTTAATTTCATTTTCTTTATGTTATTCTAATTTATTTAGTTTTAAATTGAATTTACATCAAGTCCCATTTGATTAATTCTTTAATTTAGTAATTAAGAGGAAACTATTAAGGATTTAAACCATTGTAATTCTTTGAGAGATCGACCTCGGGGTGAATTTGTCACTAGCTATTAGTGATTCGTGCACTTGCGAGCATTTAAAATTTGCACATCAATACCCCATTCCCTTTAACCTCCTAATTCCTCTTTTCCATTTTTGTTTTTTATTTTTTAATTATTAATATTTTTATGTACAGTATACTTATAATTTTTTTGGTTGAAATCAAATTCGATAATATTGCTGAATGAATGCTTCTAAATTTTAATTGTATTCTTATAAACTTATAGATTTATTTAAATATTTTTTATTTTAGATTTAGTATATAAAGGACCTAATTATAATTATTTATATATTTATTTAGAATTAATTATTTTATTTTAAATATGTATATTTGTTTAAAATTTAAACTAACTATGTACTAGTACTTTTATTAATTAAAAGAAAATACTTAAAGTATATATCTTCAAATTATTTAGCTCAAATCAGATCAATCCGGATTTGAAAAAAAATTCATTGGATCGAATTGAATCGGATCAAATTGCATACAATTAGGGATAGAAATTCATATAAACGAATCGTATTCATGTCATGTGATTAATTAATGGATATAACAAAATTTTCAATCAACATGGATCCAATTTATTTATTAATGATTGTCTAAAATTCAAATACAAATACAATCTATTTATTAATCGTGTCTGAATGAATCAAATTATTATCAAGGTATAATTTATTTAAACACAATTATTTCTTTAGACAAGATTAAATAAAATCAAAAAATTTTACTTTTTATTTTTTATTTTTCAATATTTTTCTTACATTTATATATTGAGTTTATTTGGACATTGAATTTGATTACGGCAAAGTAAATACTTTTTATTTTAAACTTTTTACAAATATAATAAAAATAATAATAAAATAATATGAATTTCGTCCTTAATAGATTTTAATATTACATTTACATTCTTAATATTTTAAAAATATATTTTTAGTCTCTTCTATTATAACAAATTTGTTAACTTTTAATATATTTTTTTATTTAACACATTTTCTCTCAATTAAATTAAATTTTTATTGGGCTTAACCCAATACAAAAAAATTATAAAAAAAACTTTTTTTATTAATACTATACTTGCTTTTTTTTAATTTTTATTTTAACAAATAATTATTAAATAATATGTTTTTAGATTATAAAAATTTAAAAAATTATTCATAATCAAATTTTACAAACATCTTATTCATAAACGACTTTTTACAAGAAATTTGAGTTTTATTATTTTTATTTTTAGTTAATTTTATTGTAGAGCTTTAAAAAAATTCAAAAGAAATAAATTTATTTAGATTTTATTATTTTTATTTAATTTTATTGTAAAAAATAAAAAAATAAAAAATCAAATTTTTTTTTTTACAGTAAAATTAAATAAAAATAAAAATAATAAAATATAAACACGTTTATTTCTTTTGAACTTTTTTTAAATTTTTATAATAAAATTAACTAAAAATAAAAATAATAAAACTCAAATTTCTTATAAGAAGCCATTTATGAATAAGATGTTTGTAAATTTTGATTATGAATATTTTTAAATTTTTATAATCTAAAAATATATTATTTAATAATTATTTGTTAAAATAAAAATTAAAAATAAAAATAATTATAGTATTAATAAAAAATTTATTTTTTTTGTATTGAGTTAAGCCCAATAAAATTTTAATTTAACTAAAAAAAATGTGTCAAATAAAAAATATATTAAAAGTTAATAAATTTGTTATGACAACAGAAACTAAAAATATAATTTTAAAATATTATTATATTAAGAATGTAAGTAATAATATTAAAATTAATTAAAGACGAAATTAATATTTTTTTAATAATAATTGTAAACGAACCATAAGTATGTTTTAAATAAATAAACGAGTTAAAAAATTAAATACAAATACGATCTAATTATTATTCATGTTAATTTTTTTAAATTTAAATTCATTTAATTGTATTAAATTCGTGTCAAATAATTATATCATAATCCAAATTACTACTCTTACATAAATGGATCAGACTAAATTAAAAAAAATAATTAATCTACTGAGTGATAAATCATATATAAATTTGATCAAATTTATCTATTATGATCCGTTGAAAGGCCCTACTCCTCGCAGCAACTAGAATACGGTACGACTAAGGTACTGACTGGGTGGGTGTCTACTATTAAAGCTTGTATTTTCTTTGACATATTACGGGGTTGTTGGGCTCGTCGGTTTCTCGGGCCTTTGCTATTTTGGGTCTTGGATGTGGACCTTTGATATTAGGCCTGGCCCAATTATGATGTAGCAGCACACCACTGGTCACTAACAGTCTAACACAACCATTTCTATTATTCGTAAGAGCGCAAATCTTAATTCTCACTAAAATTTTAAACACTTATTTTCTTTTATTACTATTATTCAGTCACTCGTTCGTTTATTCTTGATCAATAAAATTTTCTTTATTTTTTTATTTATATTTGACTTTAGCTCTTTAAAATTAGTGTTTTGACTTGTATTATCTTTATAAATAATTAGATCAATTTAAAATAAGAAATAAATAAAATTTATAAAGATATTTTTAAAATTACAATCATAAAACCTTAGATTTCAAACTTTGAGGTTAAAGGAACAATTTGAACTTAATTTTAATAAGGTTTTAATAAGAAGTATTTTCACATCTCTCTATTAAAGTTAGTGAGAATCACAAATACTGAAAAAATTTATGAAAATTTATAGAAACTTCTTTTACTACAGCTTTTGATCTAGTTGACAGTTAAAAAAATATTAAATGACTTAAAATAGTCTTATTAATATATATATTAACAAAACGGTAATCTTATTCATTTTACACTTATATTCACTTTTTTCATTAAACTCTTAATCTATTAACCCAAACGTAACACTTGAGATTATTATTATTATTGTTATTATTATTATTTTGCATTTATATTTTGCAATTTATTTTTATTTTTTATTAATTTTATTATTTTTACAAATTTACTTCATTATTTATAATTGCTAATATTTTTTGTATTAATTTAATTATAATTAAGTATAATTTAGTCATTATATAATGTATGTTTAATTATACATGTATGAATATGTAGAATTAAAAATTTAGAACACGTGATTCAACTAAAGTTAAAATATAATTTTTTGTCCTATTTTGTTATAAATTTAAATTGTTTGAGTAAATTTTTAAGAAATTACTTCTTTAAAGGCATTGACAAAATAGAAATAAGTATAATCGATCATATATACATATATATACATATAACAATTGATTAAGATATTAATTTGTTATCTTAATCTAATTAGTCATCATATTTTACTATAAATTTATATTGTTCAACCAAATATTTATAATTTTTCTTGATTAATTATGTTAGTTAATATATTTATATTATATTAATTACACTTAAGTATAATCAATCACCATGTACTTCATATCATATATGAATAACTAAACATGTGTGAATTTACATAACACAATATTAAATCATGATCAAAATTTAATTAGTCATTATATTTAGAAATAAATTTTAATTTTGATTATTATAAATATTGTCATTCACAATTTTTATTTTATTACTAAACAAAAGTAGACAATTTACAACTTACTATATATATTATTATTGTTAATTTGGTTTGATTGTTTAATTGTTGTTATTTTAATATAATAAGTAATACATTATACAATATTATTCAATTTTCAATAATTTTTAAATGATTTAAATTAATTTCTAAATTCTTAAATATTAAGAAAATAAAAAATTTATAATATTTAATTTTTTATAGTAATCTATTGTATATAGGCTCATGGGTCGGATCGTTGGGTTAGGCATGACCCACGTGGGCTTTGTGGGTTTTGTTGGACTGCCATTAAGATAAATGGGCTAGTACGGTCTGTACAGTAAATACGTAGTGAACTGTGTTAGACTGTTATAATTTACTATACATGCTTGGGTGACCTGGCATGGTTACTATGTATGCTTGGGGTGGCTTACTTTTTGTGACTGGCATAACCCATTCGCCATCATTATTACAAGGTTAGTCATAATGAATTAATGTATAGTTAATATTATTTTATGAAAATTTAACGGGTGTTTTATTACATTTTTATGATTATAGATTTCGTAAGAAATTAGTGTTGGTGAAAGGTTTATTTGACATATTAAACTTGCTAGATGCAATGTCCTATAAAAATGATGTTTCCTTCTTAATAATGTGTATATAGTAATAGACACTCCAAAAAGATTTTGTATCCAATAATTTTGTAAGAGTGGATAATGATAACAATGGTAAAGGATATGAGAAGTTTAATTCAACTTTATGGCTTAGTGATGATGTTGTTACTTCATCATTTAATACAAATGTTTCTACCCAACAAAAAAAAAAAAGATAAAATTTTCGAAAAATTATGGATAGAAGATGTCTCAACAATTAGATATCATCTTAAAGGAAATCTCAAAAAAGGATAGCAATGCGATTGATGAGCTCGACTGTTTTGTTAAGAAGGTGATAAAAATTGTTGAGGGGATATCCGAAATTGTTAACAATGAAGATTTGTTCACAAAAATTGCTAATATTTTAACTAAAAGGAAAATAAAGAGATATTTGTTGTATTAAACGAACCAAGTCGACAAGTTACTTGGTTAAAGCATAAAAATATTTGACTTCTTTTAGTTATATTAAATATTTAGAAATATATTATTTCTTATATTTTTTCCTTTATAAAATGCATTATTGAAGTTGATACGATATGTGTTCATGATGTCTGTACTTTATTTATCTTTTAATACTGAGTAAATAATTAATAATATTAAAGTTAATTATTGTTAGTATTAAAGTTGTAGTTATTTTCATAATAAATTTTTTATTTAATTTCTTATGATGTAAAATAAAAATATAACATTTTTATTTTCTTAGAATATTTATTTTTGACATGAATATACTCCTATTTTTATAATTTATTAATGTTAAATTTCTTTTTTAATTACACATTCAAACGTCTAATTTAACACTAAAAGTATAATATAAATACTTTTAGAAGTTGTTGACCAAATAGTCAAATATATTTTAAGAATTGCTAAATAAAAAATGTTAAAGAACATAAGTGCTAACCAGCACTTTTTCTTTAACACTACTTAATAGACCCTAGATGAAAATATCAATAAATTATTAGTAATTAAGTATAAATAATATAATAGGGTATTAAAAGTTTTTGATATAAGCTAAAATATATGAATTTAATTAAATGTTTTTTTATGTAATTCTAATTGATGATAAAATGGTAAACAAAAAGAGTTTCCCTTTGAAAGGATGAAAATAGCATGGTTCTTTTTTCTCTCATTTTTAAAAGTATTATATTACATATTTTCAAAATTTACTTGAAATTTAGATTTTCCCTTAAGGTTTCAACTTTTATATAATATGTTTCGAAGTTTTCGTCGAAAAAAATAAATATAACAATACATTCTATGTATTATATAGCCAAATCCCATGTTAACAAATATGAATTTGTGCACCATTTTTATGCATGATATATATTAAGTAAAAATATTTCATTAAACATAAATGATTATCAAACATAAATTTTGAAGCGAAACAAAGCTGTATTTTTTTTATCTGAAATATGAATAAATAAAAAATTTGAATAAACTAAAAGTCCGTTTGGTATAACTTTTCAAATAGAGTTTTTTAAAATAAATCTTTTATCTGTAGAACTTTCGTAAATAAAATTTTTAATAAAAATTTATTAATCGTTCTATTGTCATAAATAGCTTTTCAAAAAATTTGAGTAATTCTTTAATAAACAAACATTTAATGTTCTAATTTAAACAAATAACACAATTTTTTTAAAATAAAGTAAAGATATTTTAAACAATTCCGCCTTTAAAAAAAAACTGAAAAAATTTCACTGCCAAAAGTCCAAAATTTTGAGCTTCTTCCAATAGAAGGAAAATAACTTTTTTAATTCCCAAAAACCCTTTTTTGATAGAAACCAAATGACTTTAAAAATTTTGGAAAAAACTTTTATCATTAAAAAGACTCTTTTGGCTAATGAAAAAACCAAACTAAACAATCACTAAAAGTCATAACATAACAAATATCAAGTCCATAATCCAATCTTCATGTGAAGTGAAGTCTATATATATAGCATATCCAAAGATACCTAAAATCCAAATATTTCATTTCCAAAGCCAAATATAAAACAGTCTTCATTCATCAACATCCTCAAATGTTAGCACCAGTTATCATGAATGACAAAATTTTCATTTATCATTAATTTCAACATCAGCAGCAGCAACATCATCTGATTCTATGACTAGAGCTGGAAAAAATGAGAATACCATAAATACATCATAAATTTATATTAAAAAATTTAATGGTGAAAGCAAGAAAAGAAAAGCAACCCTATTTTCTTATATCTAGAATCTATTGTAAATTGATCATCATTTCAAACACAGTATATTACAGCATTATATGCTTACAAAAAGTTGTAAACAAAAGCAAAGAAAGAAAGAAATTTTAACCTTAACTTCTGCACTATTCATATGGATTACTTTCGCAATGCTCAAGTATAGAATTTGGAATGCATCTCTTCATATGAAAAAAGTAAACTATTTTTGACTTGTACATTTAAAGAAATTTTAACCTTAACTTCTGCACTATTCATATGGATTACTTTCGCAATGCTCAAGTATAGAATTTGGAATGCATCTCTTCATATGAAAAAAGTAAACTATTTTTGACTTGTACATTTTTTACAAAGGATAGATCTTATTGAAAAGTAAATGAAAACCTGAAACTACAAGTATATTGATGCCTAAACACTGTTTTACCGTAAATCAGTGTTGAGTAGAGTACAGTAAAGTACACTGTTTTAGCCGCATTTTGTGTAGGTATTAGACCAAGAAATCTACTAATCATTTTGCCACTTTTATAATGCTTCCAGCATAAAAATCCTGTTTTCTCTGTTAGTATGCTTTGATTCTTTGAGCCTCAGTTGTTTTGCTTTACATATAGATAATTGTCTAGAAAACAATTTACTACTTCAAACAGAAACAAATAGAGTCGGGGTTTTCACAAAGAGAACTGTTCCCCATCATATTGCCTTGATTATATTCTTCTCAATTAATGTGTGAGGGGCACCATTGATTCCAACTTAATGTGAGTGAACAATTTTATTTTGGTAATGAAAAGTTTTAAAGGGTTTGAAGTGTCTCATACAAACATATCAACAATAGAGCAATAAACCAGGCATATATTTAGAACATTGTATCATGCAAGAGGCAAAATGATAAACGGCCACCTTGAGGAACTTTAAGCATCAATTCTTGTCCTGCTATTCTGAATATTTTCGGAATATAAAGAAAGAGAGTTGAAAGGGGCTAGCTACCTCGAGCACGAGGGACAACAGCTTTTTATCACAAATAGGGCGTGAGTATCTACCTCATGATAAGTTGTAAACTGCAACAAAAGGCATCAGAACACTTCCCATCCATAGCTTTCCATCCTTCTCTTCCACTTCACTAACTGCTTTAACAACCTTTCCTTGATTGTCCTCCAATATCTGCAAAATCTTTCCCTCTGGGCTGTATTTGATAACTAATGCATGTGGCCTTCCCCCAATGTGAAGCAGGAACTGAATCCTTGCTGGAATCGGGAGCTTGAGCACAAAATGCCTAATATTAGGGTACAGAGCCAACAGGTAAGAATACAGGTTCCGCCGACAGTGGACAGCTACCCAAAATTCACCATTTTCATTTGTCCGGACATTGTCAGGATATCCAGGTAAAATGGCCAACACTTCTGACGTACCAGCTTTCTCACCCTTCAACCAATACTTTCGTAATCTGCAGAAATGAATTTTGATAACAGAGTAGTAAAGCCGAGGTTGCTTGGTTCCTAAATGATTCAATATAACTTCTAGCCCCTATTAAGTGTTTCCTCACAACCTAGTAAACGTTCTGAAGAGCATTATTCTTCTGAAAGTAGCAATTAGCAATCACAGAAAGCAATTGAAGCTTGAAACTGAAATTAACTGTCCCAAAAGTTTTATGGCTCAGTTGGGGAACTCGGTTAAAGCAAGATGCCTTATCATGAATATTGACTCATTCCTCAAACTTAAAAAATAAAAATAAAAATTTTATTTTCTAAAATGATTGCTTCTTTAATCTCTAATATTGACGTCAAAGGTAATATTTCTTCACAATGTCTCCAAAGCAGGGGTACATTCCTTTTCTGAGTCACCAGAGATTTCAAAACAAAACTTATGGACTCCACAGCAATTAGATATAATATTTCTAGAATTAAAATTGAATCATCTTAGTATATACGGTGATAGTTCACGGACTAGCATAATAAGTAAAGCAACTCCAAACAGCAAAGAAGATTAGAAATCATTGTCTGGATTATATCATAACCATAAACAAAAAGACTTTTACATGGATCTATCATAGGAAGCCAACAAAACAAAGTTGCAGGTAATGCAGATGCATGGGGAAGAAGTGTTACCTGCCAACGGATCCTTCACAAAAGACAAAGAAAGATTTGTCCTTGCTTAACGAAAGACCATTAGGGAATTGAAGTTTCCTCAAAAGGACACTAGTCTGTTTTGTAGTTGGATCATACTTCACAACCCTCCCACTATCATCAGCTGAGAAAACCAACTGCATGAAATTCCTGAGAGATATTACTGTGTCAGAAATAATGCACCACAACTGCATTTGGAAAAAAATTAAAAATAGAAAAGATTTTATACAACATCCACTATCATCTCAAATGAAGGCAGCTACATACACACTTAAGCTTTGTGCAGAGCTACCGTCTAAGCACTTGGCAATTATATTTGTGTCTCCTATAAATTATAGAGGTAAAAGCATAGAATTCAGATGTCATAGAGAGAGCTATTATGTCTCATATTTTGACTTATGGTCAATTCAAGCATCAAACATATCTTACATCAACAAAGTAATGATCTATTAAATATAAATGACTCCACTCACCTCCTCTGATATGTGGTGCTGCTATCAGTAAAGTAAACATTCCCTTCATCATCAATGTCTAGATCATTGGTAAACCTCAGTGGCACTCCTTCTGCATCAGCTGCAAGTGATGTTGCCAGTCCACCTTCAGGACCGACCTTCATCAGACCAAAATAAGCATCTGCAATGTACAAGTCGCCAGTTCTCTTGTCAAATCGAAGACCCAAAGGTCTGCCACAGATGTGTTCATTCTTCAAGTAACTCAAAGGTGATGGCTTCGGGTTACATAGTTCCAACCTGCAATTTTGCATAAAGCATATGAAAAAGATATTTAACAAGTTAGCAGTGATATATCAGGGGTACAACCACAAACACAGCTTGGAAAGATTTTCTAGGAAACAAGCACAAACAAATAGATGAATCTAACTTCTTTTCCGGTTCAGGAATTATTCAGACTGCGCCAAGTCACAGATAAACCTAATTAATAGTTCAATTCACCAATAACAGATTCAGAAATTTTTATAATTATTATAGGAAATAAATTTTGCTTGCAAAGAAACAAAAGCTGCCGATTGAAGTAACCTCTTCAGTGTTATCATTTCAAAAATCTAATTGAATAAAAAAATGAATGATTACCACAGAACATAAACTATCATGTACAATTAAAAGAAATTAATTAAAATTATCCAAAAAGAAAAAAAGGCCCAGAATAAAAAAGCTGACCTATTATTCGAAGTATAAGCAAAATCAGTCCATTTCTGGCCATCCCAGAAGAGAATTCTGCCATCAGCAACACCAGTATAAGGCCCACGGCCTAGAGGGTCAAAAGCCATGCTCTCAGGACCCTGAACCTGGTTCAAGAACTTGATTTCTGAGTTCTGAAGCAAATTCTTGTCATCTTTATCTGTTGGAACGAGAGACCAAGGAGGCATATCCACTTTGTGAGACACAAAATCAGGAAAATCATAGATGGCACTGTGCTTTAAAGGGTCAAGTCCACAGTAAAGCGCCAGAAGAAGAAAGAGTAAACCCAGAAATCCTGTAGGCCTCATCGCAAAAAAGAGATTAAAATGTAAAGAGTGTTTGTTGATGTTGTTGCTGTTTATAAATGTCTCAAAACAAGTTTAGTCGGCGTGATGCTTTTGTTATTGTAGGATTATTCAGGCTCTCTTTGATTGATGGTGGAAGCGAAGAAGAAGAGGAGTAGGTTTACATTAAGTGATTCTGTTAGTGTTAGGTGAAGGTGATACAGCGTCAGAAAGAAAGAATGGTTGGTTGGTTGTGTAACCTATGTCTACAACGATCTTCTGCATTTTCAAAGTATGAGGATTTTGGTAATTTTCATCTACGTCCCTAAACTTTTTGGAAATCATATATAGACAAGAGGTTTGTAAACATTTACAGAGATCTCCTCTATGTATGATTCTATTATTTTTTACTGTTAATTGACAAATAAAAAAAGTACTAATTTCACTTTTTAAATTTCAAATTTCAACATTATTTATCTTTTATATCAAATTTTAATATTCCTTCTCTAATTAATCTAATCCCAAAATTTATTTTGTTTTAACCTAACTTTAACCACCTAATATAAGTGGTTATTGTTGCCTCTAACTACCCTCGACACCCAACAGTACCTACTATTGATGATTCAGAAATAAAAGGGAAGAAATGGAGAAACCTCCGCACTAATTAATTTACTCCAACTAATTTTAATAATTTTTATCACACTCCCGTAATTTTTTAAAGTCGTTATATCAGTCTCACATATTAACTTCCAACGTTATTTTGAATAGTTAAAAGAGTAAAATTATAATTTTATAAATTTAAATTAATAAAAAATAATTCTTTATTTTTTCCTTTCTCCTCCCCCTTTTATAGTTTTCTTTTCTTCCTTACCTCTCCTTTGTTCTTTTTTTGTTTTTGTTCATTCTTAGCAGCTATAGAAGACTACCTACAACAGTTATCAATGAAGAGAGACGAAGAGATGAGGGAAGACAAAGAAATAAAAAAGAAAAGGAGAAGAAAGAAAAAAAAAGAAAGGTAAAAAATAAATAATTAATTTCAAGCTTTTATTTTTAAGATTATATTATCTTTTAACATAGTCCATTACGGTCACAATTAAATTTAATGATGAACGTTTTCGCCATTGACAATCTAGAGATAAAAGGTATTCGAGATGAGGAAGGATAAGATTTACAAATCATCATATATTGAAATTATGAACAAAGAATATTTGCAAGCAAAGAGGGAGAAACGAGATGAACAAGAAATTTGTAAACATGAATAAGAAGAAGGAGAGAGTTGAGAATTAGATGGAGAAGATGATGATGAAGAAGCAGAGATTTTGGTTCTTTGAAGTGTTAAAAAACAAATAAATGGAAAAAGAAAAAGTGACAGAAAAATTGAAATTCAAAGCGAAGAGCATAAGAATGATCATAGAAACGTTTATTATAGACAAGAAGAAGTGAAGAATAGGGATACAATTTCAATGAGGATTGAGATTACGAGGATTAATAATGCAATTTTTTTAAAAGTAAGATCAATTTGGTATGTCTTATATTGTAGGGTAAATATAAAAAACTAATTGTATTTGTTAATTAGGAATAATTTGTAGAGAATGCCCAATATTTGTTGTTTGACCTTATTACTCTGTTATCCCATATTGTTTGAAAAATATCTCTTCACTAGAAAGTTATCTTTGATAAAAGAAAAGTTATTTTTTAGAAATAATTATGTAAATATTCTTGCATGTGTCTGTTGTGAAGGTCCGTCTAGTAGAGCTTTTCAAGTAGAGCATTTTGAAGCAGACATTTTAGTCGTAAAACTTTTAAAAGTAGACATTTTATCAAAAATTTATTAATCGTTTGGTTGTTATAAATAATTTTTTTAAAAATTTGAATACTTATTTAAATAGACAAATTTTTAATGTGTTATTTTAAAGAAATAACATAAAATTTTTAAAATAAAGTAAGGGTGTTCTAAATAATTTCACCTTTTAAAAAAATTAGAGAAATTCTACTGCAAAAAATTTAAATTTTAAACTTCTTTCAGTATAAAGAAAATAACTTTTTAATTTTCAAAAATCATATCTACTAAATGACATCAAAAAATTTGAAAAGAGTTTTAAGCATTAAAAAAAAAATCTTTTTGACTAACGAAAAAGTCAAACCAAACAAGCAGTTATGTTGGAATAAAAAATAGATTAAAATTATATAAATACCCTTACTAAACACACAAAATTTATTTTAGTAATAATTTATACTATTTTAATTTTTGTTTGTCTCTACCTAATTTTTTAATATTTTTCTTTCTTAATTAATTACAATTAAAAAATTTGTCCTTTATTTTTTTGATAAATCATAAAAAAGAATTCCAAAAGGACAAAACTTCCAACTCATATTACATCTCTATCAAAATATAAGATAAACTTTCAAATTTTGAAGATTGAGTTTGAATTTATAACTCGTATTACATCAATCTCTCAAAAATCCATCAATCTTTGATTAGTTACAATGTATTTTAATGTCCAATATAAAAAATTCGGTTTCATTCGGTTCCTAAACTAATTGGTTCAGATTCAACATCAGTTTTTAACCGATCCTAAAACTAAAAATAAAAATGGCTAAGACATAATATAAATTTTATATAAGTCCTTAAAATTTATAAAAATTACAAATAAAGAAACAGTTTATAAAAATTTTCATAAATTCACTTAAAAGTAGGAGAAATAATATTTTTTTACTTTTGATAAAATATATAAATTAATAACTTAAATGAAAATTTTTCTTAAAGTTAGAACCAAACTTAGAACCAAATTATGAAACTGAACCAAATCTGAGCCAAATTAATTTGATTCACTTCTATAGTTGATTAAGTTCAATTTAGACCCTCAAAATCGAACTATATTTAGGTTTAGTTTAGATTTTAGAAAATCGAACCAAACCCCATTTTACCTACCCTTAATGTCCAGTTTGTTCTTCTATAAATGAACGTTGATAGTAATATATTCATGCATTTTTGTGACCTTGAATTCTCCAATTATACATTCAAACACCTAATTTTAAGTTTATAAATAATTTTTAGAGTACCAAAATGAAGATGTTAGTTGAGAATTGGGTTCGGTGTTCTTATCATTGACTTTAGAGTTGTTGTTTTAACGTAGAGAAGGTCTTAGATTTCATAATTAATATTGACACATTGGTGTTGGCCAGATTTTGAATCTTTATTTGGTTTCATGATAGGAACTTTTGAATGAGGGTTTTTTTTTTCAATATTTAAGTATTTAGGTGTTACGTTAATGGATTATTAAGTCAAATGACCTAATATCTTTCATTTTTGCATGTTTGATATTTTCTTATTTGGACAGGGAACTTAAAATCATAAAAGGTACTTAGTTTATTTAAATTGAGTTTTATTGTATCTAAAATTTTGAGACATAATTTTATTGGGCCTGTAACATAAGTGCTAAAATTTTAGCAAGCTTGTGCAATTTGATGTGCAAGAAGATGGAAAGAGCTTCCTCAAAATTGCTTTATTCTATTGAGCTTAAACAATTTAAAGGTTGCTACAACAACTAAGATTTATCAATAATAGACATACTATATGTCAATGTCAATTTAGGCATAAATTTCCTTTGAAAGAAAACTACAACGCTTAGAAGTCCTTATAAAATCACATGAGCATCAACATATATTGGCTTTGCAATTTAGTTCTATTTGGTTCAAATTTTTTTAAAAACTAAACCGAGCTTGAATTTTTCAACCCTAGCTTAAACGAAATAATAATAATAGGGGAACTACTTGACCATTTTTGAAAATATATTGTCTAAGTAATATTATGTCAAACCTCTAGAGGCATGTTATAAATTCTCATTTACCATTTGTTTGTTTGTTCAACATTGTTAAAACCCAAATATTTTAACTAAAACTCCCTCGTAAACCTTTACGCTCTTCTCTCACTCACTCACTCACTCTCTCTCTCTCTCTCTCTCTCTCTCTCTCTCTCTCTCTCTCTCTTCTTGCCTTACTCTATTAGCTGATTGATCAACGGCTAAAAAGGTATCTTTTTCTTGCTCTCTTTCTTTTGTCTTTTCTTCCTAGAGTTCATTTTATTTTACTTTTCAGGTGAATTTACCGATTAATCCTATACTTTTGTGGGCTTTGTTAACACTTGGATTAGTTACAATGTATTTTAAAGTCTAATAGGCTTAAACAAAAAGTCTAAATAAAATTGAATCGAACCTGTTGGCTCGGTTTAGTTCGAGTATAAAACATTTAGTTTCATTATGTTCCTAAATTGATCGGTTTGATTCAACTTCAAATTTTAACCGATTTTGAAACTCGAAACAAAATCGATTAGGCTTGAATATAAAATTTTATATAAGCCCCTAAAATTGATAAAAATTTACCTTAAAATAGGAGAAATTAATTATAAATTATAAATTTTTTATTTTTTTACAAAATATATATTAATTAAGGATTTAAATAAAATTTTCCTTCAAGCTATAACCAAATTTAGAAATGAACTATATAACTGAACTGAATCGAAATAATTCAGTTTGGTTCCACACTTAAGGTTAAGTTCGATTTAGACCCTCAAAATCAAATCATTTTTTAGTTTCAAAAATCAAAACAAGCCATATTTTTCCCACCCCTTTTGTCTAGTTTATTCTCCTATAAATAAATGTCGATAATAATTTGTTTATGCAATTTGGTGACCTTAAATTCTCCAATTTTATATTCAAACAGTTGGTTTTGAGTTTTTAAAATAATTTTCAAGATACTGAAATAAAGAAGTTAGTTGAGAATTTGGGGCTAGTGTTCTTGTCACTGACCTAATTAGAGTTGTTATTTCAAAGTAGAGAAGGTCTTAGATTTTGGAATTAATATTGACATTTGGTGTTAGCTAAATTTTGTATCTTTATTTGGTTTCAAGGATAGAAAGTTTTGAATGAGGTTCTTTTCAATTTTTTAGTATTAAGGTGTTATGTTAATAGATTACCAAGTCAAATGAGCTAATATTTTCATTTTTGCATGTTTGTTATTTTCTCGTTTGGACAAGGAATTTGAAATCATGAAAGGTGTTTAATTTTTCTAAGTTGAGTTTGTTATGTCTAAAACATTGCTCCATTAAATTCATATTTTGTTTAATATTGTTCACTTCAGAAGATTATGATGTTTAGAAGCAGTTTCTTGTGAAGTTGTTTGTAGATACTAGATATTTAACTTTTTGGAGAATTATACATGTCATGGAACATATTTGACTATCATTTTCAAACTTAAGACGTGTTGAATTTGTAAATTGGTTTTAAAAATTCAGGTAAAATACATATAGTTTTGAGAAGTATGTACAATGTTGGCTTGTAACATAAGTACTAAAATTTCGGCAAACTTGTATAATATAATGTATGAGAAGATGGAAAAAGCTTTCTCAAACTTGCTTTCTTCTATTAAGCTTAAGTAATTTTGGGGTTGCTTGGAAAAGTATGATTTATCAATAATAGAAATATTGTATATTGATAAGTGAATATTTTACTCGCTTATTATGCTTTCAAACTTGAATATATGCACAAATCCTCTAGCTATAGTGTTGTTTGATGAAATTTTATATTATAAAAAAATTCCGTTCCAAGACAATTAACAGCATGAAAATGTGGACCTAAATGTGAGAGAATGGAGACTAAAATGAAAGACATCAAAGTAGGGACCAAAGCACAAAGGAAAAATAACCAAATTAAAGAAAACAAAAAAATGGAGAAGTGTCACCAGCAAAAGAAGTGGCGCCTAGAGTCCTTTGCCCACATAGAGCAAACGGCGCACAACGCCATTCTCTCAGGTTCTCTTGCGGGCACACACTGTTAATTACCCAAATAATGTTCTTTTGTGCATTTTTGGCTCAATCTAGACCTTTGGATTTGAAATAGATGGCTAGATTTGGTGTTGTATGAGGTTTTAGTCATTCTAATCATTAGCCACCATGTCTAGAAGAGAAAACTTTAGTTTTTAGAGAGAAAAAGTGCAAAACAAAGAAAAGAATTGTAAAGAGAGAAGGGGTGGATTTCATTAACTTGAAAACTTTGGGAGAAGACCTAAAGAATGATTGTTGAAGCCGCTCATCACCAGTCACACAATCACTCTATTAGTCTTGATTTCTAGTTTATAGGTTCTGTTAATTAATTTAGTTGCTTTTTTATTTTTATTTTTATTTTCTCCCTTATTCTATTATTGTGTGCCTAGATAAAATTATTCTACCATAGTTGCAGTACTTAGTTTAAAAAAAATAAAAAAATCAATTCTTATGAGTACGACAACGTTTTTTTATCATTATACTACTTGTAAGACGCTATATACTTGTGGGTTGCATGGTCGCGTAACATATATCAATGTCAATTATAACATAAATTCTCTTTGAAAGATATAATATTAATGGCTATAAGTGACAATCTCAAAATTAGGATTCCACAAAAACTCAACACTTAGAAAGTCTTCATAAAACTATTTGGGCATCAATATATTAGTTTTGCAGTTCAATTTTATTTGGTTTGATTTTTTAAAAAATCAAGCTAAACCTAAATTTTCCAGCCCTAGCTTAAAGGAAAGGATAACAGTAGGGGTACTAATTGACTATTTTTGAAAATATACTGTTAAGTAATATTATGCCAAACTTCAGGGAAGGCATGTGATAAATTTTCATTCACAATTTGTTTGTTCATTGGACACTATTAAAACCCGATGTACTTTAACTAAAACTTCCTTGTAAACCCTCACGCTTCTCTCTCTTTCTCTTTCTCTTTCTCTACTCTCGTCTCACTATGTTGCTGATTGATTGACTTAATGGCTAAAAAGGCATCTTTTCCACTCTTTTCCCTTGTGTTTTTTTTTTAGAGTCCAATGATCTCTTTTACTTTGCATGTGAATTTATGATTGATCATATATTTTTGTAAACCTTTTTAATATTTTGATTGATTATAATTAAGGATGAAAATTTTGCTCATAGGGCCCAAAAACCCGACCCATTCAAGTTGGGGATGGAGAGCATATTTAATAAATTTTGGGAATAGGGGTGGGATGATGATGAAAATCCATCTTGTTTTAAGGGCTAGTTTGTGATTGTTGTGGATTCTGAAATAATTTACTTTTGTTCTGTACTTTAAAAATAATCAATTTTAAAGAGAATCAATTTAGTATTTGATAAATTTTATATTAAAAAATATTAATGAACTGTTAAAAAATTAGTTTTGTGCGTTTGATAAATTTTGCTATTAAAATATTATAATAATATAAATGACTAAAATAGACCATATAATATTGAATATAGTATTTATTTTTCAACATATATTTATAACAAGAAAAATAATTATTTTTATTATCAAATAATATTATTGAAGCAAAACTTAATGATGCATGTGCAACAATACTAATTAACGTAAGATACTTTATTTTAAAAGAAAAAAGAACTATATGTATAAGAAAACACATAAAATAAAATAAATTGATTAAATTTTAAATTTATTTAAGGATAATTTTGAATTTATATAATTTAGAGATATATATGAAATTACATATGTAGATAAATAGATTTTTTAAAAATAAATAAAGACTTATTTTTTAAATTTTTTATGGAAAAATAAATTTAAGATTAAAAGTGATTTAAAAAAAATTATTAAATAATTAAAATAAAATTTGATGGTTGAAAAAGTAATTTTAAGACTCGTATTAGTAATTCCAAACGGGCTTTAAAAGTGGGTTGGAACGGAGATTGTAAGGTGTCCCCGGCCCGGCCTGCTTCCCCGTTCAAATTTCTTTATTTTTGAACTTTTTGGATTTATAATTAAATTTGTATGTAAAAAACTAAAAAAATACTGTGTAATTAAATTATAAAAAATATCAATTTCATCCTTATATATTTTAATATTATTACTTACAATTTTACTGTTTTAAAATTATATCTTACTCCCGTGTTATAACATTAACCTTAAAAATTCAATTTTAAGTGAAAATAAGCTGAGGGGCCTGAGAGGATAATGAGAAGGCATCTAAGTTGGAAAAAGAAAAGAAAAGAAAGATCAATCTAAAAACGTAAACAAAGATAAGAAGAAAAGGAGGGAAGAAAAATGAAGGGCAAAGGAAAAAAGGGAAAAAGGAAAAAAAGAAAGGCATAATGTAAAAAAGGTATTTTATTTGTTAAGTTACAATAAAAATTAAAATATAAATAATAAAATAAATAAATTTATTTTTTTATTTTTAAAATTTTTATAATAAGATCAAATAAAAAAAAAATAATAAAATTTAATAAAAATAAAAATAATAAAATCTAAAAACTTATTTTTTAGTTTCATAATAAAATTAAATAAAAATAAAATAATAAAATCTAAATAAATTTATTTCTTTTGAATTTTTTAATTTTACAATAAAATTAACTAAAATTAATATAAAAAACAAAATCTTTTGTAAAAAATCGTTTATAAATAAGACGTTTTATAAAATCTAATTATAAATATTTTTCATAAATTTTTATAATTTAAAAAATATTTAATAATTATTTGTTAAAATAAAAAATAAAAAATTAAAATTGAAAATCAAAGTAATTAGTGTTTTAATAAAAAAAAGTTTATTTTTTTATATTTTTTTTGTATTAGTTAAAATTTAATATAAAATTTAGTTAATAATAAATATGTCAAATGATAAAATATACTAATATTTAATAATTATGTTATAATAATAAAGATTAAAGATGTAATTTAAAAATAATAAAAAATATGAATAATAATATTAAAATATAGTAGAGGTGAGATTGGTATTTTTCTTAAAACTAAAAGGGAAAGAAAGCCTATACCTTTGCACAGTCGCTCGCTAGTCGCCTACCCCGTATCCACCATCTACTCCAAGCCGCCGCAGCCGCACCGGCCATTTTTGGCCCTCTTCTGCTGCTCGACGCTGACGCACAACCCATCTAGCCCCTCTCCCCCTGCGCCACGCAGCCGCTGGTTCGGTATTATAATTTTTGTCTATGAATTTTTTTATCAAATTAATGTATTGAAGTTGAATGCTTAATTGGAAGATTTAATTCATTTGAAATTGTTGTAAACTTATATTTCTTTATATGTAGTTTTCATGATAGGACTTCTTTATTTAATCTTATTTGTCTATTAGATCGGCAATCCTCGGCCTGTTCGTACCCCTACCAATTTAATTTGTATTTTAACTATGGGCGTGTTGTTGATGCCTGTGTGGTTTTGAAGGAGCAAAAGATTATGTTTGTGATTCATATTAGTTATAATGTAATAATGGGTGGTTTAGCAAGTTTAGGAAGAGTTGGAGAGCCCTTGAAGATTGGTGTCATGATATTGTTTCATGGGTTGTTGGGAGCTAGTTCTACTCTATTTTGTTTTGAAATTTGTTGTTGTATTTATTGAATTCATATATGTCTTTTAGCAGTCATGAAGCTGGATGTTGACGTTTTACGATATCTCTCCAAGGATGATTTTTAGGGTTCTCACCGCCGTTGAAATGGGCATGAGGAATGTTCGTTTCTCTACTCGATTCTTCAATTCTTTTGATTTTTTTTTTTAAATGTGTTTAAATTCTTGATATTGTATTCATCTTTTCTTTTTTGATGATGACAAGATTCTCTAACCCATCCTTTCTCTTTGCTTTCAGCATGAAATTGTACCTGCAGAGCTTGTGGATCGCATAGCTTCTCTCAAGTATTTACTTCCTTTAATAATTTGATGATTTACCAATTAAGCATAATAATAAGTGAAACTATTACGTGTTATTGTAATTCTTACTTCTGCATTTGTATAGGCATGGAGGCACCTATAAGGTTTTTAAAGAATTTGCTGAGGCATAAGCTGTTGCACCATGATTCTTCCAAATGTGAGTTTTGGTTTTTGTGTTGCTATGGAACTGAATGGATACTTTGATCAAGCATAATTTTTTCTTTGCATTAATTTGTAGCTTTTAAATGTTTCTGAATTTTTCTTGTTATTAGATGATGGATTTCGGCTCACGTATCTTGGTTATGATTTTATTGCGATTAAGACCATGGTAAATCGTGGAGTCTTTACAGCCGTAGGTCGTCACCTCCTCGTGTTTGGAAAGAATCTGGTAAAATATATACCCTTTGTGAAATTCCATACAAGTTTCTTCCGTGTATATGGTTGATTTTAATGGCATTGTTTTGCTTCAAGATATCTTCGAGGCGCTCGTGAAGATGGTACTGTTTTTAGCAATGAAGTTGCACAGGCTTGGAAGCACTTCTTTTAGGGCTGTCAAATCTAAGCGTGATTACTTGAGGCATCGTAGTAGTTATAATTGGCTATATTTGTCCCGACTTGCTGCACTCAAAGAATTTGCTTTCATGAAGGTTTTTCACTCATTTTTGTTTTCTCATTTATGTCACGTTTACTGGGTGATTTCTATCTCATTTCATGATGGTGTAAAACTTGGCTCTGTTGAACAGGCTTTGGAAGAACATGGTTTCCCTGTTCCTAATGCTATTGACTGTAATAGGCATTGTGTGATTATGTCACTTGTTCAAGGCTATCCACTGTAAGAGTTCCTTCTGTACTTCTAAAATATGTTGGCTTTTTGTCCCTCAATTTTTGATTTTGCATACTGTAATTTGTCTTGTTAATGTATTGAATATAGCTTTTATAAGACAAATATGAATCGGTGCAAATTAACTACCATAAGATGATTGGTTACGTTAAGAACTGGAGATGCTCTAAGTCTGAAAAAATAAGTCATCTAGGAAAGGAAGATTACTGAATTTAGTGCTGACATATCAGTGAGAGAGTTAGTGGTATTTTATATTTATTTCATCAGCTCTATCTGTTCATTCCAGCATGCAAGTGAAGCAATTGCAAAATCCAGAAACTGTTTTTGAAACTATCCTTGGTCTTATTGTTCGATTGGCAGAACATGGTCTCATTCACTGTGACTTCAACGAATTCAACATTATGGTATGTGCTCAAGGCTCGGTCTCAGACTTCTGTTTACAATTTTACAGGTGTTTTGTCATTAATTTGTGAATACATTTATGTTTTCTGCTCTGTTTTTTTTATCTTTCCAGTTATCATATAGGGTGTGACGTACACCATTGGAGGTTGTAATATTTAAATGTCTTATCAGCTTTCTCTTTTTAGCTTATTGTTAAATATGTAACTTATCTTCGAAGGTTTTTGCATTTTCAGATAGATGATGATGAGAAGGTAACCGTGATTGATTTCCCACAAATGGTGTCTGTATCACATCGGAATGCTCAAATGTAAGAAATACTGTCTGTTTGAGGAACATGTTGAATTTAATCCTATCCATCTAGTTTCTAGTTATTGATTGTTATCTCTGTCATCTTGCTAAAATCTGAAAATTTTAATTCATGTATATCATATATTATGTCATTTCCTAATAAGTTCACAATTTTCAGGTACTTTGACCGCGATGTTGAGTGCATCTTTAAGTTTTTCAGAAAGAGGTCAGCTATTTTTCAATATTTGTTTGATTCTTGTTCTTACACAGTTAATATTTGATTTGCTTTAACCTCTGGAAGATAAGATATGTGGTTTCCAAAATTATTGAAATGCTGTTCCATTTTGTTCGCCTTTGGATAAATATTAGGGAGATGGTTGTTAGTGTTATGCACTTAAGTTCTTAGTCTTCATGCGAGGCATACTTAGGAACACACTTGGATAATATCCTTGAATCTACCATAAGTGTGGTTATATACATACAGCAGAAGTATGCTGATTTAATTAGGAGGCTGAAATGAGTCTACACATTGAAAATAGATTTAGATTATCAATGCAGTCATGTTTCAATTAAGCTCTGTGAAGTTTATTATATGCTAACTACTTATACTATAGGATGAAAAGATCTTTACTTATAATGATTATTGCAAATGTTTCCCGGAATTCTGATTTTTAGTTGATTGCTATGAAATTTTAGCTATGCCTGTCGATCGATTTTTAACTAGTTTCTATGATCTATTCATTTTCTTTCTGCAGGTTCAACCTGACTTTTCAAGAAACCAGGGACGCTGATGATGGTTCAGACGTAGATACAGATGAAAATGCTAGGCCTTCTTTCTCTTCAATATCAAAAACTGCTGGCTTTCTGGACAAGGAACTAGCTGCCAGTGGGTTTACGACAAAGGCTCAGGATGACATTGAGAAGGTATGCTATGTCATATTCACATCTCATATGTGTGCTTGCTCATTTGAATGAAGATGGATTTTTTATGTATGTTCATATGGATATGAATGAAAAGGAATTATGGGTAGATGGAAATTTTACAATGGATGCCTCATAGCTTGATGGCATTGCTAGTTCAGCTTCATCAGATGCCTTGTGATAGTTGAGTCTTAAAATGACTTGTCTTAGAAATTGTGGTGTCCTATTGGTATCAAACTGATATGAACTGTCTGTCCTCCTTATTCTATGCATCATTTCATCAAATGACTGACATCATAAAATAAAGAGCATTCAGAAATTCATCTAGCTTATTCTCGAGAATATAGTGATTTGCATGTTTTAGCTGCAATGTGAGTTGCATGCATAATATCTACAATCATCTTTTTGGTGAGGGTATTGTCATTCGCTTATTCCATGTTGTATATTCTAGGGTGCAATAAAAAATTTCTTCCACATCCTGCACTCTTTTGGTCAAAGATCTCTTCCATATAAGTATTGTTTTCATCTCATCGACAATTTCATTATTTTATTTTATTTCTATTTTTAGATCCTGCACTCATTTTAGTACCAGAGCCAGAATATTCCAGTTATGAAGATATTGTTCTACATCCTTAATAACTGCTAATTGTTTATCTTTGATATGAGACTCATCATATTTGGTATTTAAAGACCTAGTTGTCCTATCAAGCAATCGAACCAAAGAATTCATCTTTAATAAAGAAAAGATTTTGGATCATGTTTACGCCAGAAAACACACCACAGCCTCTTGCCTGACCGGTTACAAAGTGGTTGACACCGTGCATATATCTTTTAGGAAGAGTGCTACTAGGAAAATCTAAACTTCAAATCTCAAAAAAATAGCCTCAAGCTTCTAGCGTGAATATAATTTCAATTGCTATTTTGCCAGATCCAACTCTGGCAAGTAAAGAGCATACTATTGAAATTATTATTAGCTTTTAGCTATTTCTCCTCAGATTTCATTGTTGGATATAATTTCAAAAGCCCTTTGTATATGCATCATTTCAGTGACCAACTTCATAAAATAGAGAGCATTGAGAAATTGGTCTAGCTTATTCTCAAGAGTATAGTGATTTGCACCTTTAGCTGCAATACATGTTGCATGCAATGATATCTACAATCTTCTTTCTGGTGAGGATACTGTCATTTGCTGATTCTATGTTGTATTTGCTATGTTATATTTTGTCTGGTTTTTTGGTTTGTCCTGTTCTTGTTGTTTTTAGTTTGCCCTGTTTTCACTGTCTTTTATATCAACAGTTTATTGGAGGTAATGAGAAGGATTTGGGTTCTGATAATGAAGGAAGTGATGATTCAAACGTATGTGAGTTGAATGAAACAAATGTAAATGGTGTTGATTCTTTACACTTGGTGGAGCAGGTATAGTTCTCACAATATTTTCTTTTTGGGCTTCTTTTTGGATTTATTTTTTAAGTGATTTAACTGATGAGTTTGCTGTTGTCTGACTCAAATATTTGCCTTTTCTCTTAACTCTATAAATTTGATAAAAATTTCATCTATAATTTGGTGACGGTTTTGACATTTCAGGGATAATCATTTTGTGATGTACAGATATAGAAAGGACGATGACTATTTTCCTTCCAAAATAAAAATATATATGAAGATTGCAGTGATAGAATTAAAAGCACTATAACATATAATATACACTATGGATGATTTATACTTTTATGACATATTTTGTTTGGAATATATCTAAAATAGTGGAAAATTATGATTGACTGAAAAAGAAAGAAACAAGCAAAATGACTAGTTTTCAAAATATGATGATTGAGCCATTAAATTTCCAGAGTAACAGTAGTGAATGGTCCTGCCTGATGTTTTAAATTGAATAGTCAAATGAAAAAGATAAAAGATACCCTATTGGAGTAAAATTCGTGTGGTTATAAGTCTTTAGTTGTTTAAATAAACATGAGTCACTATAACACCACTATGGTTTGATTTTTTCTTTTACAGTCTGATTTTTCATTTATAAACATAAATGCTCATGATATGTTTACTGTAAGTTTATGCCTTTCATTGACATTGTAAGCTCTTAAGCAGATGTGATTCACGAAGAGCCATCTTCATCAAGCAGCAAAATGGAAAG
>CM051395.1:7220268-7544203 GCA_028052125.1 Melia azedarach
CAGAACTTGATTCTAAAAAGGGATAATGTCCAATACCCCTATTTTTTGTCTAATACCCTATCACCCCTTTATATTTTTTTAAATATCCCTTTACCTCTTTCATTTCGATTTTATTCTTCAATAATTCAAATATTTTCAATATAAACCAATTGAATTAAAGGGTAAAATCGAAAAAAAATACGTACCAGAGAGGTGATGAGATATTAAAAAAAATATAAGAGAGTGATGGGTATTAATAAAAAAATTAAGAAATATTGAGCATTCTCCCTTCTAAAAATATTATTCTATAATGGATGGAGGGCAAATATTTACCATATTACAGGAATGTCTGGTTGCTAGTTAATATTATAAAGACGGATATATATTAAAATATATTTATTGATTTTTATCTGGTTATTGGTTTAATTCATTTATTATTTTTTCGCCAACATACTTGCTAATTTCTGAGTTCCAATAATGATTTTTGATATCCTGAAGTTAGCGAAGTTTAATGTTAGCCTTCTAAGTTGACTATTAGCACTAGTTGGGACAGTGGTTAGGTGTTTGCTGTTACATGGATCTGTGTAGAGAAGTTTAATCCATATTGTCCATGAACTTAGAACAATAAACCAATGGCTTATATTGCAATGAATAAATGTAGTCCTCGTAGTAATTTGCCAAAAAAAATACGTGGAAAGAAAAGAAGTTTCATTAGTTAACCGCTGGAAATGTCCCAGGATACTGCCGAAATTTTTCATTATTTAAGGGCTTCTAATTGTCTTGTTCTTGATTTATTTATCAACTTTCACTTTTTAAAAAGAATTTAATGACTTACAAGAAAACAGTAATATTTACTCGGCATCCACTGGTAAATATTTTAATTGTTTTCTTCTCCTTAAATTGTTGCAGATGCATTGGCCAGTGGCGGATTAAAAGGTTAAATTGTAGATAATTTAATTTTGGTTTCTATTTAAATTTTATTACCATTGATGATTGCTCAAAAAATAAAGATTGAGTTACCACAAAATTTTTTCTTTTTCTTCTTTGTAAAAGTATGGATTGATTATCTAAATCAAAACTACTGTAATCATTACCTACCCAAAACTTTGAAATCTTTTGTACAAATCTTAATATTCCAACATTAATATTGAAGTTCTAACTTTAAGCTTATTTATTTGGCATTAAAAAGGTCAACATTTCATTTAATTTTACACATGAAAGATAAGAAGCTTAAATTATTCTTTCTTTTACGAGACAAATGTCAAAAATATTTTAAAATTAAAGCTCTGGAAAGGGCAACAAAAATAACACGAGATTCGGTTTTCTAAATTAAAATTGCAAGTTTCTTGGTTATTGGGCTGATTGAGCTGGTTGTCCCGTCACTCTTTCTGCTGATTGATCCATGGCTTTCTCTCCCCAGCTTATTACCTACTCGCTAATGGAAATTGCAGGTAATAAATACCCTAACATTATTGCATAATTAGTCGGCAATATTGCAAACTCATCCTATTTGATGCTGCTCTAAGCTTTACATAATCAAATAACACATAAACAATTTGTGAATTCTTAATATGTTACATACTTATAAGATGATATTTTCACATGATAAAATTTAAATAAATAAAGTTAACATAAAATCAAATTCTAATTCATCAAAGTGAATCTCTTTTTTCTTAAAAGAAAATTCAACATATAAATGTGTAATAATTAATTAAAGAATATAAAAGTTATAGGTGATAATTCGGATAAAAAAATCATATTTGAGTATTGATTTATTATATTAGTAAAACCATTATTATTACAAATTTGAAATATGATAATTTTCAAATTATACTTATTAATGTTGATATAAAAAGACTTATAGTTAATTATTATATTAAAGTACTATAATAATCATATTTCTATAAATAATATATTAATAAAAATATTATTATTACAAATTTATTATATTAATGTACCGTAACATTTATACTATTAAACAAATGTATTAAATTAAAATAGTAATCAAATTGAAACAAATGTGTAGGCTAATATATAAGTCATGGTTAAACTAATACATTAAATTATAACATTTATTAATTTAAAATAATATATGATCTTTATATTAATTTAAAATAAAAATAATCACAGTATAAATTATTCTTAACAAAAACAAGTCATAATTGTCAATTATGGCTGTTAATTATTAAAAATTAGAATCTAAGTATTATATTTTTACGATGTTTAACAAAATCTGATTTTTCTAACGTACATGAATTTTAATGTTAAGAATCTATAAACCAAATAAGAGTATTTGATTTTTGGCCACCGCCATCCAAATCGTTCATTGTCTCTTCTTCTCTCACATCTTTCCTCTGCTGCTTCTTCTTCTGCTTAGCTGGCAAATTGTTGAGGATTAAAATAATTAAAAGGTAGGGGTGGGCAAATGCCCAACCGAATCGAATCGAACCGAACAGTTTGGTTTGATTTGGTTCGATTTCAGAATTAAGTTCGGTTCTATTTGATTTTTGAATAATCGGTTCGGTTCTATTTCGGTTTTAAATCGAAATTGAATCGAAACCGGTTGTAAAATATCTTTTAATCCTCTATTAATTTTATAAATTATAAATAATTAATAATTTGATAATAATTTTCATAAATATATATAAAATAGGGTTAAAATTAATAATTTTTTTATTTTTATTTAGTTATTATAATTATAATATAAAATAGAGATACCAATAAAATTTTATAAACTAAAATATCGAAACCGAACTCGAGGTAGGACTTAGAAACAGAAATTAGACCCGAACCAGACTGAACCGAATTTTTTTCGATTCGGTTCGGTTCGATTTCATTATTAATACACTTCAAGTTCGGCTCGATTTTTATAGAAACCGAACCAAACTCAATTTTATTCACCTCTACTAAAAGGTATTTGATGTAATTTTAACTCTTCCATTGCTTTCTTATGTTAATTTACTGAACAAAGGAAGAATCATTTTCGACGCCCTGTTTGTTAAATGAAAGCTGAAACAATTACAGTATAAATCATTATGAAGATTTAGATATTAATTGTAGAATTAAGATTAAGGCCGTTGATTTAAGAGCATGCATTTAGCTGAATGATTAATATCTTTTTTAATTAGATTAATATACGTAATATTGTTGATCTAGAATAATAATAATAATAACAACGGTAGAATATCATTTCATATACAAAGCTTTTAAAGTGTTTTTTTTCACATTAATAGATGTCGCCTAAATTTTAATTAATGGTTTGTTATAGGGTTGTTTAATTTTAATTATGTATTAATTAATTAATTTCTTTTACAGCCACAATTTTTAGTTTCCAGTTAAAACTCGTAATTTCGAGTAACAACAAATAGAAAATGTCCAAAAATCATAAGTACAAGTGAGTTCCTCTTTTCCATCGATATTATATTAATTAATTTATGTTTACCCCTCATTATCAATGTTATTTGTTATGAAAATGAAGTATACAATTAAAAATTAAAATTTTAAAGACTTAAGCATTACCTCCTATAGACTAGACCATCAATTGACTATCCTCGTTAGTTAGAATGGTCAAAATATCTTTTAACACTTAAACTTTATAAATAAAAAAAATAAAAAATTTAATTTTAAAATTTTTTTAATCTTTAAATAAATTTTTAAAATTTAATAATTAAAAATTTTAATTGAATTTAATTAATGAAAATTTTTGTTTTAGATGTAATTATTAAATTATGAATTTAATTTTTGTAATTCGGAAATGTACATTTTTATTAATGCGTTTGAAGACATAGTTTTTTGTTTTGACGTTCAAATCAAGTAAAATAAAAAAAAAATATAAACTAATCTTTGAAATAAACATGAGAGAAGTGAGTTGTATTTTACAAATTCTTCATGAAATGAATGGTCATATAATCATCAATGTTAGCTAATTAAAGAGAAATTGCTTGATTGCCCTTTAGGTGGTGGTGTTGAATGCCCGTTGATAAAGTAGTCATCAATTCTTATTTATAATTTTTAAATTAATTTACTAGCTATTATTTATAAATTTAAATATTTATATAAATTAATTCATACATCACAAATATAATTTTAGTATAAAATTTAAATATTTAATAAATTAATTAATATTATCTAAAAGTGTAAATAAAGTAAAATTTATACAACTTTTTTGAGAGATATAGCCGAATTTAATTTTTATTAGGAGCGATTTTTTATAAATTTTTAACAAATATGTAGTAATTATTTGATTATTACAAATTTTTCTAGTAAATTTATGTTATTATTTTAATAATAAAATTTTAAAATTATATTTGAAAAATAAAGTAAACTTTTTAAAAATAAAATAAAAATGGATAATTTATCTTTTTAAAAAATTAAGAAATATGTATTCTAAAATTTTGAAATTTGTTTTTTTTCTTGGATAATAAAGAAATTTGATGAAAATATTATGAATATTAATTTTATAAGTCTTTTGAAAAAATATTAATTACAAAAATAATGATATAAATATTTTTTTACCTTTTTAAATGTCACGTGTCATATCGGATTAATTTTGTCATTTCACATGAATTTTGTTGTTGATAATTTTTATTATTAAATGTAACATAACGTTAATTATGTAAATGTCACGTGTGAGATGCTAACTTTTAACAAAACCGACCCAATTTTTAAATGGTGTGTCATATAAGATGAAATTAGAGGTGGCAAAACGGGCAGGTCGGCTCGAGCACGGCCTGGCTTGCGCACGACCCGACTCGAGCACGACCTGGCTGGTGCATGACCCGAGCACGGCCTGGCTGATGCACGACCCGAGCACGGCTCGGCTTGCGCATGACCCCAGTATGGCCCGCTCCAACCCGTGAATAGTTTTAGTACGGTTCGGCACGACCCGATACTGTTCACGGGCGGGGTTGAGAAAAAAAGTATGTGGACCGTGTCGTGAACAGTAACCTGCCGTGATGAGCCTAAAAAAATACATGGGTTACTATTTAACTCATAAACAGTAAAATTTCGTCACTATTTATTATGAACAGTATACACTATGCAGCCCATTCCCAGCTCAAAAGTCTGTTGCGCTCATTTTTCATGGATCGTGCCGAGCCAGCACAGCTCATTTGCCACCTCTAGATAAAATAATTAATTTTAATATTAATTATCATTTTATTTTATGTAATATAAAAAATTGTTATTTCAATGAGACCCATATGTTCCCCACCCTGAATACAAAAAAATGATTATGGGACCCATGTGTTCCCCATCCTGAATACACAAAATGGTTATGGAACTCACGTATAATCTGATAGGATGGGACTGTGTGTTTTAAGGATGGTAAAACAATTCGAGCTCGGTTTAGTTCGGATGAATTCGATTTTTTAAGGTTAGATTTAACCCAATTTTAAATATAAATCAGGCCGGATCTGAATTTTTTACATTATAACTCGGATAGGGTCCAGTCCCGACTTTAAAAAAGTTATTGTCGAGTCAGACCGGGTTGCATTTTAATCCGACCCATAATACAAAAAAATAAGAAATTTTTTTTAATTTTTCGAGTTTTTTAAAATCCAATTTTTGACTCGATCTTGTATGGTCAAGATCCGAGTTTTAACTCGGTTCAGTTTTATTAAACTCAGATCCGGACCGGGTTAAATGTATAAAAAATAAACCTGAATTCGGGCCAGGTTTTTACTAAGCCTAGTGTGTTCCTTAGCTCTTGGTCTTGCGTATTAATTCCCTAACTATAATTTTACAAGACACAATCATTGAGAACTCTTCTTTCTCTCTCTTCTCACTAAAACCAGTTGAACAGTAGATTTCTCCTTCCTCTTTCTTTCTTCCATCGAGAACCCTTCTATTTATTTTCACTAATACCAATTGAACAATAGGTTTCTCCTTTTTTCTTTCTTTTCGCTCATTTTCTTTGTTCAAAACTACAAGATTTTCTTGGAGCAATTCTGCAATGGCGGCAGGGAATTATTTTTTAATATTTGATGAGAATCCAGAGACAAATTTCTTTTTGTGTTGAAAATGCAAAACCCACTTTGCTTTCTGTGGAGAAAAAGATACGGTAACACCTCTCTCTCGCCCTCATTATCTTGTTATACATTGGTGTTATTTTCTTTTGTTAGTTGTGTGAATATTGTCTCTGCGCCTTTATTACCAAGAAAGGCCTTCTTTTGTTGATAATGGAACATTTCTTTGTGTGTTTTTTTACTGTTTTATTGTTATTCACGTGTATTTTAATAATATCACAGAGAAAATGGTATGAGTGTTAAAAAAGCTTTAAATTCCTTAGAATGCATGTCTCTTTCGGTAAATTACTAGGGTTTCTTGAAATTGTTAAGCTTTAAATCCCTTTGAATGCATATATTTTTCTGTAACTAGACTGAATAGTAATCTAAAATGGAGTATGCTATGTTAACAAGTAATTACAAGTGACATAAATTATTAAGAAATATTTGGGATATTGACATTTTCATGTTGAATCCTTAATTCAATATTGGGCTTATATGTGAATAATTATGTTTTTTGTGAATTGTCAAATAAAGTCGAACTCAAATTAAAAGTGATCTACTAAAGTTTTGGGTAATTGGACGTTAATGTATCTAATAGGATGTGAGCCTTACTGTATAGAGACTAAAGGGTAATTTTTATTTTTATAATGGGTTAAAATAGAAATACCAATAAAGTAATAGGATAGTTGTCTTATATATATAGTGGTTATGGTCTCTAGATTATATGTAATGTTATTTTCGTGACATCCCATCGTCAAACAAAGAGCTTAAAAGAAGAACGATTATGAATTCAAGTATGCTTATGCTTTTATGCTAATTTATTCGATCTGACATGAACGATTCTATGTATTGAGTGATGGTTTTCACCGTAGAGATATTATAACTAACATTTCATCCCTAAAGTTTTAAAGAATTAAGGGCGAAAATGACAATTCAAGATGGGATCTGGTAGCCCGATTGAATCAAGAACTACGTTATCTGCAGAGCCCTGTTTCTTCCCTGAAAGTGTGTTAAACTTGGTAATACGTTCTTCAGTCTGTTTGTGAGGTTTGGTAATCTGGGTCATGCGTGGTATATGTGTGGTAAATATGTGAGAGAGATTTGTTTTCTCGGAATGTGCTGATTGGTGGGTTAAGCTTCACGTGGTTAGGTTTGGGTTTAAGGCTGATGTCTATGTTGTTAATACTTTGATAACTATATGTGTAAAGTTTGCTAATTTAGTGGGTGAGCACAAGGTTGGTGTTTGATAGAATTCCTAGGATAGGATTTCTTGGAATGCAATGATTTCGGGTACTTAATTGAAGAGAGGATAACCATGTATGTAAACTAGGTATATAAACCATGTTTTGATTTGTTGTTTTCCCAAAGTTCAGGATGAAAATATTACTATCCCAGAAATATTCCATCATGGTGTCTGATGTCAATTTTTGACTTCAGTTAGCAATTTATTCAAAACCAATCTTAGATCCAGTCACAAGACAGAGCTAGCGAATTAATTATGCGCTAATAATTTTGACATTTTAAAGAATTAGCTTACTAGACAATTTATAATTTTCTTGTGACTGCAGCTATATGTATACAATAAAGAAAGGGACTTGCATTCCACTGTTTGGAGGGTGTTGAACATATGAAATCATGAAACATTTTTCCTGTCTGTCTTAAATAGCATGTATGTCGTAAAATATATCATAAAATAGATGATATAATAATAGTATTATATTTTAAAAGAATTAATATCAATATTTTTTATGTCGAAATTAATATTAATAATATTCATTGTCAATATTCTCGGATCATAAATCTAAAAGCTGCCATCATTTTTTTAATTCTTACTTTGAAGTAGAAATGATGTATGCTTGGAGTGGTTGGGTCAAGAAATGAGTTCATTATTTTTTCTCTCCAGTAAACAAAGACAAATACGCTTATTAGAAATTAAGTGGATGAACATATTAATATTAATATGTCATCAGATTAATTAGATAGATATCCTTCAATATATTTTTTGGATTCTCAATGCAATTTTAAGCAAACTAAAAAAAGTTAGTTTTTTACAAGTCTTGGCCATGGAAACCCCTTTAGCCCTCTGCATATGAAATAAACTCCATATGTATCTTGCATTAATGAAAATTTGATATATATATTTTTTTGACAACGTTGTGAAATGAAAAAATCCTTTAGCTAACTGTTGTTTCCAATGCACTTTGCAGCATATACGAACTCGTCAGTCAACGTGGACAATGCGTAAGACATTTCTTGAACTATACTTAGCAAGACATCCATTTATGTTTTGATAACTTAATACATATGAAATTGTTATTTTTCTGTGATGGGTACTATTGGATAATATGCTGCATTCATCTTTGATATGTAGTGTGAACCTAGTGAAGAGAATCCAGGGCCCAATTGCTGAAATGCCATACATGGTTTTTGTCAGATGCAACACTCTCTTGGATGGAAACATGTAAAAATTTCTTTTCCTTTACAATTTGTTTCTTTCTATTCAATCACATTATGTGTTAAAATAATGTATCTACATGTTCTATTCTTTAGGACCATAAAAATCTGAGGTCTGACATTTGTTAATTCTGAACTCTGATTTGAAACTCTTATTGTAGGGACAAGTTGGTGGTGTGTGGAAGAGAGGAAGTTAAGCTACAACCGTTAACATCATTAAATGGTAAAATAAGATTGCTTTGTATCAGTAAGTTGTTAGATTTGAACTTCTTACTCTATGATCTTTAATTTTTTCTACAACTTCTCTTAACATATCGCAATTTTGGTCAGCCACTTCGGGGTCCTTGGACCGAGCTTCTACTTCAAGTGAGGATTTCTCTGACCGGATTCTTCGAATCGAGATCATGGGTGACTCACCGGAGAACAGCTATGAGTGGAGAGTGGATGCTTTAGTTACTATGGGAGTTAAAACTCTACATAAGGTCTTCTATTTTCGCAACTAAAAGCAAGTTTTTCGAAAAACTTTTCCCTAGTGGAATAAAAGAGACAATGCAGCGCACATAACAGTTTGTATCAGTGACTATGAGGAAGCTGCCTTCATGCATATTTTGAAATTCTTCTACACGAATACTCTGTCGACTGCTGCAGCTATTGAATTAATTGATCTTCTCATAGTCACTGACAAATTTCAGGCAGATTCATGCATGAGACTTTGTAGCCAAGTTTTAAGTGGCATGCCCATCACAAGAGAGTCAGCAGTTCTATTTTTGGAGCTTCCTTCTAGTGTCTTAATGGCTGAAGCAGTTCAGCCATTAACTAGTGCCACAAAGAATTATCTCATATCGCACTACAAGGACATAGAAAGGTTTGAAGAAGAGCTCATAAAGTTGCCTCTTGTTGGAATTGAGGCACTATTGGAGAGTAATTGTATTCTGGTTGCATCTGAAGACAATTTGTATGATTTTGTATTGAGGTGGGCTACAGCTAAATATCCCAGTGTTAAGGAGAGGCATGGAGTTTTCTGCTCGTGGCTTGCAAGGCTTATCCGTTTTGCTCAGCTCAGCTGCGGGAAACTGAAGAGTATCTTAGCTTGTCCTGGTTTCAATGATGATATCATATTCAACCTTGTCTTGGAGGCCCTGTTTTTTAAGGTTAAAGCCCTATATGGGGAGCGAACCTTGGCTTGGGAGTGTACAATGGGGGAACGGTCATACAAGCTTCATCCAATCAAAGTAGTCGGATTTGAGCATCCCGGGCTGCAGTGTGTAGTATATATGGATTTGAAGCAAAAAGAATGTGAGAATATGTTCCCATCTGGGCGAGTGTATTGTTAGAGCTTTCACTTGGGTGGCCTAGGTTTTTTCTTGTCAGCGCGCTGCAACATGGACAAGCAGAGTTCATCTTACTGTTTTGGCCTGTTCTTAGGTATGAAAATGGGGGATTCAACAAGTTTTTAATTTGAGTATGACATTGCGGCTTGGACAAAGCAAACTGAGGCTTTTGTTAGGAAAGACAAGGGCAACCGCGCATTCAAAGAAGGGAGGGCTGTGAGTTGCCCAAATTTGTTTAGCATACCTTGGAGTGAATTAATTGCCGAAGATAATGTCTACTTCACAGATGGTATCCTTTGCCTTAGAGTTGAGGTTACCATTGGGCATTGACTGACCTATAGGAGGCTCCAGGTTGTAGGGGTGGGCAAAATCGGGTTCGGTTCAGTTTCTAAAAACACCGAATCGAACCTGAAGTATTTTATAATCAAACCGAACTGAACCGAACTGAAAAAATTCAGTTCCATTCGGTTCGGGTCCAATTTCGGTTTGACACCACTACTTCGATTTGAGTTCGGTTTCGGAACCTTTTTGTATTATAAAATTACATTCATATCTTTATTCTATATTATAATTATAATAAATAAATATATTTAAAAAATTATTAATTTTAACCCTTATTATGATATATATATTTATGAAAATTATTATCCAAATATAAATTATTTATAATTTATAAATTATTAGGGGGTCAAATGATATTTTACAATCAATTTTGGTTCAGTTTTGATTTAAAACCGAAATCAAATCGAACCGATTATTCAAAAACCGATTAGATCAAAACTTAATTTTGAAACCGAATCGAACCGAACCGAACAGAACTGTTCGGTTCGGTTGGGCATTTTTGCCTACCGTTATCAGGTTGATTCATGTTTGGAACCTCTTGGTCTGAGAAGTTTTTTCATTGAAAAAAAAAAATTGACTTAAAACTGACTTCTTAATATCTTGTATATGAATTTCACATTCTTCAGGTTGAAGTAACTAACATTGGTACTTTGTTTTAGAAAGGAAGATTCTATTAAATGTCTTTTTTATTGAACTATAAGTTTATAACTTAAGCATAAACGATATTCTGATAGAAAGCTCAATAGTATAATTTTTTTGTGGGTTTTGATTGAAGAATCTGATTGCAGGGATAGTCTGTTATATTGGATTGGTCACCAGATCATAGAGCTAATGGACCTGCTATGGCTGTAAAGAATTTCTTTTTTGTATTCTTCTGCCTTAATTCTTGTTATACATTTGTATATACAAATTTTCTCTCAGTGCTCTGAAAATTAGGTGAGAAGTAGTAGCATTTGTACATGATACTTTACTTACAAGAAAGAAAAGTATAGGTACTAAAAGTGTTGGGTGGCTCGGCTCAGGAATAGAATTGTAGAAAGAGAATTTAATGGGGTATTGGAGGTAGATTCAATTTACGAGGGTAATCAGGGCACTGAATTACGCCCGTAGTTTACATTCTTCAACATTGTTTTGAGCAACTTATGGATTCAATTTACATGGGAAATCAGGGCAGTGAATTAAGCCCATAGCTTACATTCTTCAACATTGTTTTGAGCAACTTGTGGATTTCTTTGCTACATGTATCATTTGGAATTTCAGAGTGGGACTTGAGTGCAGTGTCTAGATCACCAGGGTTGGTTTCCTTGCTTGTTAATTACAATAGCTAAGCAACTACTGATTTCAATATTCTTAGTAGTTTAGAATCATAACCATTGAATTCCTAGAGACAGATGTAGTGGCCTGTACAAATACTCTTAGCTAAGATTCTATTTCTATGCATCATCGATAAAGCCTTCTTTTGAAGAGTAAATGACACAGGTTGCAATTTAAAGAAGAGCAATTATATTTACATGCATTATTTATTTGATTGTTTAGGAGGGAGGAGTAATTACAGTAATTTTCGATGATTCTACTTTTGTCTTAGAAGTAGAGATTATATTTATAATTTTCTTCTTATGAATTATATATTATTTTGTTGATGATCACATAATAGAATAACAGTATGGTATGTCTGCGCTGCATTAATTATCATTGCGAGCTTGCCCCCCAACCCATTTGATCAGTACTTAAATAATTTATATCCTATATATTGCTTGTTTAACCTATTAATTTTCTTCCATCATACAGCTTTTTTTGATCAGTCATATATGATGTATAACTGTTTGGAAATTTTGATCAGTCATATATGATGTATAGCTTTCAACAAAGGATATACTAATTAATTAACAGAAAAAATTTAGCAATTTCAAGAATCTGAAGATGTTCATAGTAGTACATTAATTAGAACCACAAAAATTATACATATAGATAATAAAAAGGAGGTCAAGATGTTACGTACCACGTGTGTGCAGTCTTGAAGCAAAGTCACGTGGGTGTGACATTTACGACACAAGTAATACTGCGGTAGAGGAAACTATTACCATGCTGAATATCATATACAACTTCTTCAACTGGCCCCCTTTCCATACTTTGGTTGTAGTTATATTGAATCTTTGTTAAATATTAAATCAAGTACATAAAACTGTCTTTATATAGGTCAGAATAACAAACCAATATAAATTAGGAATTCCCGTGAATTTAGGAATTCTTAATAAAGTAGGAAAAAAAATTAATAATACTTTAATTAGGAAAATTTTCTAAAATAATAAGATTTTTTGCTTCTGTCAGTTTTTGATGAATGGTAAAAAATATATACGAACTTAATTGAATAAATAAATAAAATTATAAATTTTTTAAAGGACATGTTTAATTAAAATAAAATTTATAAAATTTTTATAATTATATATTAAATAAAATAAATATTTACGTAATTAATCAAATTCCACTGTCATTGGAGTTTGTTTTTTCTTTCGGAGCGTTGTATTGTACATGGTATTGTACATGGTATTGTTGTTGTATGCATGCACTAACGCTTTAGCTATCACCTACGTATATTAAGCTAATGTTCCGAACCTTTGTGGGTGCACAGCACACATAAAAGAAACTTCATGTGACTCGTTTCTTTCTGTATACAGTGGAATAATAAATAAATAAAAAGAGGTTCTCTTTTTTTACACTTTATGCGCAAATTACAGTTGACAACATGTGATCGTGACGTGTGTCTTTCTACTTTTACTACCCCTTTCCTTGCGATGAATATTTACTTGAATTAAATACTTTTTTTCTTTTTGTGGTAGTGATGAATATTTATTATTAATGGATGTCTTCTCTCCAAATTTAAGGATTCCTCCTATTCTTCACCAAAAGAGAAACGAAAGAATGTGTATGTGGGCACTCACCCCCCTATCCCTTCTCTCTAAAGATTCCCTCTCACTCTCATTCTCATTGTGCTTCTTCTTATGTTTTTCAATTTTAATATACCCCATGCATCACCTTAATTTTTCATATCTGTAGTTATATTGAATCTTTGTTGAATATTAAATCAAGTACATAAAACTGTCTTTATATAGGTCAGAATAACAAACCAATATAAATTAGGAATTTCCGTGAATATAGGAATTCTTAATAAAGTAGAAAAAAAAAGATATTATGCTTTACTCCCCTCACTTTGAAGGAAAGGTGATATATTTTCCTGAGTATTTTAAAAAAAAAACATATTCCCTAGATTTTAGAGAAAGTCTAAAATAACTCCTTAAGGTTATTATTTACATCTTAATTTAACTATTTTATCCCTTTACTATTAAAAAAAATTTAAAATAATTATATTATCTTTATTTTTATTTTATAATAATTAATATAATTTTATTGTAATATTTAAATTTAAAAATTATAATAATATTTTAATTCTTAATTATTTATTTTCTTCAAATTTTATAATAAAATTCGAGCATATTTCTTTTGTCATTGCTTGCGCGGTTTGTGTTATTGGATTATTTTGCTACTGGGTTGTAAAGTTATACTGAGTGATGATTCTTATTATTTTGCTATGTTATTTATTGAACTATTTGCTTACAATACTTTATCGCTAGTGTTTCCTGTAGTGGCTGCTTGAAATTCTACTAAGAAAAAGTACTCATGGTTATTTGGAAATTTCGGCTTTGATAGTGCTTTTGAAATTGTAGAAAATGCTTTCAAATAAACAAAAGCAATTTGTTGTGTTTGTTATTCTGTTTGGCTGATGCGTGAAATAGATAAAAGTATATTTTTCAGAAGAAATTGAGAAGTGCTTTGTTAGAAAGATTTTATTTTTGTGATAAGACTAGCCGTTTAAGTGCTTTTTAAATAAGCACTTAATAAGTTCTTTTTTGAAAGCAATGCTTGCAGCCACTGATGTGTTTCAAGGTGAAAATATGGCATCATTTCTCTTCTTAATTTGCATGGGAAAACCAAATGTATCCAATTTTGTGTATCAAAAATAATACTAAGCAATGACCAAAGTAGTGCAGGTTGTCGAATCGAAGTTTAATTAGTCAATTATATTATAAAGTTAATGTTTGCTTACAGAAGTTTAAATAAAGACGAAAAAGACCATGAATTTTTTATTTCATTACTTTCTTTGAGTGAGCATGTGTAGATGTAAATATGGGATGATAGGGGATGGTTTAAGTTTAAAGGGATTTTAACACACACTTCTCTTGAGGTTTGAGACTTTAACATTTATGAAAAATTTGAGAAAATATATACTTACCTCCTCTAAATTATTAGTTGACTATCTATTTTTACTTAAATGACTATAATACCTTTGTTTGCTTTAATTTAAAATTTAAAAAATTTAATTTTGATCTATTTAATATTAAAAATTATTAAAATAACTAAAAATTTAATTAATAATAATTTTAATTAATATTTTTTTAAAATTAAAAATTTAATTAATGATAATTTAATTTGACAATTTTAGTTTACATTTATTTAATATTTATTGAACTTAAGAATTTAATGAACGATAATTTAAGTTGACAATTTTAATTTATTTTTATTTAATATTTATTTAAATTAAGAATTTAATTAATAAAAGTTTAATTAATTTTTATTCATATGTCATATTTATCCAAATTTCAAATTTTACTATGGAAAACAGCCACTTTTCTAACTCATTTTTTTCTCAAATCCTCCGACATTAATCATATTTCTTTTAATTTTTTTACCAAACAACTCTATAACCTTATCAACTTAACTATTTTTATAAAAATTATTTAATATAAGATTTATATAATACATATTCATACTAAATTCACGCTTCAATATCAATTTTATAACTCGTAAAATAAATTTAGACTTTAGGGTTTGCACAAAAATTCCAATAAAACTAATCAATGATAGAAATTTAAAAAAAATATTAATATGGATAAATTACTAATTTTAAATAAATATTAAATAAATATAAATAAAAATTATCATTAATTAAAATTTTAATTATTTTAATTTTTTAAACATTAAATAAATTAAAATTGAATTTATTAAATTTTATTTTAAAGTAAATAGGAGTATTATAATCATTTAAATAAAAATAGATGGTCACCTAATGGTTCAGAAGAGGTAAGTGTATTTTTTCTCAAACTTTTTATCTAAGTGTAATTAATGATTATGGAACCATAATCGAAGATGGGAGTGGGTAGAGGAGAGAGGGGATACCCAACTAAGGCAAAGGCTTTCGTGATAGTTAATGTTACATGCTTGAGCAGTATGATTGTCGGTGTAGCTATGTTCTTTAATTGATTTTTCTTTTCGTATCACCTGATTATGCATTATTTTCTCAGTTATCTCTTTGTATGTGTTGATGCGGTAAAATATCAACTCTGGTGAGGAGGGATATCTAGGTGATCTAATATCCGAGCTGAAGATGGATGTCTAGTCACAGTTTGAGCTCAATATTCGGCACCCGATTTAGCCTCAATCTAACCCTGAAGAGGCTCCCTAACTGAACTTTTATGCTTCACAAATCCTCAGGCCAAGTTATCACGAACCTTCCTGAACTTGTTATTCCTAATGACCTCAAACCAAAACTAGGTGAACCTGCCTGCAACAAAGAAGACAATCAAAGGGGGGCTCTTCAACGCTTAACTCAGTATCTTGAGGGAGTGAATTTATGGCTCGACTTTTTGTAGCTCAATATGGCTAACCACGACGGGTTCGTGTAGAGAGGGGAAAGTCAATCAAATTTCACACAAAGGTCATGTAGAGATGGAGTAAATGTGGACTTTTTGGAGACAAAAACAATGAATAATACACCCAAGAAGCCATATTCAATCAATGTTTAAGGTTGTCTTCAAGAGACCTATGAACAAAATAAAGCTTTGTTCTTGTTTTCTAGAGGAACAAAATGATAAGACTTGTGCTTGTAGTGAGAGAACGTGAAAAAAATAAGATGAAAACTCAAGAGAAGTCCCCATTTACTTTGAGATAAGTGCCCTTAAATATCATACCTTTATAAGCATGTGATTGGTTGACAAGTGTTGCCCTAATTTCCCCTTGTTTTCTCTTCCCACATTTTTGTCATTTGAAACCTTAGATTGGAGTCAAAGCTAAGGACACGTGGTGAGTTGGGATTGGTCTTTATGATATTATCCAAGATTACGTGCCACATGGCACAATTTAATTCGAGTAGGAGATTACATTATCCCTTATGTACACGTGGCGAATACTCATTTTTCTTTATTTGTGATCCCCCAAGTACTGACAGCATCAGGTGAGACCATCTTCAGCCCCCTAGGACCTAAATTGTCTCCTTAATTAGGTGTCTGTTTTAAACGGCTTCAAGTGGTCCCCCCCCCTCCAGGTGAGGTGGGTTTCAATATAAGCGGATCATCCCATAGGTGCTGACTAGAGTTTCGTGGGCTTACATACCACCACGTGTCCAACCTATTTTCACCCATAATAGTATGTATACGTGCCTAAATGTATATATATGTGGTTGATTCATAGTTTTATTTTACACCTAGTAGAGGGATTATGCCATTCATCATTGTAAGCATTCATATGGGATATTAGGTTATATTTTCAAATGGACTAGTTTTGTAAATAATCAAACGAGGAAATAACCATGATTAATGAATTAATTTTTGTCCCTCGGATATGTACAACCTTGTTACTGTAATGGAAATCATTGGAATGACTAAGTGTATTGTGCTAAAATCAAAAGTTGGTACATTGGTGTTCAAGCCATGTTTGAGGGTATTGCATTTTGAACCTTCGCGAAGCTCAAGTTTAAAGTCTTGCATTTTGTCCCTGCATGTTAGGGATGGCAACGTGTATGGTTTGAGTCGGGGATCTTCATCCCCAGCCCTGACCACAATTGGTCCAAACCATCCCCATCTTCAATCTTTTCCCAATTTTTTTAATTTTAGGACTGGTCAGAGATGTCCCCGATTTAGGTCAGGGATCCCTGTGGGCCCCCAACCCCAAGTTTGACCGAAGAAAATAAAGAAAAATAATGTAATTATTAGGAATTAAAGCCAAGACTTGATGAAAAATTAACACTCGACTTACCACTACACCACTCATATTTAGGTCATATAATATGTAAATACAATATATTTAACTAAACTACATATTTAATTTATATTGTTAAAATTATTATTTTTAAATTATTACTTTAATATAAAATAAATTGTTTCAATTTTACAAATACGTAAATTCAACATTTCTATTATTATTATTATTATTATTATTATTATTATTATTATTGGAGTAATTTATACTTGGCACTTGCACTAAAATTTCAATTATTCATGAAGGAAATTTTTAGTAATTTACATGTAATTAGGGATTATTATGAAATAGAAAGATCAATATAATATAAAATCAAGAGGAACTAACTTGTCAAAAGGCAACATATATATAAAATAAAATTACATACTAGCCAGTATATAGCTAGCCAATCATCTTCCCAAGTTGTAATGTTTTCATTGATCAAATCAAAATAAATTAAAGCGTAGAAGCAAAGTATATTATTGAACAAACTGACATGTCCAAGTGTTTAGGCAAACAAATTCTTCAACTTGTTTCATCAACCGTAAAATCAAAATTTAAAAAAAAAAAGCAAAAGTACCAATTATTGAATTTGAAACTTAACTACTATAATAAATAAATTTTATCTCTTCAAAATCTTCATCCCCTTGTATAAATGTGCTAGTGGCATCTTCAATGGAAGTTAGAATTGACTTCTCATCTATTTTAAAGAAAAAGATAAATAAATAATTTATAAATTCATAAATAGGACCAAAATTTGTACATAAAATATTTTATACCTTTACATAACCAACTTTGAGTATACATCAAAGCCTCCACTGTATCGAGATGTAGTCTATTACGATATAAACTCACAACTCTACCACCCGCACTGAATGCAGACTCAGAAGCAATTGTGGACACCGGGATTGCCAATATATGTTTACCAATCTTCGATAATAAATGATATTTATAGTGATTTAATTTTTAGCAACTCAATATATCAAAGCCATCAAAATTAACCAACATCCCATCATCTAAATATGACCGAAACTGACTCTTTTTATGGTCAATCACCTCAGAATCCACAAAATTTCTAAATCCTAACCTACGCATAACTTGTTTCTCAGTAGAGGGCACCAAAGTAAGAGAGATAGAATGCGAGATCCTATTAACACTAGCACTAGAACTAGAACTAGAACTAGAACTAACAGAACATGCATGTAATTTAAACTTTAATTAATAATCTTGAATCAAATCAAAACAAAGATTACGAACTCTCTCAATTTGAAATGGTGAGGCATTACTGTATACTATAGGAAAATAGTATTCAATCAATTTCATCTTAAATCTTGGATCTAACATGGTGGCCATTGCTAAAATCCCATGAATATCCTTGCAATATTTTTCGAATTTACCTATCATGATAGTTGTCATTTTTCTAATTTCCTCATAAGAAGAATCAAGCCATTCATTCAAAGACAGTCTAATGTTACAAATGTGCACTAAAAACAAATTAGAAGTCAGATACTTTGTATCTGAAAATATTAATGTGACATCATAAAACGACTTCAAATTATTTGCCAATACTTGTGCCAACTCCCACTCTTGCTCACTTGGCAAACTTCTATATTGTGTCTTAAGTAACTTCAATCTACTAAACACAGTTTTATACTCTAAGGCAATAAAAATCATCAAATAAGTGGAGTTCCACCTAGTTGCACAATCAAGTACCAAATAATTAGTACATGAAATATTCAACCTACGAGCAACTTCATCAAAATTTTCTCTTCTTTTAGTTGTTGTTCTTTGATATGAAACCCTCTTACGAATTTTAACAATTGTACTTCCAATAATAGATAACCATCTTTAACAATTAAATTTAAGATGTGGGCTGTACAACGAATATGAAATAACCTCCCACTCACTATCAGATCACTCCTATCAAGTTTCTCCAACAAAAATAAAGTCATGCGATCATTAGTAGAACAATTATCAAGAGTTAAAGCAGATACCTTTCGGTCTATATTGAGATCCACCAAAGCATTAAATAATGCATCACATAACACCTCTCTGGTATGTGGAGAAAAAAAATTAGTTATTAGTATAATGAAAATAGATAAATAAAAATAAAAATAATTACCTCAATATTGTCCCATGCAAGACTTAAGAATCATTAATAAAGTAGTTGGTAATCGCCGTGTATCCCATTGTTTGTGATCTACAAGTCCACATATATGTTGTGATAGCTATTTTACTCTTACTCCGCTAAAAAAACTTAATACTTGAGCCTTTTATAATTGATACATCTCTATAATATCATTTTTAATTGTGTGTCCCACATGGGATTATGAGATTCTACCGTCTTTCTAAAATACGTATGATCCACACAACTAATAGGATACTCATGTACAATGATCAATTTAGCAATCATTTTCTTAGTTACATCGAGATCAAAGTTAAACATGTCTAATTTAGAATTTCCTTGATCATCCTTCACCAACTTCAACTTCTTTGAATAACTAGTTATTTCCTTTTGTTTTCGCATGATACATGTCTTTATGTGATCATGCAAATACCTTGTACCATATTTACCCCGTGCTACCAACTTACTTTTACAATACTTGCATATCGCTTTTTTAATCCCATCACAATTAATTCTATCAAAATGTTCCCACACTACGGACCTCAACCTTCCTTTATCTTTTGTAACATTATCATCATCTATTATATCATCACCCACAACATCTACTAGAGATTCATTACTTGATGTCATTTCCTATACCACAAAAATTAATCAATAATGATAAAGGTTAATTATAATGACAAAACTAAAATAAAATAAGTATTTATCAATCATTTCATTCTCTTTGTAAAGTAAGTTTAACATAACCATAAATCCAAATATCTAGTTGCATTGCATAATGGATGTCAAAATCAGTAAACAAATTAATCGTCTTTACATTAAATTAATCGTCTTTCATACTAATATATAATTGATTATAATGATAATAGTGACACTTCCTAACATGAAAATTCTTTCAATTTTGTCCTACTTTTAGACATGATGATTTTAATTAATTAATTAATTAGATGGAAGAGAAGATAACCGTTAGTGGGCTTTCATCCTTTCAGCTTTCTTTTAAACATAAAATAGATGACGACACTTCTTAGACTACGTTATGCTTTTCCTTTGTTTGCAGTTGGGTGATAATGATCACTTTTCTCAATTTGTCGTTTTCATTTTATTTTTATCTAGAAATAAATAACAAAGACGAAGTGAAAGAAACAAAACATATCAAGAAAAACAGGATAAAAGCACCAAAGGAAGCAGGGAGAAAGGAGGAGGATGGACTTTGGAGTGGAAAAGAGGTGGGCAGAGGCTGAAGACTAAAGAAAGAATTGTAGGGTTTATGTCAATTTTGATTTTGGAAGTAAGGAGGAGGCTGGACTTTAAAGTGGAAAATAGGTGGGCAGTAGTTGAAGACTAAAAAGAGAACATTAAGAATTATGTCAGTTTTGATGAATGGCAAAAAAAAATTCTATGGTTCGATTAAAATAAAAGAAATATATGAATGACTTAATTGAATAAATAAACAAAATTATAAACCTTTTTAAAGTACATGTTTGATTAAAATAAGATTTATAGAGTTTTTATAATTATTTATCAAATAAAATATATATGTACGTAATTAACCAAATTTGATTTATATTTTGGAGCAGGGAAACGGGGTCGGGTCAGGGATTAAGAGTTGGTCCCCGTCCCGACCCGATTTTGAATTGGAGCTGAAAATTTAGTCCCGAACCCGAACCGATCCTCAATTTTTCATCCAAATTCCTCCCGATCCCTAACCCGAATAGTCCAGACCCCTATCCCCGTGGAGATTTTTTCCATCCCTACTGCATGTGCACGCAAAACCCAAGATTAAATGTAGAGGTATTATTATATACCTCTTCTGAGGTTTGGCATAATATCACTTGGAAAGCATTTATCAAGAAACTCTCACCGACCTTCCCTATTGTTATTCCATCGTTAAAGCAATTTGGTAGAGTAAATGGTAAAAATGTAAGTTCAATATATGAATTTTAAGGAAAATGTCTATTTTAAAGCAGACTTTGCTTAGTCAGAAATCCGAATGGTCTTCACCTCAGGTTTCTTCTTCTTTTCTTTAGGAATAGTGACAGTAAGAACACCATTCTCCATGCTAGCTTTCACCTGATCATCTTTGCATCTTTGGCAACCTGAACCTCCTCAGGAGCTTGCCACTTGTCATTTTTCTCATCTTGGCTCTTTGCTCCTCTATTTTATTGATCTGTAGAATCCTACCCTCTTCAACCTCAACTTTCACCTCTTCTTTCTTTAGCCCTAGAAGGTCAGCTTTGAATACACGAGCTCTTGGATTTATTTCCAGTCAATTCTTTTTAGGGGAGAAGTGTGAACTAATCGAGTATTGATTTCTTATTATGGAAATGGAAGCAAATGGATCAATATAACAAAACATACACCAACAACAAATAAATCCAGAAGCAATAAAAGAAGACACACGTTTTATGTGGAAAAAAACTCCCCCTCAACGTGAGTAGGAGAAAAAAAAAATACGGTCAAGACAAAAGAGTTTCTATTATCACTAAAATGAGAAGATAAAAGGGTATTTTTACAAGATTAAAACCCTTCAACAAATAGCAATTCAACCAACAACAGAAAGTCTACCAAGCAGCTCATCAAGAACACCTAAGACATGAAAAACCAAGGTGAAAGAGCCAAAATGAAGTTGCAGAAAAACTTCAAAAGAGGTAGTTGTTGTCTCTCCTCATTTCAAATGTGTTAAAAGAGTTATCTTGGTAAATCAAGACCATTCAGAATGTAGAGGCATGCGTGAGGAATCTTTCTGTCAAATTTCAGTAAAAATAGAGACCAAATCGCCATACGATGAAAGCTTGATCAAAGGCTGTGAAATGCGAAAAAATACAAAATATTCTCCACTTTTCGCAGTTGCAGTCTACATGTCAAGCTTCACACGCCCCTGCACCAACGTGATGTGTGTTAAGAAAAACATAAAGAAATGCCAATATTCTTCCCACATGTGCCAAGTTCAAACAATCTTCTAAAAGGAGTGAAAGTCCAACAATTCTTGCATTAGCGAATTGAGGGGTTTCCCTGGCCGGAGCTGGCACATCACTGATGGCAAAGGAGAAGAACCCATCAAATGGATCCTATACCTCTAATGAAAATGGATCGAGCATGCTGGTTCATCGGCTACCGAAATGTTTGAATTGGAAACTTAGAGAGAAAAAAGCTAAAAGAAGAATTGAAGAGTGCTGCGATCAATACTAGCTTTGATTAATTTCAGGATGAAAATAAAGATGAAGAGTGGATTAGGAAGATGATTATAGTAATATTAGTTTGTTATTAAAGTAATAAAATTTTTGGTTCCATCGTGAGCCATGCATCTCTTTATTTGATGTCTTCTTTTATTAGTTTAATATTAATTTTACCTCTACAGCAAGAGATGGAGGAATTGATAACCATCGTTGTCCTCTTGCGAAGATTTAAAACTTGAAAATGTGTCAGTTTTCGGCTGTTTGGTTTCTTTATCATTTTTTTACAGGGATAATTTTAGTTTAGTCCCTAATGTTTCAAGAAATATCACTTAAATTACTATGTTTCACATATTAGATAAATAAGTTCTTAAGATTTTTAAAAATCATCACTTTGATCCTAACATTTTTGTCAATGTCACCTCTCTTGACCAAACTTCTATCCATTTTAGCCATTAAATAATTTTTAATTTACCCCTTATAATATAATAATCTTTAACTTAGTTCTAAATTTTATGAAAGTCATCATATCACTCCTATATGTTAATTTTTATCTTTTTTATTTTTAATAACTAAAAAGATAAAATCATATTTTTATAAAATTAATTAATAAAAAATCATTCTTTATTTTTTTTTCTTCTTTGTCTTTCTTTTCTATTTCTTTTTTTTTTCATTCTTCTTCTTCTTCTTCATCTCTTTCTCTTCTTATTTTTTTTATCAAGGAGAAATTACAATGAATTTAAAATAAATTAAAATTAGTTATTTAATTTTTTTAATTCAAACAAAGAAAAAATAATATATAAATTAATTAATTTATTCAAATCACATAATCTTACCAATAAAATCAATTAATTTAATTTATAAAAGAACTAAGACCCACAAATTTTCTCTATGAAATCTATCTTAAAAATAATTTATTTATTACTGGACAATTTATTTACTAACCTACTCACTAAAAATATTAAAAATACATAAATATGCCAAGTATAAAATTTTTACATAATGTTAATTCGAGTAGAAAAATATAAAGATACTCATTATTTTATTTTTCAAAAAAAAATATTACAGAAAATGTTTATTTTATAATAAGGGTTATTATCAAATTCCTCCCCTGAGGTTTGAGATTGTATCAGTTTGATAGAAAGTTTGAGGAATGTATCAAAAACCTCCCATTGACCTTTAGTCAACTAACCTCAAGTAATATATTTACTAAAATACCCTCAGTCTTTAAATTTCATATTATTTAATTAATTATAAAGATATTTTAGTTCCAAAGGTTTGGCCTAATATTCTTATAAGTCATAATAATTTCAAAAACATCTTTAAAAATCTCAATTTATTATAAAATAATAATTATACCTCTCTATAATAATAATAATAATAATAATTTAGAAATAACTAATAAATCTCTAAAATTAGACAAAATATAATATATTTATGCAAAATAACAATATCATTTTAATAATATATTAATAAAATAATTGTATTGTAATTATTTAAAAGAAATTAAATAAAAATAAACTACACATTCGTAATTATTAGAAATTAAATAAAAATATAAATAAATAATATTTTAGATTTATAAATTTTATTTTATTTTACAACATATGTAATAAATATTTATAATTATATTGTAATTTAGATAAAATTATATATATACATATTTTAAATACAAATAAAATAATAAAAATAAATATCAATGAAAATGTATAATAAATTGTATAAGAGTAAAATATAATATAGTTATATAAGATATGTTAATTAAATAAATAATAATATTATTTTAGTAATATATTAATAAAATGATTGTGTAAGAAAAATACTTAATAAATTTTTGAAATAGTATTATTAGTTATTTTTATTAAATTATTATTATTATTATAGAGAGGTATAATTATTATTTTATAATAAATTGAGATTTTTAAAGATATTTTTGAAATTATTATGATTTATAAGAATATTAGGCCAAACCTTTGGAACTAAAATATCTTTATAATTAATTAAATAATATGAAATTTAAAGACTGGGGGTATTTTAGTAAATATATTATTTGAGGTTAGTTGACTAAAGGTCAAGGGGAGGTTTTTGATACATTCCTCAAACTTTCTATCTAGCTGATACAATCTCAAACCTCAGGGGAGGAATTTGATAATAACCCTTTAAATTTGAGTTCCAATATAGTTAATGTATAAATATGTGTATGTGTTATATTGAAAAAATTAATGATTTTTTCCTTAAGAGTTATTTTGTTATATCTTATGCAATTAGATAAAATCTAATAAAATATTAAAATAAACTAAAATTAAGATTTTTTATTTTGAATTTTCTTAAAATCTATTACTTGATTTTAGTATTAAGATTATGAGATATGAATAAATTATTTTTGTTGTGTATTATATTTTTATCTAAATTGAGAAAATAAATAGACAAGAAAGACAAAGAAGGAAAAAAATTAAAGAATTATTTTTATTAATTAAGTTTATAAAAATATAATTTTCTCTTTTTAGTTGTTAAAAAAGAAAAAAAAGAAAAAATTAATAAATAGGAGTGATATGACGACTTTCATAAAATTTAGAGTTAAAAAAAAATTACTATATTATGAGGGGTAAATTAAAAATTATTTAACTGCTAAAATGGTTAGAAGTTTGGTCAAGGGACCTAGGTGACATTGATCAAAATGTTAGGAACCAAAGTGATGATTATTAAAAATCTTAAAGACTTTTTTTATCTAATATGTAAAACATTGTAACCTAAGTGACATTTCCTAAAATGTTAGGGACTAAACTAAAATTATCCCATTATTTTGCTTGATTTTAATTGTTAGGGACAAACTTGTAATTGCAACAATTTATGTTAAATAGCCTTAGCGGTGGGATAATGGTAAGGGAAGTCAGTAAGAATTTTTGGATACATATTTTCCAAGTGATATTAAACTAAACCTCAAAGAGGTATGTGATAATACCTCTTAAATGTATTGTATTTTGTTCCCTGAAACTACGGACTAAATGTTATTATATATTATTACGAAAAAAAATATAGCTAAACACGTGGTGAAATGTGAGCCCACAATAGTCCTAACAAGTACCAGACGAGGTAGCCAACATGGTCGCTACCTCAATGTAGGTCAAGTACCAGGTGAAGTGGCCAACCACGTTAACGCCTTGACATAAGGCAAACCAATCACCAGGTCAGAATTGACTGGATAAGACCAACCTCAGGTTGGGTTCCTTGCTTCATTTCACCAAGATATTTGCTATGAGTTAATAACACTCTACGTGACCATATATTATGGCACAGGCGTAATCGCCTATGCAACTATATACCATAGTGCATGTAGAATCGTCCATGTGACCATATACAATGGCATACGTGAAAAATACGACCATACACCGTGACGCGTATAATAAACATGGTCACATATCACAAAGCATGAAATGGGGATGAAAAGTGTCCCCGGCTCTCCATTTATGCCTTGAGACATGAGTTGATATGCTCTAAACAGCTTACCACCAAGTATCACATCTAGGTAAGTCGAAGACCAAGCAACCAGGTGCGCGAAGGATCAGGTAAGTACAACTTGAGTTTCTTTTCACACCCACAGCAATGCTGCGAGGAACCACTGAAAAGTAATAGGGAATAATATTTAATCTTGTCAAAGGGCAGGGGACAAGGTGAACAGGCCAAATAATAGGTGGCAGAGGAGAAACTTGCTACCAACCAGAGGGGACCACACCCTAGCTCAAGGCTGAAAGTAACCACGTCTCCTAGAAAGCTGGGGACCACCGGATCTCCTAGCCAAGTGAGATCAAGCCACGTGTCGCTAGGAGCTGGGATGACCAATCCCAGCATGCCACGAAACACCATCCAGGTCTAATGACCGAGGTCCATATGGACTAGGTCGAACCAAGCTAGGGCAACATGCATCAACCAATCAATGCCTAGCTTTGTCTTCATGTATAAACATGTTTTTCCTAGGTTTAAGGTAAGTGACTTTTAAGTTGCTTCATTTTGCACTGACCCTAAAAAAGAAAAACATATTTTCTTCCAAGTAAGTTCTCTACACATACACTTCCCAAGAACACTCTCCAAATCTAAATTCCTTTGTGTTGCCTGCTATATGCATGTATGCTTGCTTACTTATCATCATCAATTGTCCAAATTCCTTTCAATTACTATCAAAATGGTTCAGTGAAGATCCCCCACCATCCACTTGCATGTCCATCTCCCTTTGTTGAAGAGGTGATGTATTTTATTAAAATTACTATAATATCAAACTAAGTTTTGTCTATAATAATGAAAAAAATATTGTAACATAATGTTTTAAGGTTTCCCTTTTAGCCTCTGGTACACTAGAAAAATTGAACTTACAAGTTACAATTGACTGCAATGTCAAAATGTATTAAAGTATATACAAATATATTATATTGTATAAATTTCTTGGAATAATGGAAGTGTTATAATTTTTCATTATCAAAAGCATTAAACTTGTTAATCTTGAAAAACTTTAACATCAATAATTCTGAATTGCAACAATAACAAAGCCATAGAACTTGCATTTTAAATTATGCTACCTTGGAATCCTTCAAGCTTTAATGACTCTCGAACTCTAAATGTGATACTGGATTCTTTTTTTTCAGTCAACTTATGTTAATTAGTTATTGTTTTTAATTATTAAGTGTTGTTTTTTTTAATAATATTGCAATAAAAGACCCCTCTAAAGAAGTGAAGCAAATCGTGAAGTTCTTCATATTCATTGCTTTACTCAATTAGGCCAAGGACAAAGTCTTCAATTTTTTTTCAGGGTTTTTTTCTTTTCTATTTTTGTTTTAATGTTGTTTTTTACAATTAATTAGAGTTGTGAGGAGAAATATAACTAGACCCGTGGCAAAAAATAGGCCTACGAAAGTCCAGATCAGAATATTATGGGGTAACCCACCTTATGCCCACTTCAAGGTAGGACAAGAAACGAACCTTGCTTAGATGTGGCTAGGTAAGACCCACCTTGAACTTGGCTTCCCACCATATATTGCTAAAGTATTCACCATTTGAGCGGCTAGATAAGGCCCACTTCGAGTTGGGCTCCCCGCTATATATCGTCAAAGTCTTTGTTATTGGAGTGGCTAGATAAGACTCACTTTGAGTTGGGCTCCTTCTATGCATCGCTAAAATATTCACCATTTGTAGATAATGTCCCACGTGACTATATATCGTGGCACGGGTGGGAATGCCTACGTAACCATATATTGTGTCACGTATGGAAAAGCTCATGCAACCATATACCCTAGCGTATGTGGAAATGTCCATGTAGCTATATACCGTGGCATATATGGAAGACTACAACCATATATTGTGATGTATATGATAAATGTTATGGCATACCATAACAAATAGAGGAGGATTGGAGAAGTGTCATCGATTCTCTATAAAGCCTACAAGTATACATATTTGTTCTAGATAAACCCACCGTTAAGAGCTCTGCCTTTCTAAGTGAGAGAGATAGGATGCTTAGCTGCCCAGGTACTTAGGTAGGCTAGAGCCCACCTTCTAGTGCCCCTAGAATACTCCTTGGGTGGCATGATGTAGAACAAAATATCTCGCAATGATAACTCAAAATGCAGCAGACAGCCTTTGGCCATGGCAATAGCCAAACTACCAGCAGGATCAACAGGTGGCAGGCACTATGTTGACAATGCGTAAAGCCCAGATGGAGACCATTCAGAGCCCAAGTGAGGGATCGCAAGCTAGCTGGGCAAACAAGATTACGCCACCTCTCCATTAAGGTAACGAGCAATCTCCTTGACCAATAGGGGGTTGACATATGTTCATTGAGTTTGGATAAGGTGAAACCTACCTATCCTACCCCGCCACGTGGCATTTGACCTGGGCTACTATCACCCAATGATGGGAGGACATGTGTAAAGGTAAGAACCAAAAATCTAGGGCAACATAAGCCCTCTAATTAGTTTCAAGCTTTCTCTCCTGTATAAAAACATATTTTTCCACATTTCACATAAGAGACAACACACATGTAATATTCCTAAGGCAAGAAAGATTATCTTCCCTAAAAGAATTTTCTTTCTTTCCTCTATAACCCACACGCATACCATGAAAAACCTTCATTAATGAACAAAATGCACTGTAGCGAGCATTATTCATCCACCTTGTAGCCAACTCCCTTGACCTCTTACTTTTCCTTGACCGCTTTTGTTAAATGGCTATATCATTATATCTATAACTTTTGTTAAATGGCTGATTCCTTAGTCATAGCTTTGGTTGCAATTATTTGATTTTGGAATATATATTATTGGCTTTTCATTTTCTTAATTTCGTTTTAGTTGTCAAAAGAATTTTGATATATAGATATGGTAAATAAAGCAAATGCATTTTAGTAGTTGACAATATGTGAGATATCATTGAATTTAATAATTATTTAAGCCGTTTAGTACCTTATTTTGATTATGAAGTAACTAGCCAAATGAAGTATGAACCGATTTTGGAAGTATGGTGAAAACAATTTAGGGACTATTTCTATGATGATCCAAGTAGCTCACTATTCTTCCACCATAAAATCACCCAGAAGTGATATTGGTCTCACAGCCTAGTTCATGCAAATAACTTTTTACTTTTTAGAAATTTTGCTAGAAATTAATGACATTAGATAAATACTTTGCACCTTAAAATTTTATTAAACTATCACATAAGTTGACTGCAAATATACATAGTTCTCCGATGAAATCTCCCAAGGAGATAGTCCACAACAAAATAATAGCAAGAAATCATCCACGTCTCAACAAGATAAAACCATTTTTATTGCCAATAAGAATTTACATACAAAACAACGAATCCGAAGAGTGCAATTACGTAGGATACTATAAAAGTGATATAGAAGTTGTTCATGTCAAACAAATTATCATCTTCTTCATTGCCGATTGAAGTTTTTGGCATTAATGTTGGTAATCCAATTTCACTGCAATTTTTTATTAGTGGCAACTAGGGGTGGCAATTCGGATAAACGAATCGAATTTGGGCCGATACGAATACGATTCGTTTAATATTCGTTTGATACGAATACGATCCGTTTATTATTCGTATCAACTTTTTTAAATCCGTATACGATCCGTTTATTTAGATACGATTCGTTTAGACACGATTATTCGTTTAAGACACGATTATTTATTTAAGATCCTATTATTCGTTTAAAATACAATTCGTTTAAAAATAGTATATTTTATCAAATATAATATATATTTAATAATTAGGTGCTTATATTAAGAGTTGTTTATAATAAATAAATTTATATTACATATTTTTCTAAAATTTATTAAAATATATTCGTTAAGGATACGATTATTCGTTTAGGACATAATTATTCGTTTAGGACATGATTATTCGTTTAAGATATGATTATTCGTTTATTCTTTTAAGATACAGTTATTCAATTATTCATTTAATTAATCGTGTCTTAAACGAATAATCGTGTTTTGTATGTTAAACACGGATATGACACGAATAATAATCGTGTCGATACGAATACGACACGATTATTATTCGTATCAAGATTTTAAATCCAAATCCATTTAATGGCATCGAATTCGTATCGAATAATCGTATTGTGTCCCAAATTGCCACCCCTAGTGGCAACCCGCAAAGAAGATCATTGCCCTTATAACAACTCTCATTAAAGGTACCAAATTGTGCCATCCAATAGGGAATCTTGCTCGATAAATTGTTATATGCTACATTGAAAACAACTAATGCATTTAGCTCAACTAGTTGAGGAGGGATTTTCCTATATAGGTTGTTATAGGAAAGATCCAAGATTCCGATTTCTTTGAGATTTGAAAACGTCAATGGAATTGATATTGTCAAGTTGTTGTGGGACAAATTTAATACATGGATTCTAATAAAATATCCAATTTAAGGAGGAATTTCACCTATCAATTTATTGCAAGAAAGGTAAATTCCAGACATCTTGGAGAGAATTTTGCCGTGATAATAGTATGAAAAAGGTTTTGTTGTGAACAATATAACTTGTTCCTTTCCTATTAGTGGACCAAATACATTTGAAGCACCAGTATTAATTTGGCCTTTATCATTTAAGCAAGGAGGAACTTACGAGAAAGATTGTTACAAGATAGATCTACCACCCACAATTGCTTCAATTGGCACAATTGAACTAGCACTTCACTTTCAAGATTGTTTTTGCCAATATAAGGTAGGTTATTTTAGAACGTTTATCAAACCAATTTGGGATACTCCCATTTAAACAGTTATAGCTAACATCTAATATCAACATCGAAGACCCATAACGAAAAACATCTTGAATTTTTTGTTTTGTCTTGTTTCTAGACGAGTGAACTTGTTCAATATAGAAAAAAGTGAAACAAGATGATAACCTCCCAGAGATATTGTTATTTGAAACATCCAAAACTTTGAGAAAATGAAGATCGAAAAACTCTGTTGGAATTGGACCTTCAAGATGATTTTTAGGTATTTTAATATCTTTTAAGAATGTAGACCACCTAACCATTTTGGAACCTCACCAATTAGATTGTTATCACTAAGATCTAATATTCTTAATGAAAAGCATCTAGACAAGTTTTCTGGAATCACTTCGATGAAGTTATTGCCATCCAAATGAAACCTTATCAATCCTATCAAGTTAAACTTTTTAGAGAATATTTGACCTTGCAAATTATTATTTCATAATGCAAGAAATCACAATGAGTGGAAGCCCATAGCCATGTGCTCTGGGATTTCACTAGTCAAATGATTGTGGGACATCTCCAGAATTATCAAAAAATTCATATCACCAAATAAGAAGGGAATGCTACTGTCAAAAGCATTATTGGAAATATTTAAAAACCTTAATCTTGGGAGATCTGCTCCAATTTCCACTGGAATTTGGCCTTCAAAGAAATTGTTAGAGGCCTCCATCATTGTTAATTGCCTATGAGAATGGATTGACAAATGGAAAGGTTCTAAAAAAGAGTTATTAACTAGAAGAAGTGTTCCTAGTTTTGTGTTGTTTTCTAACAACCAATATGAAAATTCTCCATCAAGTTTATGTCTCAATCGACATAATTCAAGTCTTGTTGATGGTAGAGGAATTTGGGAAATGTTTCACCATTTAGGTGACCAGATAATTTGATTGAATTTAATTGGAATTTTAGTGTAAAGATATGTTGCTCTATTTTAGCAGAGATTTGGTTATTTTCACCATGAAATGTCTTGGGGTTTGAATGGTTGTAAAATGGTTAAAGTGAAAATGGGATTTGGAAGTGATTTCTTGAAAGATAAAGCTCTTGGATGGATGTTAGATGGATAAGGGAAAATGAGGAGATATTTCTAGTAAATTGATTGTATAAGACATCTAAAACTCGAAGGGATGTCATATTTGCCCAGCGCTACAGCAAACTACCTCTTATGTCATTATTGCTAATAATAACTCTTGTAGATGCACCAATTCACACAAGCCACCTGAAATTATAATATTAATCCATCCTTGAGTATACTTTTAAATCGTAATTCATTATCCTAATAAAAGTAATGTTTTATTTATGAACTATTTTCTCTACTTATTTATTTTAAATTTATAAAAAAATTTGGATTATATATAGATTCATGCTTTGCAAAAGTCCTAATTATCTATGATGATAGTATTAATAAATTTAAAATTTATTTATATTAAGAGGTATCAACGGGACTAATATTGAATTAATAATTTGTTTTAATAAATAAATAATAAAAAAGATTATCAACAAGATTAATTAAATTTGTTCAGTTGCAAAACATTGACTAATTTTTTTAATTTCTAAAAAATTAAAAAATTAGTTTTTATTTTTTAAGTTCTTCTAGTAAAGTTAATGTTGAAGAATTTTGTAATCATACGAAGAACCATGCTGGAAGGAAAATTGAAGAAACTTACTTTAGAAGAGATATAAATGTATTTGATTATGAGTAATTTTCAAATTAAAAGAAATTTGTATAAATTTTTATAACTAATTTAAAAATTTTAAACATATAAGAAATTTTTTTTATCTTCTTATATGCAAATCATATTTTTCTAATTATTTTAAATGTTACATAATTTAAACTGAAATCCCTCCCAAATTCTTGTGGGCCAAAAGGAAAAATATGATCGATCTAAATATTTAAAGCAATAGTTTTAGTTTCTGAAAATAATTTTTACGTTATACATAAAAGACCAAACATTATTGGATTAAAGAGTCTATTTTTAAAAAGAATAAATAAGAAAAAAAGAATTTGTTGAAAGCCTTCGAGCTTGTAGAAAAAAAAAATTTATTTTAATTAGATTCATTATTTTTTTCTAAGTCAAATCAAGACCATAAAGATGGAGGAATTGATCATTTTTATAGCTTATGTTGATATCGAAATTTACGACTTCGATACCACACAATAAAGAATCGTTTGAATCAATTTGCTAGGGAGTAAGTAACGCTCTTTTTTTCTTTATTAGAAAAATTGTCCCTCTTATACATGAGTAGAGTATGGTATATATATACATAAGAGTTAATCTCCTAGATCTAATAGTATTTGGAATTCCTGAGGATTTCCAAAAGAATCTAGTAGAACTTCAATTTGCCTCAAATTCGGATTACTAATTTTGAATTCCTCCTCCTATAAGTATTCTAACAAGTAACAAAATAAATGGTCTAAACAGACCATCTTGGATGATATCTGATCAAAACTCCTCCTAAGCTGAGCCGAACATATTGCACCAAGAATAACTAGGTATTGGGCCATTTAGCATGAAGCCCATTAATCTCATAGGCCCGAGGATATCTTCCCATACACTAAGCCCCCCAATTTTCAGTGAAACTAGAATTTCACAAGAAACTCTGTTAAGAAATAAGCAATAATAAGTAATCATCTGGTGTCAAGTGTTGAACCCCTTTCTTTGACAAAGTAATTTCTCGGTCCCAAATCCACTTTGTTCAACTAATTAGGACAAAATCACTAACGCCTCTCTGAATGACCACGCTCTTCTTTTTATTGGATAAAACAATTTTTTCCTACCAAGACTATCCTGAACACTGACCATGAATTTGCCTTTATAAGAGATAGAAAACTAAACATATCTATGACTTTTGAGATTTTACTGAAACACTGGTGCGCGTGATGTAACCGCTCGATTTTTTGAACGTCATGTCACCAATAAATGCATGTAAATGCAATAATGATAGCCCGTTTAAGCTCCAAGTCTCTTTGCCATGGGTTTTCATTCCATTGGTCCATGATGCCCTTCTTATTGACATGTCATCGCTTTGTTAGTAGGTCTCATCATGGCATCATTAGGGTCTTCAATCTTTATTGTTGTGTATTGTCAAGGAAAAAATCGAAATAGGTATAAAGGTTTTAACCTTCCCATCTTTCACCATTTTACTCTTATACTTTCCTCGAACTTCAAACTTCACCATTATGCTTTCTGCTCTTTCTTGCCCGCAAAGGAGCCGTGTCAAGTCTCTGGCATTCTTTTCCGCCCATCATTGACTTTTTGTCAACCAAGTAAGTCACCTAACCTTCTTTTATTGTATGATTATCGCTTGGGATGAGACTGCGTCGCATTATTTGATAAACTATTTGGTTGTGTTTTTTTTTTCTTTCACTTGTTCTATGCCTCTCTACTATTTGAAACTTGCTTTCTTGCACTAGAACATTGTTTATCAATCACATGATAAGAATAATAATAACAAACATATTGAAACTGTTCTGATGGGTTTACCCCCATTCGATCAGAACTCGAGTTGTGTTTAGACACGTGGGTTATAACTTTTGTAAGGACTTTATAGTTTTACCCTAGGGAAAACCCGCCTGGTCTTTTGGAGAAAGGCCTACATCTCATCCTAGGCAATGCAAAAACCGACCTAAATATATTGTGACTTATCTCAATTACCCTTTTGGCTACTTTTTTAGGGCAGACTTTATTGACTAATTCCTATTTACACTTTGTTAGGTTTAGCCATAACGAGACCTGAGAGGTTTGATGTGAGGAATATCTCTACTAGCCCAAAAGTGAGTTTGACACTTCATCGATAATTTTGTCTGAAACTGACCATAAGGCTTAGAATCGGCTTGCTTGTAGAATTAGAGCTAAATGTGTTAGGGAGCATGGGCTAACCCTTTAAAGAAAGCCCAACCCCTAGCCATGTTTGATTATGTTGCTCAAAGTCCTCTGACTATCCTAGGTCCTAGGTCTAATGCCCTCAAATTTTTTGTCTAAGTCTAGGGGTGGTAATTCTATCTGACAGTTTTTTTGACCATATGTATGGAGAAATGAACCCTGAACACACTATCACTAGAGATCAAGAAGTCCTTCAAAATCTTCGAAACCTTTTAGATAGAGTCGCCCAAGAACTTGAGCAGGCCAAACCTTCAAACTTAATCGTAGAACCCGATAGTCATGCACTAGTGCCTCAACAAAACATACGTAAAGCACTTCTCGTCCAAGTAGATAGTACAATGGGAATGAGAGCAGTGATGACGAGAAAAAGGAAAATGGATCAGGGGATGAACAAAGGGAGTCTAGTCCTAAGGAAAATCCTCCAGGTGATCATCGTCCTCAACCAGTGGTTCAGTAACCTTCTTCTAATCTAACTGGAGAGAACAGTCCCTTTGAAGCCGACTGGTTCCCTTTTAATATTACCAACATCGACATGAAGGTCTTTAGGGAACTATACTGAATTCCAATTTTTGTCACCCTTAGGGCATCCGAGGCTAGTAATTCGTCAGTCATTCAATGGGTAAATAATTGGCTTTCAATGAAGAACTATTTCTCCTTCGGACTAGGTTGTCTCTTCAACCCTATTTCATTGCCCTTTTTCATAGGTTTGGGATTCCTCCCTACCAATTGAACTTGAATGTTTGAAGGACTATCTCTAGGCTATACGTAATTTGGGCAACGACCGAACAAACCCCCCCTCCCCTGACCATAAGAGAAATTAAATACCTTTTTCCTAAAAAGTACCTTGGGTTCTATTATCTACAAGCTCATACTAAAGATAATAAGTTGGTCACTAGTAACCTCTCCTGCAACAAGAACTGAAAATATAGATAGTTTTATTTAGGTGGCGATTGGTGTCAGTCTTCACTGGTGGAAATTAATATACATGGTCCTATGCCCTATGCATTTAAGCCTATCCTTCGTAAGTGTTTTGGTCACAGTCAAGAAACATACTTGTGTTGATTATTAGCATCTGTCGAACAGGCTTTTATCTTGTGCAGTTGTTTGGGGTGGGAAACCTAACCTTGCCGGCCCTCTTCAGTTGAAGGTTAATGCTAGTTGAGCAAAATCAGCCGATCAAAAGGAGTTGTTGTCACCTGATCAACTCATAGGCTTTGGCCTAGTTGAAGTTGCTCTTACTCGTGAGACACTCAACACCGCTCTAAGATTAGGAGCGGTCTCTTCTTCAGGATCTGATCAAGAAGATTCTACTGCGGGTTAGTATAGTTGTTTCGTGGCTTCTCTTGTGTCTTTCTGTTCTTTATGAGTCTTCACCAATATTTTTGAATGTTTACAAAAGAGATGGCACTAAAGAAAGGCAAGGGTAAGGTGTTGGGTGTATTAGACTTTGTTCTAGTTGAACTTGATGCTCAACCGACAGACTCGCCAAAAAGAGCTTAGGGTCAGACTAAAAAAATCTGATCAGAGTAAAACCGCTATCTTTAAGGAGAAAATTTCCAAAACTAAGGTTCTTGAGAAGAAAACAGAGTCAAACCAAATAAAGAAAAAACAGGATTCCCTTAAGGATAAGGGAAAATGCCCGGTTGAGACTTCAAAAGATGCTGAGGAGAGGCTAACCAAGAAGCTATTTACAGAACAAGGGGAGGAGATTGTGAAAGTGGATAGCTTTTCTTGGAAGGATATTCTAAGGGAGAAGCGAGAATTGTTTGAGCATCTAGTCCCTTCCTTCAACTATCTGGTAGTAGCAGTTAATCTCGCTCTATCTTCGAAGAAGGAAGCCATTAGCACGAATGACATGCTGGACAAAATGCATGAATAGCTGGGCATGGTAAAGCATTTTTTTTACTAGATAGTCTGTTTTTTGAATATGTATAAGTGTTTCACTCAATATCGCTTCATTTTGATAGTGCAAAGAAGCGTTCAATTGCTAATATTATGATGTATAAGACCGTGGATAAGCTGACGAAGGAGAAAGGGTAGTTAACCTAACAGTTAGCAAATGTAGAAAAGCATGGGTATAGCCTCGAGATTCAGCTGAACGGGGAGCAAAAAAATGGGCCAGTGAGCGTAACATTCTGGATGATAAGGTAGCTGACCTTAAGGCCCAAGTATCTCATTTGGGGGCCCAGGTGGGGGATCTTGTTCATACTAACAAGGATTTGGAAGATGAGCTTACTCGTACCAAGGTGGAAGTTGATCGATAATGCGATGACACTGCAAAAAAAGCTTTGGAATTGGTTTGTAGGATCTTCTAGGCAGAGTATGGTGAGCTTGACCCGAGGTGGTTATACAACAGGCTTGGGATCCCTCAACCTGTTTCTCAAAAGGCCAAAGGTGAAAAGGACGAGTAGGTTTCAATTTTTGACCCTGCTCAGCCTTATCAGGTTGCTCCTCCTATTGTTGGCCTTACTTTTGACACTATTTCTCCACCACCTTCAAAGGAAACTTAATTTCGTTATTCTTCTGTGTTCAAGGAACTTGAGTAACTTGATGACTTTATTTTACTTTTCTTTTATCGAGTTTCTTTTGATTTATGATTTGTAAACTTTTTGGAGTATTCTCCTTTTAATATCTTAATGAGATAATTTATGTGGAAGAAAATCAATGAATGTTGCATACTAAGTTATGTTTCTTTAATCGAACAAACTTTCCATATCTTTGATCCTGGGATCATATGAGGCCAAAAGTGTGGCCAGACGTTGTTATAACATTTTACCAGAATTTGTCCGTTTATTTATTTTGCATTGAGGTGATATCTTTGTAATAACTTGAATAATTTGGAACATGTAGTCATTTGATCCGAAATGAGCTCAGACTTTTTTAATAATCAACTTGTTTGGATGATTAAATTTATAGTTGCCTGATATGTGCTGAAGTAAGATCTTCTTGTAATAGCGTGCTTGAATAATTAAAATCTACAACTGTCTGATCTAAATTGAGGTCAGATCTTTTTGTAATTGCGTGCTTGAATAATTAAAAAATACGATTGTTCGATCTGAATTGAGGTAAGATCTTTTATAACTGTGTGCTGGAATAATTAAAATTTATGATTGTCTGATATAAATTGAGGTCAGATCTTTTTGTGACAACGTCTCAGTGTTCCATGGCTTCATGACTTTGTATACCCCGAGCCTGATAACTCTGAGCACCCTATACGGAGCCTTCAAGTTTGCCCCAAATGCTCCTTCGTTCGGTGTCTTAATATTTTGACGTGACTCGCCTCAACACCAGTCTCCTACACAAAAACTTATTGTGCGAACCTTCTTATTATAATATTTTGCCACCCACTGTTGGTAAGCTGTCATTTTGATTAGTATTTATTCTCTTTTTTCTTCCAGTATGTCTAAACTTGATCTCATTAGTTCTTTGTTTTTTGACTCGTTAAAGTGTTTTACTCTAAATGAGGATGTTCTGATTTTTACTGAGATTACTACTTCGAAACTAAAAGTTAATAAGTATGGTCTTTGTTTTTGGACGAGCGAGAGAGACGAATATGAGATTGATGCTCAGATTAGCGTAGAATTCCTTGAATTTTACATTGTCAAATTGCTTCCCATTATCCACAATTAGTATGCTAGGGATCCTAAATCGATAGATTAAGTTATTCTCTATGAAAGTTGTGACTCTCTTTTATGTGATATTGGCCAGAGGGCTCAACTTCTGCTCATTTTGTAAAGTAATCAACTGCGACTATCACGTACTTCATCTGAGCGCATCTTGTAGGCAATGGTCCGATCAAATCCAGTTCCCATTGAGCAAAAAGCCAAGGGCTTAGCAGGGTCATGAGTTGTTCAGACGGTTGCCTTGGAATGTCACTATGTGGCTAACATCCTAGGCAACATCTACTATTCTTGTTGCATCCTGGTGAAGGGTTGGCTAATAATACCCTTGACGCAAGATGGGATATGCCAGAGAACTGCCCCAACGTGGTCGCTGCAACTTCCTATATGAACTTTCTTGAGCACATTATCCGCAAATACGACATCCCAAATCACGCACCGCAAATACGACATCCCAAATCTTAGCTTATACAATGTCTTGGCAATCAAGGAGTATTGTGAAGACTTATTCTTAATATTTTTGGCTTATTCCTTGTCTTTAGGTAAATTTCCTTCCGCAATATATTCTTTGATCAAGTCTGTCCAAGTTAGGACTTGATATGCAATGTTGATCCATTCTGGTTCCGATGCGAGTTGGCCTATACTTTTCTGGTTTAGAACTTCCCTGTAAGGTTGAGGTTAGTTTTGCCAAGGCGTCTGTTTTGATATGTTTTGCTCGCAAGACGTGCGTTATTATTACCTTCTTCAAATTCTTCATCATGTTTGTGGCTCTGTTCATATAGGCGTGCATATTTCTTTCTTTTGCTTGAAATTGGCTATAGACTTTATTTACCACTAGTTGTGAATCCCTTCTTATTTCAAGTTGTTTTGCTTCTATCGAATGTGCTCTGTCGATATATAAGTGCGAAAATGGGGGTTCTGCCTGTTCTTCTTTTATTGTTTCCCCAAGAGACTAACCATAGTTCAACATTTCCCCTATGGCGTTGTCTTGGATCAGGGTTGTTTTTCATGAGGCTTTTTTGTTTTCTTGGGTTCTTGTTGGCTCGGTTTGTTCCCAAACTATCATTTCCTACGTAACTGATCTTTCTACTAAAAACGTTGGCTAGTGCCTAGGCTTTGATGGATTTACGGGGTTGGTACTCTATATCGAACTCGCTGACCTCAATTAACCATTTTATTAATGTGATACCTGAAGATTGATTAGTATATATGTATTTATAAATTAGAAAGTAAATATATTTATTAGAAATGAATTATCTAATTATGGGTAAATAAGTTCTTAATTTCAAAAGAATTGAATTTTAGGGTAATATAAATTTTGTTGTGGGTAAAAAGTATAATAAAAATAAATGAAGGATTAAATTGTTATTAAGAAATTTAATTCATTATGTCTTTGTCGGTTGAAGGATCAAATTGAAATAAAATAATAATAAAATGATGCAATTGAATGAAATGAGGCGGTTGTTATGTATATATATAAAGAATCCTGCTTTCATCAATTTGAAAGCTTCAGCAGAAAGCAAAAACAAAGGAAGAAAGAAAAAGAAAGAAAGAAGGAAAGAAAGGAAAAAAAAAAAAGGTTCGTTTTAAATTTATATTTTTGGTGATTAGCCTTCTGTTTTAAGAATTATAAATAGTTTCAGATGATTTAATTGTAGAAATATAATTGTTAGTATATATATATATGCAGATGTTTAAGTACATACAATTTTAGATAACTAAGTTTGAATTATTAAATAATTACGTGTTATTATTGTTAAATTGATACTAGGGAGTGATTCAGAGGAGAACGAACAGTCAGCAGAAGTATAGAAATAATCGTTTAAAATTCAGGTAGGTATTTATATGTATTTGGGAGATTTTAGTTTTAAAACTGAAAAGTATGGTGTTTTATTACATTAAATGTTTTGATAAATGTTTATGAAATTCCTAAATTATTACGTGTTGATCCAATTGATTGTTTTTCGAATCGGATTTGAAGAATAATTTTTATATGAATGTCATATTTATAAATACAGTGAGAAAATTGTGTCAGCACGTGTTGTGATTTTATAAATGAATTATTTGTATGGATATGTTGTGAAATAAATGAAAAAAATAAAAACGTTATGGCCATGGTTGTTGTTATGATATGGCATCGGTGTTTGGGGCGACGATCCCTCGGAATCATGCCCGTAAAGTACGTTGGGGCGACGGTCCCTCGGAAAAATGCCCGTAAAGTACGTTGGCCAGTTTTTGGGGCGGGGGTCCTTCGGAATAATGCCCGTAAAGTACGCAAGAGTAAAAATTAGTGGAAATTATTTTAAATGATGGAATGAATGTGTTTTTGTTATTTTTGTGAATATTGTAATTGAAATGTTGTTTTGGATTTCGTTATGCTTACTGTTTGAAATCGAATGGTGTTTTATATATGTACAAATTTGTTTATTGTAAAGTTCTTAAAACTACTTTTATGTATAAATATCTACTGGGCATTAGCTCACCCCTACTTTTCAGGTTCCTAGGCAATGCTGGAGATGTTGTATATAGAAGACAAGGATACTCCAGAACAAGAGTTTTACCACTTTGAAAACTATATGTAATTATAGATGCAGGAGCTTGTAGTGTGTGGCTTTGATGCACTTTTGTATGTTTGTATTTGAATTTTAGAAATCCTAAAATTAGTTATGTTTTTTTTAGATAATGAAATGAAGCAGTTGGTGTTGAATATTATTGGGAGTGTTTAGAATAAAATCTTAAAGTTACAGGTTTATAGATTTTGGCATACAATTATTATAGAGGAAATTCCGCCAAAATCTCTTTATAGAATTAAAGATGCTCCAAACTGGATTAAGAATAATAACCTCCCTAGAAGAATGATTGTGTTTTGAAAGTTTAAAATTTTTCGTAGTACCCTAGTTCGGCGCCACTTTCGTAATGCCGAAATCGGGGTGTTACAATTAATCTTCCCGAGATATTCGGTTTTTGTAAAATTTATCATAGCAGCTAGTCGGTGAGTACTACTATTGGGTCTGCTTGAAAGTACAACTGCAACTTCTATGTTGCAATGAACAGTGCGAGTGCTAATTTATTCAAAGGCGGATATCTTTTTTTGGGGTTCAGTAAGGATTTTCTTATATAGTAAACAAGATGGTGAATCTTTTCGTCATCTTTTACAAATATTGAGCTTATCGCATGATCAGTTATCACGAGATATAGGTATAACGTGTTACCTATCAAACGACTCACCAGATAATGCAAGTTCACAAGATAGCCCTTCAGTTCCTAAAAGCTTACTTCACATTCTTCTGTCTACTTCATCTCTTTTCCCTTCTTTATGGCCTAGAAGAATTGAAAGGATTGATGTGCGGCTAGCCCATCGATTAATCATTGTACTTCCTTCAGAGTTATTAGGGATGTCATGTCTAATATGGCTTGGATTTTTTGGGGATTGGGCTTTATTCCTCGTTCGTTAACCGTGAATTTCAAGAACTTTTTGGAGCTCACTCCGAATGTGCATTTCTCGGGATTCAATTTCATGTTGTATCTTTTGAGTAAGGAAACATTTTCCTTCAAATGCTGAACGTGGTCATTGTATCTTAGTGACTTGGTGATCATATCGTCTACGTATACTCTCATTATTCTCCCAATTAAAGGTTGAAGACTTTATTGACCAGTCTTTAAAAGGTTGCACCTAGGTTCTTTAGCCCGAAGGGGATTACTTGTAACGATATAATCCCTAGTTAGTCAAGAACACTATTTTTTCTTAGTCAGCTTTATGCATCCTGATCTGGTTGTATTCTGATAATGCATCCATGAATAATGTGTGTTTGGTTGTTGAGTCTACTAATTGATCTATTTGTGGGAGTGGCAAACTATCTTTGGGACAAGCTTTGTTCAAATTGGTGAAGTTGACACACATCCTCCATTTTCCATTGGCTTTCATGACCATTACCACGTTGACCACCCAATTTGAATAAAATACCTCTTTTATGAATCCTGCCTTTATCAACTTATCCACTTCCTCTCTAATGGCCTCCATTCTCTTGGTTAAATGTTCTTCTTTTTTGTTTAATAGGTTTAAATATTGGGTTATTAGCCAACTGGTGCGAAATTATCCAGGAATCTATTCTATGCATATCTTTATGTGTTCTAGCAAACACGTCTATGTGCTTTTTCAGGAAATTGAGCAGTTTTTCTTTTTCTTCTTTAAGTTAAGAACCAATTTTCGTGGTCTATTTAGGCTTTAACGGGTCGAGCGATATTGATTCCAATTTTTCTATCAATCTAGCTATTGGTCATACTTCTCCTTGCTCTACTTTCCTTGTTAGCTTGTTTATCGTTCTCTATTGTTCAACATCCTCTTCATCTTTTACTCTAACGTGCCCCGTTGTTATGCAGTAAGACCTTTTTTAAGAGACTGCAAAACATGTTCGGCCAACTTTCTGGTCCCCTTGAACTATCTTAATTCCTTCTCCAACTCTGAATTTAAGTTTCAAATAGTGTATGCTCTCTACTACTCTTATTTTCCTTGAGAAGAATTTTCCCAGAATGATGGCATATGACATTTTTAAGTCCAAGACCTGAAATTCTATCATTGTAATTTTCTGATACGATCTATCTCCTATTGTTAGCGGTAGTTGGACAGAACCCAAAGAGAGGATGTATGATTCTGCAAACCCATGTAGAGTTGTATCTACAAGCCTCATCTTAAGACCTTCAATTTTTAAAGAATCCAACGTTTCTTTAAATATGATATCCGCTTATCTCTTTGTGTTGATTAATACTCTATTGATGCTAATTGAATCGATTTCCAATGTTATCACTAGAGCATCGTCATGAGGGTCATTAACTCCGACTTCATCTTCATCTCTAAAAATTATTGGAATCTATGTTAATCTTGGCTTTTACTCAGCCCTGACGTTCATTACATATTGGTTCACGGGTTTGTTAGAAAGTGAATATTTTAAATAGTTTTTTCTTGAATTGTTGGAGTTTCTTGCTACGATGGCCCTTTTGAGATCACCATGGTTCTATGGATTGAATCTCCTAATTCTACTCTTCTGTGTTCGGAGCCTTCCCTGTCTTTGTGTGTTATCATTCTATATCGATCCAAGTAGTTATTTTATACAAGAATCTCTATTTGTTCTTTTAGGTCCAAACATTGGTCAGTCATGTGTCCATGATCTTGGTGGAACGCACATCTCCTTTCTTTATCACAAATACTTGAGGCTGACTTGAGTGGACGTGGACCAGGTAGCAATCCCAACTCCTTGATCTCTTCGTATATTACTAATAGTGGTTAGCTTGGTGAACTATCTTCTATCTTGCATGTAGGCGATTCTTTTTATTTCTTCTCTAAGCGGGATAGGCAAGCTCCCTTCGTTGTTTTGTTCTCCCTTCATATCTTGGGGTTACGATTTGCGATTTTCCCTCTTATCATATCCACCGTTGTTCCTTGATTGTCGAAGTCTTCGTTTCTTCTGAAGACAGGCCCTGGGATCTAGTCTACACAGTCTCTTCTATTCTTTCTATCCTTAGGTTTTACTCTCTGTCTTTTGTCTCCGGATCCTTCTATCTTTCTTCTATCTTATTCAACAATATTCAGTCTTCAATTTCAATTTCTTCAAAGATTTCCTTTCGCACCTGTTTCATGGTTATGGCCTATTTGTGCACAACAAACCATCATTTGTTCATTCGTAATCCCTTTTTTAACCCCACCAAGCCAATGGATGGGTGAACGCCTATAACCTCCTCGTGATATCCTTTTATAAAAAATTTCAGGGTTTCATCATAATTCCATATTTTAGTAGTAGCAGAGAACTGAGATTTTTTGTCGCGGTCATCGCTTCTCTAAATTCATTAATAAATTATCCGCACAGCTGATCGAAACTTGTTATGCTTTTTGGCCTTAAATTTTTGTACCATCACCTTGCTAGTCCTTCCAAAGTTAAGGAGAAAGGACGACACATTTGTAATTTTGATAGTCCTTGTATCATTATCATTTCCCTGAACAGATCTATGTATAGTATGCGATCTATTCATCCCATATATGGTGCAACTTGGGGCATCTTAAACTTTCACAGGAGGACCAAATCTTAAATTTCTTTTGAGAATGGTGACTTCTATAAATATGCTGGCTCTTTATGTTGATTCCCTTGCTACAGTCGATCTTTCTCCTTCTGTGTCTATAATTCTTCGGCGAGTTTTTGGATTCTTTGATCTACTTCTTCTTGAATTCGCAGGGGTACGATTTCCTCCTAATCATTCTCTATTGCGAAAGTTTCCCTTTGAGGTTGACATGGGATTATGCCTACGGTGATAGTCCTATCCTCGGAGATGATTCCCTATTCTGCATGAGGGAAATTGATCGTATGGTGCCTCAGGTGAAGTTACGCTCTTCTTATTCTTTGGTGGGCATACTTTATCCGAAGTTTGTTTTTTGATTACTGCCTCTTGGACTATCCTTTTGAGATCCTCAATTTCTTTAATTAATAATTCATTCTTACTTTCAAGGACCTTCACTTGTTCATCCCTCTCCTGGTATTTGCGTTTGCTTTCCTGCAGCCTTTGCATAATTTGGATAGTGTCGCCGACTCCAACATGTGCCATCTCTTGCCCTTAAATATGCTGCGTCAGAGGTGGCAGACAATTAGAATACAATGATCCTTCCTCGTTTATTCTCCCAACTAGGTGCCTTTTAGTGGCTTGTTGTTCTTTAATTATTACCATAGCTTTCTGCAAGTTTTCCACAAACGACTCCAACAGTTGATATCGAAATTTGCAGCTCTAATACCACACAGTAAATAATCGTTTGAATCAATTTGCTAGAGAGTAACATTCTTTTACTTTATTAGAAAAATTGTCCCCCCTTTACATGAGTAGAGTGTGGTATATATATACATAACAATTAATCTCTTAGTCCTAATAGTATTTGAAATTCCCGAGGATTTCAAAAAGAATCTAGTAGAACTCCAATTTGCCTCAAACTCGGATTGCTAATTTTGAATTCCTCCTCCTATAAGGATTCTATTAAGCAACAAAATAAATGGTCTGAACAGATCATGTCGCATGATATCCAATTAGAACCCCTCATAAGTTGAGCTGACTAGAATGTACCAAGAATAACCAAGTATTGGGCCAATTAGCATGAAGCCCATTAATCTCATGGGCCCGAGGCTATTTCCCAAAAAGCTTATTTTATTTAACATCAATAATTTTTTCGATATATTATTATGCAAAATTTCTTTGGTCTAGTCATATTATTGGATTATGTTTCAACTCAATAAAAGATCAGCAAAGGTGGAGAATACCTTTGAATTTAATACTTCCTTCCAATTTGTTGTTAACCAAATATAATACTCTTAATGATGAAAGACCCTCAAAAGATGAAAAGATGCTATTGTTGAATAACTTATGGTTCAAATAGAGAACCTTCAATTTGCTCAAACTTGATAGTCTTTCTAGACCTAGAATAAATTAAACATTTAATATCAACAGAATATAATTTTTATTCATGTGTCAATTTATAAGATGCTTAAGATTTCTCAAACATAATAATTCCAAAATTTTCAAAGCAATTCCCGAAATTTGAAGTTTACTAAGAATGATCTTCTAATTAATCTTATTAAATTAATTTAAAATTAACTTTTTAAAAAAATATTATTTGAAGCTTGGTTGAACATTACTATGTTAAGATTAATAACGTAGAAGAGAGTAAAGTACATTCGTTTTTAATACAACCAACAATAAAGTTGCTATCTAAGTCAAGATGTTCTAACTCTTCAGGAGTGAACAGAGATGCATTAAGATACCATAACTCAAAATGCCAATCCCCAATATAAGAGAGATTTAATTCTATCAACTTATGAGTAGTGGGGTTACAATTAATCTCTTCCCACTGACAACAATTAATCTCTTCCCACTAACAACAATTTAAATTCTCATCTCCCTCCACCCAATTCATAAGGCTTATAGGATTATTAAAGAAAACTTTAAGTTACAAGAGAGCCAATCTTTCATGTTTCCAACATCCCTCACTGCAATGATAATTTTCAAATGAAACAAATACCAAGAAGAGCAACTTCACCCACACTACCCATTTTGAACCCATCATGTTGACTAATCTATTACTACAATCTTTTTGAAATTGATGATAGAAATGGCTCTATTCTGTCCTATTTATATAGAAAGAAACCCTTTTTTTTCCTTCATTACTCTGATGTCATTTTCAACAATTATTTCTCAATTTTTTTTTATTTTCTTAGAAAAAAAAAGTAGTTTATAGTAACTTTTTCCATAGTCTAATTGGGTAATCTTTAATTTACCCCCAACCATTATTGACAAACATCAATTCACCTCCAAATTTATCAAAAGTCCTCATTCCACCCCCAAATGTTAAGTTTAATATAACCATTAAATATTACCATTGACCATAACTTATTTATAAAAATACGATTATATCTCTATCAAATTTAAAAATATTTTTTCTCATTTAAAAATACCATTATTGAATTTGATGCTTATATTAAAAATATTTTTAAATGAGAAAAAATATTTTTGAATTTGATAGAGATATAATCGTATTTTTATAAATAAGTTATGGTCAATGGTAATATTTAAGGGTTATGTTAAACTTAACGTTTGGGGGTGGAATGAGGACTTTTGATAAATTTGGAGGTGAATTGATGTTTGTCAATAATGGTTGGGGGTAAATTGAAGATTACTCTAGTCTAATTTACAAAGTATAATTAAATTTATAAATTTTTATTTTATAAACTAAATAAATACAAAAAATTTACGGCTGTTACTATAGGTGATTATAATTTCTTTTGTTTTTAATGTTTATAATAAAAAATTTACATAAATAAATATTTATTTTATTTTATATATGATCAATAAATATATAATTAGATTAAATAATAGTAATAATAATATTTAAATTAATCTATATAACATGGTATTAAAATAATCATTCACATCTTTATAAATTTAGTTCTTAACATAATTAAAGAGTTAAATTATAAGTTTTACCATTCAATATTTCAAATGTTTATTAATTTTTTAAAATGAAGTGTGAAATTTATCAATGACTATTGTTGATGCGGAAAAATATCAACCCTCTAGTGGGATGCCTCCTTGTTGATTTAGTATTCGAGCTAGAGATGGATCAGTCAACAGTCTGAGCTCAGTATTCCATACCCAATATGGCTTCGTCCTAACCCCGAGGAGGTTCCCAAGCTGTCGCAAACCTTCCTAACCTCGCTGTCCTTACTGCCCTCAGACCCGACCTTGGTCAAGTTGCCTATAGCGAAGAACATAGTCAAAGGGGGGCGTTGAAGGTTTTCCAGTGAGCCCACTCCGACGCTGAAGTCAGTACCTTGAGGGAATAATTTTACGGCTCGACTTTGGTAGCTGGCTAATATATGGAGGATTCATGTAGTAAGGAGCAAGTCAACCAAATGGCACACAAAACACATGGAGAAATAGAATAAATGTGGCTTTTTTTGGAAGCTAAAATAGTAAATAAGCTCCAAAAGACAACCTTTAATAAGTGTTTAAAGTTGTCTCTTGAAGGCCAACGAACAAGACAAAGCTTTCTTCTTATTTCTAGAGGGAGAAAATGTGAAGTGACTTGTGTTTGTTGTGTGAGAGAGTAAAAATGAGATAAAACTTGAAGACGACTCGTGTTACCTTGAGATAAGTGTCCTTAAATACTATACTTTTGTGAGCATATGATTGGTTGAAGAATGTTGCCCTAATTCCTCCTTTGTTTTCTTTTCCCACATTTTATCATTTAAAACTTTAGCTTGGAACCAAAACTAAGGACACGTGGTAAGCTGGGATTGGTCTTCATGACCTTATCCAAGATTACATGCCACATGGCATGGTTTAATTCAGATAAAAGATTACATTATCCCCTATGTACACGTGGCGAATGCTCATTTGCTTCCATTTGTGGTCCCCTAAAGGTTAACGGTGTCAAGTGGAGTCCCTTTCTTAGTTACCAAGGTGCTAAACTATCTCCTTGGTCAGGTTGCCATGTTTGGACTATATTAGCTGGTCCCCCCAAGTGACCTGAAAATATATGACACCTTTTTTACATTTTTAGAAAGACCAAATCTCTTTACCTTTGAGATTGTTTCAGAGTAAGGTTTACTCTTTTATTCTTTTTATGTGGACTATTGGTTATAGGCCACGTGGCACCCTTCATATGAACACCGTCTACACTACATGAGGTCGAATCCTGCTTCAACTAGGATCCAAGATGGGGTGAGTTTCAGCATGAGTGGATCGTCCCATAGGTGCCGACTAGAGCGTCGTGGGCTTACGTACCGCCATGTGTCTAGCTTATTTTTACCCTATAACAACTATCCTTTAACAAAAATTATTTTTTAAAAATTTCAGTTAAATTTTTAGCATTGTCTTTATGTGATTATTAAATGAGTTTTAGGATCCAAGATATATCAATCAAATTTTTACCATTACAAAATAAAAATTTAACATGAAACCTTTGTTTGTTTAATCAAATTAAAGCAATAAAATAGTATAAAAATATTTATAACACACACTTAATAGTAGTCTATTTGATGTCTTGATATTAAATTATCTATCTTCTTCGTAATTTTTGGTATTAATTATATTTAAATAATTTTTTACAATTATAAGTCTTCTCTTTAACTTATTATCATACTTTTCAGGAAAAAAAAAATGTACCCTTTTGCACAATCTATCAACAAAAGCACGTTTCCATACACATGAAGACTCAAGAAAAAAGAAGCTAAAAACATTTCTCTTTCTTAGAAATTCATGGTACAAAATCAAATGTTGCCTTCTTCAAAGTTAATATATTAACTTTCCATTCATATTTTATTTGGTTAATTTCAAATTAATATTAATTCAGAAATTGTAAATATTTATTTTGTTTATCTAAGATTTGATTAGACTGAATTGTAAAAAGATTTGATTTCATGAATTTAAATCATTTTTTTAATGAGTGATGTTGTTACTTACCTAAAATTCTTATTTTCTTTTATTTATCTCATTAAAGTATAAATAGATTTGATTACGTGAATTTAAATATTTTTTTATGAGTTATGCTATTTGTTATAGGAAAAAATATGGTTGTACAAGTGGTGGAAGACCCACCTTGAGTTGGGCTTTTCACTAAGTATTACTAGAGTATACGCCATTTGAGCGGTTAGATCCACATTAGGCTGGGCTCCCTGCAATATATCGCCAATATTTTCACCGTTTGCTAATAATTTCCCATATGACCATATACCGTGGCACGATGGAAGAGTCCATGCGACCATATACCGTGACGCATGTGAAAATACCCATGTGTGGCCATATACCGTGGCACATATGAAAACACATGATCATATACCATGGTGTGTGTAATAAACGTGGCTATATACCGTTGCTATATATCGTGGTACGTATAAATAGATGAGAAAAATGACTCCGATTTTTCATTACGTCTTGAAACGACCGTACTTGCCCCTAATAAACAAAAGCTCCGCTCGCTTGAGCTAAGGAAGAAGGATACCTAACTGCCTAGGCAGGTGGGATACCCAGCTGCACAAGCACCTAGGTGCATGAGAGCCCACCTCTTTGTGCCCCTAAAAATCCCTTGAGTGGCATAATGCATAACAAAATATCTTGCAGGACTACTTTAAAGGCATGAGACAGCCCCTGGTCTTAACAGCAACTAGGCAGACAATGTAAATATAGTGCACAGAGCTCAAGTGGGGACCGTTCAAGGCCAAAGTCGGGGACCATGTACCAGCTGGGCAAATAAGGTTACGCCACCTATCCACCAAGGTACAGAGCAATCTCCTTGATTAATAAAGGGTTGACGCATATTCATTGAGCTTGGATAAGGAAAAGCCCACCAATCCTAATTTGCCACTAGGCATTTGAGCTGGACCACCAAGGCTCAATGGGAAACGGACACGTACAGAGGTAAAAGCCTTAAAATTAGGGCAATACAAGTCATCCAATGAGATATGAGCATTCCCTTGTTTCATATAAAAAGGTATTTTTTCTCAATTTCACATAAAAAAATAAAGTCATTAGACATAACATTCCTAGGAAAGAATAGGCTCTTTTTTCAAGGAAGATCTCCTCTTTCTTCTCTCATTAACACATACACAGCCTTTATAGCCAAAAACTCTATGAACACACGAAAAATCTAGAAAGACTACACTGCTCGTCCCTTTAAATCTCCACCTGCCTGACCCGTAGCCTTGCCTAGACCTCCTTCTTGTGTTTTTCTCCACTACCTTGTCATATCTTTGATTTTCTCCATTTAGAGGGATATACTCAAGCCCTCGTCATTTTTTTCTCTGACCTGAGGCTAACTTAGGCATCAAAGAGGGGTCGCCGAAGAAGAACTCTTGTCTGAGCCTTGCTCTGTTTCGCAAGAAGTCACAAACTAGCTCGGTGGAATACTTGGATTGGAAGTGTTCTAGTTTAAATAGAGGTGGGTTAAGTAGTTATTTGAGAAGCGGGCAGTAGGTGTGTTGTCACTCGGAAAGTCTCGGGAGGTTTTGGAGTAGTTGGAAAAAGGCCTAGAGTTGAGAGGTGGTCGGAGGCAGTGTACTTAGACATTTGGTTGATGTGAGTGTGGTTTGAGCTTTTGGATAACGAAGCTTCTGGTGGTTTGGACCCTTGACTTGGCTTAAGAGTATATATTTGGCTCAAGTCATTTGACCGGGTTTGGGAGCAAATATAGGTGGGCGAAGTGGTTGTGTGAGAAACGGGCAGTATGTATTATTTTATTCTCGAGTTTCTTTGAAGTTTTGTGAGTTGTCGTTGAGCTGTCTCGTGTTATAGGTTTGTCGAGGGCAGACCAACTCAAATTTGTTTTGTAGAGAGTCTACGGACTAACTCGGCGAAATTGGAAAGTCGAGAGTGTTTGAGGGTCAAGGGAGCTGAGCGGAATGGTCGATTGCAGAACGGGCAGCAAGTGAGTCATTATTTTCAAGTTGTATTAAAGTTCGATGAGAATTTGGCGATACGTCCTATGTTGTGTGTTGCCGAAAACGGAGCTTGCAAAACAAAAAAGTTGTGCAGGTGATGTAGAGTATTTGCAGTTTGATTATTCTTGATAACTCTTAGTGGTTCTACCCTTTGACATAGTTTCGGATTGCATATAGTAAGAAACACCTAGTTCGAGTCATTTGACCACCTCGAGTGCATATATTTTCTCCTTTTGTATAGGTGCTGGGTTCATAAAATCTGCGCATCAATATTATTGCCACTCTACCAAAATTCTCATAAAGCTTATTTATCTCATTAAAATATATTAATGTAAAAAGAAATTCTTATAACACCCAATTAATTCTAAACATTAGTAGCAACATTGTCTCGCTTATTTGTAAATTCAAGTATTCTCAATTTTTTATTTTAAGATAAAATAATTAACTAATTATTTTATGGAATGTGTTTAATTATATTTATAATATATACATTTTCACTACATTATAGATTGTAACCTGTCAAAAAAATCATTGAATTAATAGAAAATGTGTCATTTTCATCTTCATCCTTTTTAAAAGTTTTTTCATTAGGAAGAAAAAAATATTCGTGAAAGGTAAATAGGTGAACAGAATGAGAATGCAAGAAAATATAAGAGTATTATAAATATACTATATATAATAATAATAATGGCACATGGACTATGGGCTCACATTTAGATCCCAGTCTTAATCTTAGTCTTACTCTAAGACTTAGCCTTCAACTTGCGCTCCATTTAATTATTATCTAATCCCATGACCTGCTATTATTCTTTACAAAAATTATTGGTCGTATTCTTTATACTAATTTATTAATTTATAATTTGCTTATATTTTTTGTACTCGTCATATATCTATATTGTTGATATGATATCAACTAGTAAATTTTCAAGTTGTGAGGAAAAAAGAAGTCTTCTTAATCTATTTTTTCATCCCTTGTATACATGTAAATTCCTATCATGCTTGAAATATTATTAGTGATCCTAGTCTAATTGAATTGTTGGTCTCAATTTATAATTATAAGAGAAATTGCTTTCAGTGTTATGAATATGGGCTTTTCATGTTGAGTTCGGGTCCTAGCAAATACGATTATTGATTTTATGAGCTTGGATTGATGTCAGTTCAAAATGTAGTCGGTGCATAAGACTTATTGTGAAAGCTCAAATTATTGGGCCAATGCAATATTTAATCCATCTTAGATATTAGGTTCAAAAATGGGCTTTTTGTATTGAGTTTAGGCCTTAGGCGATATGATTATTAATTTTTTGACCTTGGTTTTTAGATTAATCTCAAATATAAGTATCTATTTTGCTTGGATTTATGCCACCCTTGACCCAATTCAAGTGTCAGGTCAGATTAGCACAACATATACAACTAGTAATATTTATTTGATAATTAAAAATTTTAGTTTATAATATGTAATTAATCATCTAGTTTATTATAAGTAATTTTATGATTAAAATTAAGCTATATTATTATGGGAAATTTTCACATACCTCTCGCGAGATTTTTTAAAATTACACATAGATAAAAAATATTATATAATTCACAAATACCTTCTTTTGAAAATTCACTTTTTCGTTTGTTATGTTATAATTTTACATAAAAAGTCAATTTTATCCCAATGTTATAAAACTAAAAAGCTGCATTTTTGAATTCACAATCAACTCATAGAAATAAGGTGAGAGAAAAAGAAAGATAAGGAAATTGAGAGAGAGAGAGAGAGAAAAAAAAAAAAGCGATATCAGAGGGAAGAGAGGGGAAGGTTCTTTGCTTTTCTGTCTTCTCTATGAAATTTCAACTAAAACACAAAGAAAGAATGAAAACCCAAAGAAATTGTTGGTGAGAAAAAGTTATCTTCTGTTTCCATGCGTTCATATTTTCTGTCCATTTTGTTTTTCTTCTACATAAATATATAAATCTTAGTTTAGCTGGGCCATTGAAGAAAAAGAGAGAGAGAAAGAGGTGGGTGTGGCCTGCGTAGACTGATTCTCTGTTTTGTAGTTTTCCATATTTTCTTCTCTCCTGACTCTGCTTTTTGATACGCTTATGTGAAGACAAAGAAAGTTGGGCAGTAATTTTTTCTGGATTAAAATGTCTATATTTATTTGGATTAAATCTAATGCCCATAATAATTAACTAAATTAATTAAAAATATTGTTATTTGTCAGTTAAAATAATTTATCGATTAATTAAAACCATTATTTAACAAAATTTCACAATTTTTTCTTTTGTATTTGTCTAAATCTCTCTCATGTAATTAATTCTAACCTTATGTTTCAGAAATTACAAATGATTTATTTTTTTTATGTATCAGGTTATATAGCAATTTTATAAGGCTCAATCCCTCTTATTTGTAGTAAAATATATGTTAAATAAATTTTAGTACAGATTTATGAACTAGTAAACTGTAAGATATAGTAAATTATATAATTATATACATACTTAAATATTTGTTATTACAGGTAAAAAAAATTAATTAAACATTTAATAAATAAATTTGAATTAATACTAAAAACTTTATTTGATTTTTACTTGAATTTATCTAAATAGATCCATGATTCAATAAATATCCAAAAGAAAAATTGATTCATATTTATTTAAAATTTTTAAATTATTTTCATGGTAAAACTACATCTACAATTAATTCAAACAAATCCTACATCTGTACTAAACTAGATAGAAGACAATATTAAACGTTGGACTTATTTTGAAATATTATTGGGATGCCTAAAAATTCAAGCCACACAATATTATATATAAGGTTAATTTGGGGTTGTTAGGATGATTAAAAATTTAAAGCTAAAAATTTATTTTATACTCTATAAAATATTTTTAAATTATTTTTTGGAGTAAATTTTTTACAAAAAGTAAAGTATTTAGTAAAAATTTGTTGATTGTTATAAATAATGGTTAGTAAAAATTGTATTATTACTTTCATAAACAATCTTTTGGGATACTGAGAATACCAGCACCTGAATACAAGAAAGAGATTAACTAACTGCTGTGCTTTCGAGAGTATTATCTTGTATTTTCCTTATTTTAATTATCTTTATTAGGATTAATTTCAACTCACCCTTATTATTATTTTTCCCTTACACGGATGCTGATCATACAAATATTTGCCATCTTCAAAGTCAACATATTAACTTTTTGTGACGTATATTTATTAATAATCCATTAAATATATATATATATATATATATGTCACAATCACAATTATGAATATAATTTATTAAAAAAAATAAATAATAAATTTAAAAAAAATTGAATCTAAATATAGTGAGATACGTTAAAATGCGTTGTATTAAAATTAAAAAATCTTTTCTTCACATGAACAATAATAATTTTTTATTATTCTTACATACAACTCAATCCTGTTAGCCAATCTCGATAAATATAGGTATTCTTAAAGATAAATGCTAAATCTTTAAAGTCACAATAAATCTTCAAAAGATATGGTACAATTCTGTTCCTATTTTTTATATTTTTATAAGATAATTTTTATTTATTTAAAATTTAAAATTTATGAAAGTATATATGTAAATGTATTTTTTATTCATTAATTAAATAAAGAAATAAATATATTTATATTTTTTATTTAAAAATAAATATATTATTTAAATTCAAATATTCAATTTATTTAGATTTCCAATTTATTAGATTTTCCGAGAAGAAGCAAAGGCTACTTTAATTATTAATAATTTAATATAATATCCTTTTACACCTTTGTTTGGCAAAACTATCAACGATCAACTATAACTTGAGCTTGACCGATTGTAGCTCGAGGGTTGGCCCCAGCCCATTCCGACCCACTTGGGTGGTGTTTTTGTACAGTAAACTTGGATTCACTCCGCACAATTGCTGTGCAAACTTGGGCCAGCCCCGCACATGAACCCATGGGCTCAATTTTCATTTTATTAATCCATTTTAAACAAAATTTTTTTATTAATATTATGAATTTTTTATTTCAATAAATTATGTATAATTTGTTATTAATTAATTTCTATTAAAAATTATATATATGATCTCTTGTAAATGTTTAAAATAATTATGAGTGATGTTGTTAAAAAAAATAATAAATAATTATCCTTTTTAACTTTTATTTTCGTCAATTAACTTGTTAGATCATTATTATTTGTTTATCTCTAAATTTTTATAAAATAACAAAGTAAGATTTATTTTTATCAACTATGCCATGTTACTCCATATTTTAATATTTTTCAAAATATATGCTTTTCAATTATAACACTTTAGTCTTTATTTTACTATTTTTTGCAATATACCAATTCTAAATAATTTTTTCATTTATTATTTCAATAACAAAATTTAAAAAGCAAATAGTATTATTAAAAAAATTCTAACAATAAGTTAGATTAGAATCATAAGATAAAATATAATTAATCCTCTTTTTTTTTTCTTAGCAATAATTTGATATTTAAATATATAATTTAAAAGAAATATTTTTTAATATTTTATTTTTATATACAATATACCTACTAAAAACTATATTAAATTTATTATATTTTCTTAAGAAAATTATGAAAATATAAATAAACTTTTAGGTTATTTTCAATTTCACTCCAAAAAATTTATTGACAATCTTTAAATATAATCTAAACTTTTGAAAAGTCATCAATAGAATACTGTTATCTTTAACAGTATCAAGAATAAAACTGAAATTTTATACATTTGTAAAAATAAAATAATTAATTTTAGGGTAAATTTATCATTGTACAAAATTAAATTTACTAAATAAAAATATATTATAATTTTATATCTCTTTCCCATTTTCTTCTTATCTCTATTTTTTTCTTCTTTTTTCTTCCTTATCTCTTCTCTCTCATTTTTCTTTTCTTTGTTGGATTTCTTCCCTTTTTTGTTATAAGTTTGGTAATCTTTTGGATTTTCTTCTCTAAAAAATAATTGTTGTATTTGGATTTGGTTTGATAATTGTATTGATGCGGAAATTTTGTTCGACCATACTAGATCTGGATATAGGTCTAGGTGTTCTTGACGTGGTAGCTGGGCCACACTAGGTCTTTATTTTTGGGAACTTGGTTGATGTGGTTCGAAGTGAGGCCGAGGGTAGGTTGGCTAGAAATCTTAAAAAATGGCAAATGGATGTTGCCTGTTGGTCAAAGAACCACCCGCTTCACCTCTCTAGCCTCCGAACAGTTTTGAACTCGAGAATCTACCAAACTACTCTGCAAACATATGCAAAACAGAATACGGGTTAGATGAAGATCGCCTATTCGGCGACCCCCTCTAATGTTTAAGTAAGTATCAATCGAAGAGTAGAGTTTAAGGGCGTGGGTTTTGCCCCTTTTATGTATGTAAAAATGGAATGTAATAAGAAAAATGAGGACTAGAGAGGTTTGCCAAGGTCAAGGCTCTTCATCTTTTGGAGAAAACAGTCAAAGAGTCTTGTTTATGAAGAGCTTGTGAGACATTAATGGAGGTAAGCATGAGCATGGAAAATATTCTTTGAAAGTATGCGTAAGATAGAGCTTTTCTAGGAGAATAGGTCTTTTCTTTCTTGGAGTGAAGGTAAAGATGGCCACTTACCTCAAAACTAGGAAAAAATATGTTTATATATAAAGGCTAAGCTAGGCAGTGATTGGTTAGTGCGTGTTGTCCTAGCTTGGCTTCGACCTGATGCATATAGAGCTTGCTTATATGAATGAAGATTGGTGGCTTTTGTACCATCTAACACCCTTGCACCATGTGGCTTGATTTTATTGGGTTAGGGGATCTGGTTGTCCTTTATTTTCTAGGTGGCGACGTTCCACTGGACATTGAGCTAGCCTGTGGTCCCCCTCTAGTTGGTAGCTAGTCCCTGCCTTGCTACTTAGGTTTTGGCCAATCCAAAATATTCCCTCTCACGTTTTAGGGGTACTCTATTCAATATTTATGAGTGGGAAATGATAAATGTGTAGAATACGCATTTATTGGTTACTTTGAGACTTGAATCGTTTGGTAAATCTTAAAGTTTTATTATTGTTTGATGAATTTTTAGTGTTTTACATAAAAAAAAATAGCAAATGGGCATTGAAGATAATATCAGCTCAAAAAAGAAATGTCAGAAAAGTCGAAAAGGAAACGAAGACCAAAATGCAAAAGTTTAAGGGATCAAAATGCAAGAAAATCAAAAGCAGAAGTTCATGGGCTGTGCCATGCCCATGGACTAAGGCCAAAATGGTCGAGAGTATGGTGTGGCCATGACAGCTATCAAGTCTCCACTGCGCCCTCCTGCTTCCTAGACGTCTTTGGATGATTTTTGGCCATGAGATCATCATCCAATGGCTCAATTTACGTATCTTTTAGGTTTTATATTTTTGGAATGGAGAACCACTATAAGCAAGTAACCAAGAATAGAAAATTAGGTTTTTGAGAGTGAGAGAAGGTGAAGAATAAGGAGGATTGTAGAGAGAGAGTGGATTGATTCAAGTGAAGGCTTTGGAAGAAGACCTTGAGGAGAATCATTGAAGCTCATAATTTACTCTAGTGTCTTAAACCTTGTCATTTTTATTTTGTATTTCATTTTGCATTTAACTTGTTGAATTTAAAGATTGTGGAATATATGATGATTCTAATGTTGGTATTTGAGATGGTTGACTAGATTTCTTAATCTAGGGTCTTGATGTAACTTGTCCAAATTATGTTTTAATCAATTAACATGTTATTATTGTTATTATAGTTTAATTTATTTGTGTCTACCTTGCTTAATGTTCTAATTTGTTAATTAATTAATGAATTAGTTAAATTGAAAATAGATGAATTAATTCTTAGAAAATATTAATTTGTTTATTGGACTAAGGAAACACAATCGAGGTAGTTGTGAGACCGGGAGGTAATCAACATCTAGATAATCTAATTAATATTTAGGATTTTGAGAATCTGATAGGTGAATTGGGTCCTAAGTGTTAAACAACAAGTAGTATTTAATGACGTATAATTAATTGAGTTAGATAGGGATATCAGCTTAAGTTATTGTATCTAAAAGCTTGATTTATGCTTGGGAGAGGTGTCAAGATTGGTTTTATCTTGTGATTAGTGAATAGACCAAGACATACTAATAACGACTAATTAGGAGAAACATAACGATATATAAGTGAAATCAAGAACCTAAGTAGTTCATCCTTGCCTATTTTTTCATTCTATTAACTGTTTAATTCAATTTCTATTTCTCATCAGTTAATCATAGAACTTTTAGTTTATTTGTCGTGAAAATTAATCAATTCTAATTGCTTAAATAAAATTGGATCTTCTTTTCTCTAGTGCTTAGTAGTAGTTTTAATTTTTAATCCTCATGGGGACGATATTCTTACTTATCATTTTACTACTTGATACGACTAGTGCCCATGCAGTTAACGTTATCGTGATCAAGTTTTTACGCCGTTATTGGGGATTGAAAATTTTTGAATTATTATTGATACTATAGTAGCATTTTGTTTAATCCTAATAAGGCCTTTATTTTTTTTTCATTTAAGCGTTTGTTTTGTTTTTGGAGTTTGTAGGTGTATGCGAAGAACTCGCAGTCTTAAACTAGTTGCATTTGATTTGGAAATTAAGAGGACACTTTGCTATTTAATAAGAGAAAAGAGGAACCAAACCACAAACATGGTAGAGGAAAAAGATATAAATCCTTTACCACTACAACTACAACAACAACTGAAAAGCTATGATGCAATCGAAGAGGAAGTTGATAAGCTACTGCAAGCCGGGTTCATTTGTGAAGCAAAATATCTGAATTGGGTCTATAATATTGTGCTAGCAAGGAAGCCGAATAAGAAACGGCGTATGTTATGTCGATTTCATTTACCAGAACAAAGTGTGCCCCAAAGACAGTTTTCTATTACCTCGGATAGATCAGCTAGTCGATGCTACTACTGAACATGAGTTGCTCAACTTTATGATACCTTTTCTAATTATAACCAAGTGAAGATGTACACCTCAGATGAGGAGGGGACCTCCTTCATCACGAATAAGAATCTGTATTGATACACAATAATGTCCTTCGATTTGAAGAATGCGAAGGCCACATATCAACACTTGGTAAACAAACTCTTCAAAGAACAGATAAGAAAGACAATAGAGATTTAGGTTGATGACATGATTACCAAGTCAACGAAGACGTCTGACCACGTATCCTATCTCTGGGCGACATTTCACGTATTGAAGAAGTTGGTATGAAACTTAATCCAAAAACATGTCCATTTGTAGCAACCGGAATGTTTATAGGTTATATAGTCCACCAAAGAAGAATAGAGGCCAATCCAAAAAAGATCAAGGCCGTATTGGATATGAGGTCACCACGGACAACCAAGGAAATACAGAGCTTGGTAGGGAAAGTAGTCACACTGAGCTTATTTGTGTCTAAGTGCACAGATCGATGTCACCCTTTTTTTCAGGCCGTAAAAAAGGCTAAAGGGCAACAATGGGATGAGGATTGTGAAGTTGCCTTTCAGGATTTGAAGGGTTATTTAGCTAAACCTTAAGTGGGAGACAACTTGCTAATGTATCTGCAACCGCAGTGAGCTTGTTTCTTATATGGGAAGAAGAATGAGCTTTGTATAAACTTGTATACTACACCAGCAAGGCACTAACTGATGTAGAAAAGAGCTTCCCCTTTAGACAAATCCTATATAAGCCAGAGAGTTCAGAAAGGCTTATGAAGTGATGTATGAAGCTTAGCCAGTTTGAGATTCACTATTGCCCCTTGCATGCAATTAAAGGGCAAGCCATGGCTGACTTTATTGCTAAGTGTACTCTCAATTTAGAAAGTTCGAAAGTGGGCATGAACCTGTGTGAAGATGGAGAAATTGGAACTAGGTCACCGTGGATCCTCCATGTAAACGGGTCATCCAACTCATAAAGGAGTGGAATGAAATATTGATTATTAGCTCAGATGGGGTTGAGATAAGTTATGCATTGAGGTTTGAGTTCAAGGCTTATAATAATGAGGCTGAATATAAAGCATTGATTGTCGAGCTTAAGATGGCAAAGAGCCTATGGGCAGAATGGTTAAAAGTTAACAGTGACTCCCAACTCGTGGTGAACCAGGTTATCAATGAATACTAGGCGTAGAAGGATAACATGATAGCCTACCTGAAAAAGGCCAAAGAGTTGATAGAGTAATTCAAACAGGCTAGGTTGCAACAAATCCCAAGGGAGAAGAATTTTAGAGCTAACATGTTATCAAGGTTGGCATTTCTAGAAAATACTTCCTTAGCTGGTACAGTATTGGTTGAGGTTCTGCCTAGGTCATCCATAGAGAAGAATGTTGAGGCAGTTCATTGTATTTAAAGTTCTCCACGTTGAATGTACCTTATTATAGAGTATTTAGAAGAAGAATGCCTTTTAGAAGACAAAAAGGAAGCTATTGCATTATTGAGAGTATGTTATATAGACGAAGTTTCACCATGCCTTACTTGAGGCGTCTACACCTAGACGATGTCAATTATGTTCTGAGGGAGATCCACGAGGAAGCTTGTAGAAATAACTCAAGATGGAGATCATTAGACTACAAATTCTTGTGCCAAGGATATTATTAGTCGATTATGCAAGAGGACTCCTGGGTCATCTCACAGATCTACCCCACCTGTTAGAAGCACACCAAGATGATCCGTGTTCCACCTGAAAATTTGACAACACTCACCTCGCCTTGGCCCTTTGTTCATTAGGGTATTGACTTAATTAGACTTTTTCTAGTAGGTCGGGGACAAGCCAAGTTTGCTATAGTGGCAGTGGACTACTTCACGAAATAGGCAGAGGTAGAGCCTTTAACCAAGATTATGGAGAAGAGAATCACTGACTTCATTTAGAAGTTCATTATTTATCATATCAGGGTCTCACAAGTGATAATTACCAATAATAAGCAACAATTTGATAACAAGAAGTTTAGAAGTTTTTGTAAAGCTTGAAAAATTGATAATTGTTACACCTTGCCTGCTCATCCATAATCAAATAGGTAAGTTGAGGTAGTAAACAAGGTCATCAAGGACTTATTGAAGAAAAGGATGGGCAGTAAGAATGAAGCATAGGTTGTAGGCTTGCCGCACCACCTTTAAGACAACCACTAGAGAAACCCCGTACTTCTTATCTTTCGGCATCAAGGCATTGATCCCTGCTGAGGTGGGCATACTTACCTTTAGAACTCTTTATTTTGACAAGGTCAGTAATGTATCCTAGTTCGGTGTCACCTTGGATTTATTAGAAGAGAACAAGGGTACAAATTCCAAATCATGAGAAATATCTATTCCAAATAATGAGGGTTATCAAGTTGGTATATCCTAGCTAAGCTTGATGAAACATCAAGCATTTAGATTTTTACTCACCACGGAGGCAGCATTTTTCTAAGAAGAACATTTGGCACTAGTTGAGCTAGGAGAAATAATGGGCCACTTTGTAATTATATGGGAATCCACCTTAAGCTAATTCACCTTTTCCTAGAACTCCCTACTCTCGCTCACCTCATCTTGGATCTGACATCAATACTAACTACATGATTTTATACCCCTTTCAGCTGAATATAAAAGGAAGTTAAAACCTGGTATCCTACATGAGTAGGGACATATATCAACAGTAGTTGGGATGCCGAGTCTAAGGCCTTATTAGAGCCCAAGCGAACCATATTACAGCCTTCTTTTCATCAACAAACAAGAGGACAGTTTTCAATAGAGGAATCACTTAAAAAATATGAAGGAACCACTTATCCAAGATGTTACTTAGCTCTTTGGTTAGCTGGGATGATCATGCTAAACTTTTATCTTTTTTCATCTATTTAAAAGACTTGAGGAAGAATGAAATTAAAAAAAGAGGAAACTGAAAGGTTACATACCAACTTCATGTAAGAGCTGACTAAAGCTGAGGGATCATATGCAGAGTCCATCCCAAGTCCTCTAGTAACAACGTCCAAGCTTATCAAGGATGATAATGACATTGTAACATGCTCAGACCTCCTTTGCACTCGACTAAAAGCTAAGAGTCTATTTCCACATTATATACAACCCTACTAAGCTATCTCATGATATCAAGTTGAGCTGGGTAAAAATAAGCTCAAGTAGGCTTAGTATTTTCACAAAAAGGGACTACATCAATAATCAAAGACCAAACTTAAAGCATAATTAGGAATAACAATTCTGTCCAAGTCAAGTTGGCTAACCTTATATATTCGGCCTTTAAAAAAGACAACTTTGCCGAGTACTTTCTCACAAAGAGTTTGGTTGTAGTCAAGAATGACTCTTAATTGATTGTGTACCAGGGACTCAAAGGGTACCTGGGAAACCTACCTTACTTGCCAAAAGTATGCTAGGCTAATCAAGCTCCCACCTAAGAACCAGACTATGCTTAGCTCGCTTTGGCCCCTATTCAATAGGGAATTGAACTTCTTTTGTTAGTAGGGAGAGGCCAACCTAAGCTGGTGCACCACACGACTAGTAAGACAGCCATAAGGGACATTTTGTACTCCCTCACATATACTCTATTTTGACGAAGATCCAAATGTGTTTCTTTTATTACAACATCGTTTAGAATCAGGACTCATTAGAATAAAGAAGAATCATCATATATTTAAAAGGGATTATCCCTAATCAGAAGGGAGTTTCACCAAGCTCAACCTTAAATGATGAGGTATCTCGCCAAGCTCGACCCTAGATGATGAGAGATCTCGTCAAGCTCAATCTCAAACCTACCTTAATAGAAGAAAGGCAGGATAACCCAATGAGATGGGGTAGTAATGGCCTCACAAATGCTACCTTAAGTACACTAATCAAAGCTGAAGAAGAACGACCTCCTAGGTCAGGAGGGAATTTACACCCACCTCGATTCTAGCTTAGCACAGTGTAATCTCTAGTTTAAGAGGGATTACCAACTAGCTCCATCCTAGATCATATGAAAATTTTTCCAAGCTCTGCCCAAATAAGAGGTAGCAAAATGAGTTGGAAAGTTGTTCTCCATAAATATTATTCGTTGTAAACTTGTATTTCTTGCTATCTTGGATCACCCTGGGAAGGTGACGAGATATGTATACACCCCAAGGTGGCAAAGGTTAGACCACCAAAAAAGAGGGAATACGATGTGATGTGAGCAAGGAATACTTAATAGGTTCCAACACTTTCGTCATCTCTTTAGATCTTGAAAGCTAACGAACTTCTGTTATGGGGTAAAAATAGGCTAGACACGTGGCGGTACTTAAGCCCACGATGCTCTAGTTGGCACTTATGAGACGATCCGCTTATGTCAAAACCCACCTCATGAAGGATCCTGGTTGGCGTAGGATCTGACCTCAGGTAGTTTAAAAGGTATTCACTCGAAAGTTGTCACGTGGCCTATAACTAATAACCTCCATAAAAGAGCCAAAAGAGTGGACCTCACTTTGAAATAATCTCAAAAGTTGAGGAATTTGATCTCCGAAAATATGAAAAATGTGTCATATATTTTCATATCACCTGGGGGGACTATGTGATGCCACCTAAAATAGCTATCTAATCAAAGAGACAGTTCAACTCCTAGGCGACTGAAAATGGTCCCCACTTGACGTTTTCAATTTTTGGGGGACCACAAATAGAGGCAAATAAACATTCGCCATGTGTACAAAGGGGATAATGTAATCTCTTACCCAAATTAAGCTGTGCTATGTGGCACAAAATCTTGGATAAAGTCAAGAAGACCAATCCCAGCTCACCATGTGTCCTTAGTTTTGGCTTCAAGTTAAGGTTTCAAATGACAAAAATGTGAGAAGAAAAAAACAAAGGGAAATTAGGGCAACACTTCTGAACTAATCATAAGTCTAAAAAGATATGATATTTATAGGCACTTATCTCAAGGTAATGGGGCCGTCTTCTTTAGTTTTGTTTACTCTCTCTCACTACAAGCATAAATCTTATCATTTTTATCCCTCTAGAAAACAAGAAGAAAGTTTTGTTTTATTCGTTGCTTTTCACTCCCTCAAGGTACTGGCTTGAGCATCGAAGTGGACTCGCCAGAAACTCTCGACGTCCATCTTTTAACTGTGTTCTCTACTATAGGCGGGTCTCACCAAGTTCAGGTCTAAGGTCAGCAAGGATAGAGAGGTCGGGAAGGTTCGTGATAGCTTGACTCGTGACTTTGTGAGGTGTAAAGATTCAGCTCGAGAGCTTCTACGGGATTAGGATGAGGTCAAGTTAGCTGCAGAATACTAAACTCATACTGTTGACTAGGCATCCATCTTCAACTCAAATACCAAGTCACCTAGGTATTTCACCTCACCAGAGTTGATATTTTACCGTATCAATAGAAGTCATTAGCCTAATTATTTGAAGAAAGATGTTTTTAATGGCAAATTAAGAAAACCAATTTTTTTTTTAAAAGTTTGTTAAATTACCTTGAAAATTTGAAGTGTCCTTGAGTTGACGACCTCTCACTGACAACTGCTTAAGCAAACTGAATGCTCTAATGCTTTGTAGAAGTTTCATAAGAAGAGAAGAACAATCCAAGTTTAAGCATTCCAAGCTGGTCATTTTAGGCAACTTTATTCAAATGAACAAGCAACTACTTTAGCAATGAAGGAAAATATTATGTTGGAATTAAAAATTTTACCTTGAAAATTGAAAAAGCTGTCGAGTTTACAATCACTTATTGACAAATTTTCAAGTGAACTGAAAGCTGGTATGCTTTGTAGCAGGCTTGTATGAAGAGAAGAACCATCTAACATCAAGTATTCTAAGTTGGTGAAATTATGTAATTATGTTTCAAATGAGATATAAAAATTATAAATTAATCATGAATTTATTTTTGTTAATTAGTTTCTAATTTTTAACTTACTTGTTGGCATAACTGTTCCCATAAAGTTATTAGAGCTAAGATAAAGTGTCCTAAGAGATGGGAATGATCCCAAAGACTCTAATAGGATACTTTCATCAGCAGTATTTCTAACTCCACTTAGATAAAGGCTCCTCAACTTCCCAAAACCTTTGAAATTTGTTAGGTTTTTTGAAATGCAAAATGCATTTTTTGATAGTTAGATATAAATCTAAAGCACAAATTCAAGCCAAAATATCCAGGCTGAAGTTACCTTCATTTCAAATTTGGGCTAGACCTAGTTAGGCTTGAAGCTTTAGCTTGGCCATACATTCCTATGTTCTTTGTTTTTGGGACATTTATTCATCAAATATCCTTAAAATTCTAAATTTTTATATTTGATACAATTTACCCAGAAAAAGTTTATAAGCTAAATAGTTTTGTATCTCAAAATAACACTTAAAACTCAATAGCAATATAATAATAATAATAGTAAAGAAGTGGAGAAATTATAAAACAAGAAACTCAAAAGTTGAGTGAGAAGTAATAAACAAAAAGTAAGTTAAATTTAATTATGAGATAAATAAGAAAAATCTAAAATCAAAGGATTAAAAAATATAAGAATTATTTTGTATAGAGTATGTATTACCATTATTAAGAATTTAAAGAAAGATAAAATATGATAAAAAGAAAACAAATTAAATCGTAAATACTAAATAGATATTAGTACCTTCAAGAACCACAAATTTGTCAATTGCATTACTGCTCATGTCCAACTCCTCTAAATTGCTAAAGGAATCTAATTCTGTAAGGAATTTAAATAAAGCCAATTAGATCTTCACAATAAAACATTACGAATTAATTTTGTCCAAAGCAATAAAGTTTCCAAGTTGAAGCCAAGATTCAATTCCTTCAGCTGGCTAATTAATATTGCTCCATTCAAGCCAACTCAACTTAAGTTAGGGTAGCTTACCTCCAACATCAAATGTTCCTTTGAACCTAATTTTTCTTAGTTGTAAACTTTTTAATGATGAAAGACTTGTTAGATCAGAAGATAATATGATGCAGTTGAGAACATTATAGTTTAAATTAAAAACTTTCAACTTACTCAAACCTACAAAAAAAAAAAATTTAAATGTCTCTAAATCAGTTATTGAACTAATAGTAATATGATACTGCCGTTTACATGAATTATTTTCAATTGAACATTAAAATTTTCATTGTACCTATTTTCATGTTCGGAATAAAAAATGTTAATTAAAATAGAGTTAAATAAATCTATCAAAAAAAGATTTGCAAATTAAAAAAAATAATTAAGTTAATTATTATCTTAACTAAAAATTTTCAAGCCAGTTAATCTAAGTTGTTCAATTGCAAAACATTTACTTATTGTTTTAAAAACTTTGCAGTTTTTATAGAGAAGTTGACTTTAAAGAATTTTCCAATCACCTGAAGAGTCATTAGAAATTAAAATTACCTTGCTTTATTACAATTGCCTTCGAGTGATTAAAAGGTCAAATTCAATTTGAAGTTAACTTTGTTTGTTTATTTTTGTTATTTGTTTAGGTGAACGGAACAATTACCTTCAAAGTGTTATTCAATTGAGAGGTCAACACCTATAATTTGTCTCTTTTTTTAATTTGAGAGAATTATCATTTGCTCAAATTGTAATTTTTTTAGGCAATAAATTTGAGTCGTGGAGCAAATTTGAGGTGATTGAAATGAATACTGATGTGAGATAACCAAATTTGTAACTTTCAAATTTTAATTTTCTAAGGCTTGTTGAACCTGAGAGGGAAACAACTTCTGTACACAAATATTTGCAAATGTATGCTTTAATTTGTAATCAAATTATTGTAATTTTTTTCATTATTTATTGTGTCAAATTTATTTATCTATATTGATAAATATTATTCAAGAATGGAAATTATAAAGAAAAAAATGTGGATAAAAATATAACAAATGAGAAACAATTATTACAAATGCCAAAAGAAATTAAAAAAGAATAGACAATAAAAAAAATTTGATAATTGAAAAATCGGCTAATTAAAAAACCAAAAAGATAAAAAAAACGCATATAGAACCGAGCTAATTGTCAAACCGATTTATGAATGTAAAAAAAACTGGCTAAATCATGATAAATTTATATCATAAAGCCTTGATATATTTGTGAGAGAAGCAAAATCTATCATAAGATCATGACAATGAAATGTCACAAAGTTGTGACAGATAACACTTTTGTCACGAAGTTATGACGTTCAATTGTTGTCAATAGTTGTTGGGTAGACCTTTTTTGACAGAAAATTGCTATCATGAAGTACCGTTCTTGATCGATATTATCTATCAAGAAAGGCCCTTTTGTAGTATAACAATCAACATGTATTCTATAGTCATAAAATTCAACAATTAAAGTTCAAATAAAATACAAAATGAAAGTGATAGAGTTTAGAAAAACTAGACTAGAGATCCAAGCTTCAATGATCCTCCTTCAAGTCTTCTTCCAAAGGCTCCAACTTTAATCAATTCACTTCTCTCTCTGAAATCTCCTCTTTGTTCTTCACCTTTCTCACTCAAAATCCAAATTTTCTATTCTTGGATGCTTGGCTCTTGGTGGCTATCATCTTAAAATCATGTAAACCTAAAAGATACTTAAATTAGGCTATTGGGTGATGATCTTACGGTTAAAATACGTCAAGCACGTCCAAGAGGTGTAGGGGCACTTAAATTCATGCGGGGGCATAATAGAACATGGGTGGTGCGGCCGCATTCCTTGGAGGAGCTGCCGTGCCACGCTTGCTGCCAAAAATAGCCTTAGGCCACAGGTGTGGCACCATGACGCGGCCGCGCCATCTCATTAGCTTTTGAGTCTTTGCATTTTGGTCCCTACAGCTTTGCGTTTTAGTCCCCGTTTCCTTTCTGACTTTTCTGACATTGCTTTCTCGAGCCAAATTCATCTGAATGTCCGTTTGCAATATTTTCTATACAAAACACTAAAATTCGTCAAATATTAATTAAACTTGAGGATTTACAAAATAATTCAAGTTCCGAAATGTCTAATAAGTGTGATTCTACACACTTATTAGTTATAGGATTATTTTATTGTACTATTCATTCTTAAGTATTATAACATTGTTTGAATATTCAAATTAACATTTTTTTCAATCAATTCATATAAATACAATCATCATAAGTAATAGATAAGATGCTTCTTACTTATGAATACTAATTTTGAGCTCTTATAATTTATCTTATTATGAATAATTTAGAAAAAAGCAAGAATATGCATTTTCATAATATTTAAATTAATGTTTTTAAAATAGATTAATCTTAATATGCATACCACATTATTTAACATTAAATTTTAATTATATTATATGAATTTGTATTTTAAATATATATTTTAAAATAAATTATAGCAAACGAACTTTAATCTATTAAAAAATAAAAAATTAAAGAAATAAAAATTTAACCTGAATAGCGGGTAGCTTTTAAACGTTACCTGATTAGCAAGTTAATTATTATTATATAAAATGAATAGTCAAGAATTAAAAAAAATTCTAAAAGTCATAATAAATGAGTTATTGATATTGGAATTTATCCTAGTATCATATAGAATTTTTCTTACTTGTAAACAAAATATTATATATTAAAATAATAAAGGAGTTTAAACACATACCTCCCCTGAGGTTTAAGACTTTAGCACTTAGATGGAAAGTTTGGGTAAGACATACTTACCTCTCCTGAACTGTTAGTTGACCATCAATTTTTATTTAAATTACTGTAATACTCTTATTTACTTTAAAGTAAAATTTAAGAAATTTATTTTTAATTTATTTAATGTTTAAAAAATTAAAATAATTAAAATTTTAATTAACAATAATTTTAATTTATATTTATTTAAAATAAAAAATTTAATTAATCATATTTACAATTAGTAATTCACCCATGTTGATATTCTTTCAAATTTCTATCGTTGCGTAGTTTTATTGAAATTTTTATACAAACCTAAAAGTCTAAATTTACTTCACGAGTTATAAGATTGATGTTAAAGCTTGAATTTAGTGTGAATACGTATGACCTAAATCTTATATTAAAGAGTTTTTATCGGAATAATCAAGTTGATAAGGTTATGGAGTTTTTTGGTAAAAAAATTAAAAGAAATATGATTAATGCTTGAGGATTTGAAAAAAAAAAGAGTAAGAAAAACGAACACTTTGCATATTAGAATTTGAGATTTGGATAAACATGACACATAATTAAAATTAATTAAATTGCTATTAATTAAATTCCTAATTTGAATAAATATAAATTAAAATTATCAACTTAAATTATCATTAATAAAATTCTTAATTTCAATAAATATTAGATAAATGTAAACTAAAATTATCAAATTAAATTATCATTAATTAAATTTCTAATTCTAAATAAATATAAATTAAAATTGTTATTAATTAAATTTTTAGTTATTTTAATAATCGTAAACATTAAATAGATTAAAATTGAATTTCTTAAATTTTAACTTTAAAGCAACTAAGGGTATTATAGTCATTTGAATAAAAATAGACGGTCAACTAATGGTCCAAGGAAGATAAGTGTGTCTTTCCTTAAACCTTATATTTAAGTGTTAAAATTTCAAACTAAAATTTCAAACTTCAAAGAGGTATGTGTTAAAATCCCAAATAATAAATTAACCCTAAAACAGCAACCAACCTTTCTTCTTCTTCCTATAGCCGCCACTACCTTAGAATCCATAGCCATCTTCACTCAAACTTCTTCTTTACTTGGCTGTTATCCAAAATCAAATCCCATAAAATATCTTTACTCATTGGATCGTAATCTTATTGTTCTCTCAATACTCCACTCAATCTCCAATGTCTCATTTCTCATATCTTACCTTCGATCTCCGGTCACCAAACTTAGTTCTCGGGCAAAAACAAGATTTTGTTTACTTCATTGTTGGAATTTTGATGTCACTACTTGGCAATTGTTAAATATACAAACTTTGCTTAGTACAAATCGAGATTGATGATAATTATTTCCATGGAATAACCTAAGGCCAGATTCTTTGAAAAGTGGTGGCTATTCAATAACAGCAAATGAGAGTAGTAGTCATGATGGCGATAGTGGTAGCACGAGATGGCCGGAGAGGAAAGGATTTCTTGGTAGTGATAGCGCAGGATGGCTAGAGAAGAAAGGACTTCAAAAGAGAAAAATTGTTGAATGTTGGTGGTGGCAATTGTTCTGTGTTTGGAGAGCGAGAGCAAGAGCGAGAAAATGGGGAGAGAAGGAAGAGACTGGAAATGCTTTTGTAGGACCCACTTGTTGTTTTGGAACAAACATGTTCTATAAAATAAGATAAAGAAGTGTATTTTAGTCATTGATTGCAGAATTCAAAATTTTGGTTAGTTGAACTAACATGTGGATTTAAAGGAGTATTTCAAAATAAGGGGTTTTAACACATACCTCCATGAGGTTTGAGACTTCAACACTTAGATAAAAGGTTTGAAGAAAGACACACTTACCTTCCTTAGACCTTTAGTTGGCCATTCATTTATATTTAAATGACTATAATATCCTTAATTACTTTAATGTTAAAATTTAAAAAATTTAATTTTAATTTATATAATGTTTGAAGATTAAAATAATTAACAATAATTTAAATTTAAATTTATTTAAAGTTAGAAATTTAATTTTGAATAAATATTAAATATGATACATGATTAAAAACTGAAATTGTCAAGTTAGAAAGACGTTTATTTTGCATATTAGGGTTTAAAATTTAAATAAATATAATATATGAATAAAAATTAAATTATTTTTAATTAAATTCCTAATTAAATAAATATAAATTAAAATGATCAAATTATATTATTATTAATTAAATTCTTAATTTTAACATATAATAAATAAATATAAACTAAAATGGTTAAATTAAAATATTATTAAATAAAATTCAAATAATTATAAATTAAAATTGTTAATTAAATTTTAATTATTTTAATATTTTGAACATTATATAAATCAAAAATTAAATTTTTTAAATTTTAACTTTAAAGCAATTAAGGGTATTATAGTCATTTAAGTACAAATTGATGGTTAACTAATAGTTCAGGGAAGATAAATGTGTCTTTCTTCAAACCTTCCATCTAAGTGTTAAAGTCTCAAATCTCAGGGAAGGTATATGTTAAAACCCTTTCAAAATAATAGGGAGGTGTTAGATAATTAGACTAAACTTGAAAGGGGGTATCGGCTGTTTTTCCTTTTATTTAATTGTCTCAACTAGGTTACACTATTCAACTAGCTCTAGGAAACATGATGAAGTATCTATGGAACAAGGAAATAAAATTATATTTTCCTATGACCATGCATTATTGATGTAAAAAAATAATAATTTGTAGACCTATCTACAATATTTGGGTGTATTAACTCTTGTTCATTAAAATTCAGTTATTTATATCATTACCATCAATGTCTTGTTCCACAATTTTGATAATATATATATATATATATATATATATATATGACAATTTATTTTCAATTTAAATTAATATTTAATTTATATGTGAATTTAACATTTAAATCTATTATAATATGCTGGTAATTGTTAGTGTTTTATTTAATTCTAAAATCACAACCATTAAAAACTATTTTTTTTTCTCTACAATAAGTAGGTATGACTAGTTAATTTTTTCACATAAATTTAAAATAGTATTTTTTATTTAAAATAGTGACTTGTTAGTTATAGCACACAGTGATAAACAATATGATTTTTGTTTTACAATAACGTGGTAAAACACTCTTTCATCTCAAATAAGAAATTCTTAAAAAATCTCAAACAAATGAGAATGGAATACCCACAACTTTTAGACTTATTTAACAAGCAAACTATATACATATTCGAACAACTATCTCCTAAATAAGCAGAATACTAAATTAAATTTTGACTTCTTTAACACTTACTGAAATGATATTTTATAATAAGCTAGTAAGTTTCACTAATTTGCAATATCCTTAATATTAACTGATAAGATGGATATTTTTATAATGGTTATCATTTACTATTAAGAATGTTGCGAATAGTAAAACTTATTGGGAGGTAATTATAGAATGTTTATATTCTGTTGAATAGGTTTAGCAGCAAGTTGGTATTCTATTATCATTTAGTTGAGATTTTTTATGAATGTTTTAGCATAAATAATTTTAATATTAACATAACAAATAATGTTTAACTTATTAAATTTTGTTTATTTTCTGAGCAACATAAGTTTCATTGCTTAGTTCTTCTACTCAATAAATTTGTTACAAAAGCAATTTAAAATTTAATACCCAATATGTAATATTCCCATTTCTCTATCATGAGAAACATCATATAAATTTTACAAAATTTTTTGGTTATAAATCTTAAGATTAATTTATAATTTCATAAGCGGTAGAAAACAATTAATAGTATCATGAATCTGAAGGATTTTAATAATTTATAAAAGAAAATTATATATCAATCAAATAAAAAGATGAGAGAATTTTTTAATATGAAACATAATTAATCTTTAAAAAATAAATTTTTTTTTACATGATGGTACTTTTACGAATGTATAGGAAAATGTTAAAATACATAATAAAATATTTTAATTAAGAGTTATTAAGCATTAATTTACAAGGGTGTTTATAATTTATTTCGGGATATAAATAAAATTTTCTTTTCACAAAATATAAATTTAAAGCATCGTTTAGAGTGCTACAACATTGTTTTATTGTATAATATTGTTATTCTTAAGCTAAGTAATATTGTTTTAATATAAAGTTTTATTTTAATTAAAACATAATTATTGCACGCCCTTATGAAGGAAGAAATTGATATATTAGTTGGAGTGAATTTAACAAGCTTTTAATTTATCTTGTATTGTTCCCAGGCCATGTTTTAATAATATGATATAAATTTTTGGAATATCATTTTATAGGACCAATTAACTCTTGGCTCAATATCAAAATTGATGGGATATGTTAAGAAATCAATCATATATATTTTCTAATAAATGTTAACTTGTTAATTTTATTCAAATTAACTTAATATCATACAACAAGATTAAGATATATAATCACATCATCTTAGGGCTTATTTATTACTCATGACATAATTAATAACTGCTGAATGTGTATAACAAGATCCAGTATTTTGGTGCATTATAATAATAATTATTATTATTGTGACTATTTTCATGCTTCTCATTTTCCAGCTCATATACATCCATCTACTTAATTGTATAACCTGTTAACACAAAAATATATTTCATTAAAAAAATAAAACATATGATAATTAATTAGCTGGAATAAAATATTCAATACCAATAAAAATGGCATGAATTCAGCACATTTTTTTTGCTTACTTTAGAATAGGTAAAAGAGATAGAAAACTGATTACATCTACAAAATAATTAAATTAATATAATAAATAAAATCCCACCTTATTTTAACGTATATTAATATTTAATTTCACCAAGTTATAATATTTAATTTAAATATCACAATTCAATTCTAGTTTATACACAAAGTTAGATTAATTTATTTGATAAAATCAACGTTACTGCAAAGCCCATTGTATTATAAAACTAATAGTTAGATACATTACAATTCACATTAATATGCTAATTAATATAAAATTAATATTTTGATTATTTAGCATATTAATTAACACACTATTTTTGTGAAAATATAAATTTTATCTTTTACCTATTCTAAAGTGAGTAGAAAAATGTGCTAACTAATTTTATCGATAACGAACTTTATATATATATATATATATATATATATATATATATATATATATATATCCAAACGGAATTAATTAGAATTGTGAACCAAGCTAGCAAAAGCACAATCGATTAGAAAGAGCTACAACGATGATGAGTCCTCGCAGGATTAGCAACATGATGGTAGTCGGAATATTCATGACTGCCGTAGCATTATTATTTTCCGACAACCTAGTGCAAGTTGTTTCAGCAGATTCGACTCCAAATTGTCAGGCTAATTATAGAACATTCAGAGAACAGTGCTATACGTACTATCAAAAGTTTGGGAAGCGAGAAACTCCATCGGAAGAATGTTGCAAGGCGGCCAATGCCATTGAGCTTTCATGTATCTGCAGCTTTGTCGACTCGGATCTTGTACAGAATATAAACATGGAAGCTATGGTTGCTGTGTTAGGATCTTGTGGCAAAAATATTCCTTCTGGACATAAATGTGGAAGTAAGTACATTTTTTTTAATTTAATTTAATTGTGTTTATATATATAACATTTTAGTGCATAAGGATCAATTGCCCTCTTACACATTTTTTTATATTATGTGAGCTGTTTAGATTTAATCACTTTTGATAGTTAGGATTATATTTCACATGTGCATTAATGCATTACTTACATAAATTAAGGTTAATCTCAACTATTGAAAATGTTTATATAGATCGAATGTCGACTTACAAACAGTATAAGAAATTGTACAAAATTACTATAGTAATATTTATATATTAATTTATATTTTGTTTGTCTCAAATTAAGTTTTCGATTATTGTTTGATGATGTTGATAAATACCTTTTTTTTTATTATTGTATCTTAATGAAATCCTAATATTTTGATTTTATTTAATTATCCCAACTAGGTTACACTATTCAAGCACTCATGTGAAAGATGATGAAGTATCTACGGAGCAAAGAAATAAAATTATATTTTGCTATGACCATGCGTTCTTGATGTAGGGAAATAATAATTCGTACAGCTGTCTACAATATTTTGGTGTATTAAATCATATTTTGTTAATTTAGTTATTAAATCATTACTATCAATGTCTCCTCCTATAATTTTGATAAATATATATGATAATTTATTTTTAATTTAAATTAATATTTAGTTTATATTTGAATTTAACATCTTATAACTGTTAAATTATGTTAGTGATTGTAGCTAAATGTATTTTTTTATTTTCTACATTTAGAAGTTATCATCGATAATTTTCTCACTTAAATTTAAAATACTGAGTGATTTTATTCCACTAATTGTAAAATAAAAAATCAGGATCCTATAATAATAAAATTTCATATAATATCATAATTTTGACTCAACAATATATTTTGATCTTTGCCTTTCGTGCTAGTTATTTGATTTTTTATTTTATTTTTTATTCTCTTATGTAATAAAATTAACAACTATTTTTTTTAAATGCCTAATATCTGTTTCTTTAAATGCTTCAATGAAATAATCACAAAAAATTGAATAAAGAGACCATTTATTTAACATAATAGTTGATGAACAAACCACAAGAGAAATTGAAAACTTGACAGTGCGTATTAACGTACTCTATATAAAAGTTCACTACAATTATTGTTATTTTTTAATTAATTTGTTATCCGTTTTCAATACTCAGGTTTATTGTTTTGATTTTCTAATATTACCTATTGAATTAAAGCTATTTAGGGCTAATTTTCTACATTATTTATTTGGTAATTAATACAGTTATAACATTATAAATAGTTTAAGTAGATAACAATTAAGATATATGAAAAATTACAAATTTGTATGTTGACGGAAATATGTATATATATATATATGTATATATATATATGTATATATATATATATATATATATATATAGAAGAAAGATTGCCCAATAAAGAGAAAAAGTTTGCCCAATAAAGAGAAAAAGTTGGTATTTCTATATGTAATTTTATTAAATTGATGTTGATGGTAAGTGTGATGAGACATCATCTTTCATGGAGACACCAATACAGTACCCATAAGCTTTTTTAAGCTTCCTGATAAAAAATGAGATTCTACAATGATCTTAAAAAGGTTTTTTAAGTTTTTTTAAGGACATTGGCTAATTGTTCTTCTTAAAAACAAATAAATGAATTATAATTTATTAGTCAATAATAAAAATATTATATAATATATTTTCTTGGCTTGATATGAAAAGCATGCTAGCACATGTAATATTAGTCATATAAATATTTTATTTTGGATAGTATGCTATTTTTTGTGTCTATCACTATATTTCACAATAAATTTGTGATTATAAATTTTGTTTATTTTTGTTTTATCTTAATTGATTACTTTAGTGGCATGTTTGGTGTTTTGTACTAAATTTATATTTTTCATATTTTATGTTTAAAATAAAATTTTCATAATAATTTCAAGATGTATTTATATTTAAATTTATTTATAATTATGTTGATGGGCATAAACAAGAAATTTGTCAATGAGAATGAAGATAGTAATAGCCTTCGAGGTAAGGCCATATGGGATAATCAAATGGTATCTATTTTTTGTAACTTATGTATTGTTCAAGTAGAGGCAAGACGTTGCTTGAGAAATCATTTTACAAAAGTTGGATGGAAAATTTTGATAAAATATTTTAAGAAAGCAACTGAAAAAGAATATAATAAATGTGAATTGAAAAATAAGTGGGATTCATTAAAAAATAATTAGAAATTATGGAAGCAACTTATAAGAAAGGAAACGGGTTTAGAATGAAATTTCAAGAAAAAAACCATTGATGTACTTAAAGAATGGTGGTAAAAACAATTACTGTTATGCATACCATAAAGTTTATTTTAGTATCAATTTTTTTTAATATATTTAAAATTTATCAAAATATTATTAATTAAATATAGGTGTATCCAAATATTGTAAAATTTCGCAAGAAGAGAATTGATTGTGAATTAGAAGAAAAATTGGACAGAATGTTTCTGAATATTACGGCTACTGGTGAAAATGCTTGGACACCATCATCTGGCATACTTTCACACGATGTTGGTAACGAATCTAATAATGATGTAATTTCACTTGAAGATAGTAGTGATTCTGACAAGAATATGTGATGTAGGACAAAATTAATCATTTATTTTTATTTAATACATTATTTTTAATTTATTAATTTCCTTAGTTTGGTAGGAGTTTGTTTTCCTTATTATGGTTGGTTTAGTTTATTTTCCTTAGTAGGGTTGGTTTAGGTTTTCTTTATTATAAATAGGAGCCTATAGTATTGTTTAATTATCTTTTTATTTAATAAAATTTTATTCACAAACTTGTGAAACTTTTCTTTCGTTTTATCTTTGCGTTTTCACTTCGTTAATAAGCAATTGCTCTTATACTACTTGTTAGAAACCAATGACTCAACCAAGATTGGAAACAAATGCCAAGTCCTTTGAGAACCTTTCACAAATACTTGAGATGCACTTTCAAGAAAATGAATCAAACAAACAAAATAAGAAAACACTGCCTAGAATTTTCAGAACAGTCTCAGGAGAGACTTCTCTTCTTTTATTTCATCCCAACTCAATTACAAAATGTAATATCGACTTAACCCACCTACCAAAAAAAAAAGGTTCAAGAATATATACATAAAAAAGGTAAGGGGGGTGACCAGACCACATTTCTTTTGGTGTTTTAAAGTTGAAAGTAGTGGAGGGACTTCTATTAACAAGAAATGTTGCTGTAGTAACAGCTTCTTCCCAGAATTGTTTCGACAACTTTGCACTGATAAGCATACATCTCACCTTCTCCATAAGCGTTCTATTTAGCCTTTCGGCTACGCCATTTTGCTGAGGTTTATGCCTAACGGTCTTATGTCTTGCCAAACCACTTTCTTTGTAAAAGCTTTCAAACTCACCACTATAATATTCCATCCCGTTGTCTATTCTTAACACCTCAACTTTTCTGCCTTTTTGAGTTTCTACAAGTTGCTTCTATGTCTTAAAAGTTTTCAGAACCTGATCTTTACTTTTCAAGAAATAGATCCATACCTTCCTAGAGAAATCATCAAATATGGACATGAAATACTTGGCACCACCCAAAAAAGTTACCTGTGCAGGTCCCCAAATGTCCGAATGCACATAATTTAAGAATTCCTTGGTCTTGTGCACACTTGTTGTAAACTTCACCCTATGTGTTTTTCCAAGCACACATTGTTCACAGAAATTCAGGCTATTAACAAAATCATTCCCAAACAGCCCCTGTTTGCTTAGTTATCTCAGCCCTTTCTCACCTATGTGACCCAACCTCAAATGCCAAATTAAGGTTTTATCCTTTCTCTCTTCACCCGATATAGCAGCCTCTCCACATACTGTATTTCCTTGTAAGATGTAGAGCCCATTCTTCCTAATCCCTTTGATGATGACTAAAGATCCTTTAACAACCTTTAGAACCCCATTTTCTGCCTTATAACTACAACCTAGTCTATCTACCATGCCAAGGGAGATTAAATTCCTTTTCAACTCAGGTACATACCTCACATTTTGAAGTTCTCTACATACTCCATCATACATCTTAATTCTAATGGATCCTATACCTACTTCACATGCTACACATGCTACATTGTTCCCCATAAGCACTTTCCCCCCATTTGTTGAAGCCAAGGAAGAAAATGAAGACTCATGTAAACTCATATGAAAAGTACAACCAGAATTCGTTATCCACTCAACATCTGGGCTGTTATCTGAAGCTATGAGCAAAAAACCTTCTTGGAAATCTTTTTCTGTAACCACTGCTACATCAGCTGATTTTGGTGTTGATCTATTTCTGTTCTGAAGCTTCCAATCTGGGCAATCTCTCCTGAAATGGCCCTCTTTGTGGCAATGAAAACATTTTAGCTTTTTGCCTTTAAATCTTGACCTTGAATCTTTCTTACCCTTGTAATCTCTTCTGTTAGATCTTCCTCTAGCAACCAATGCATCTGCTAAGTCAAAATTTGCTTCTGCCTTCTTGTTCAATTCCTTTGAAGTCAGTGTAGATTTTACATGATCCAAAGACACCGAAGTCCTCCCATATAGCAAGGTATCTACAAAGTGCTCATAGGAAGGAGGTAAAGATGTCAAGACTATTAAAGCTTGATCTTCATCTTCTATCTTGATTCCTATTGTCTCAAGATCAACAACAAGCTTATTAACTCATCAAGATGGTCTTGAACAAAACCACCTTCATTTAAATGAAAAGCATAGAGCTTTTTCTTTAAGTAAAACCTGTTTGCCAAAGATTTTTCAATATATCTTGCTTCTAGCATTTCCCAAATCCCTTTAGCTGTTTTCTCTTTCGTAACTTCTCTTAACACTTTGTCTGCAAGTGAAAGAACCAGTGCACTATGAGCTTTTCTCAGTATCTCCTTTCTTTCAGCTTCTATTGAAGCGGATGGCATATTTGATTCATCCTCCAGTGCTTCTTCCAAGCCTTCATACACCAAGAATGCTCTCGTCATCATCTTCTACAAGTTGAAATCATTCTCACCTGTAAACTTCTCAATCATGAACTTTGTTGAACCCATTCTTCCAATTTGCTCTGATACCACTTGTTAAAAACCAACCACTTAACCAAGATTGGAAACAAATGCCAAGTCCTTTGAGAACATTTCACAAACACTTGAGATGCACTTTGAAGAAAATGAATCAAACAAACAAAATAAGAAAACACTGTCCAGAATTTTCAGAACAGTCTCAAGAGAGACTTCTCTTCTTTTATTTCATCACAACTTAATTACAAAATGTAATATCGACTCAACCCACCTACAAAGAAAAAAGGTTCAAGAACATATATTGACTTCCAGCAACACACCTAAGGCTATACCTCCGTCTACAATATAAAAATAAACCAACTTGCTCGTAACAGACTCTAACAAACCTTTTTCCATCTTTAAAAACCTAAAAAAAAGACTTAACTAACCCAACTACCAGTTCATGCTTCCAACTTTCAGCTTTTAACCTTCCAGCTCTGCAAAAGTTTCTTACTTGGTAATCTAGTTGGCTGATTGACTTTGTGAATTATGAATCACTCTTCACACCTACCATTCAGAAGGTATGGAAAAAGAAGGAAAAAAAAGTGTTGAGCAACAAAGTATGTAACCTAAGAAAATGAAGAGAAGTAAAAAAAATTGATATAAGGAGAGGGAAAGTAGGAGGTGCAACAAGGATATCACAACAAATTGATCGCCTTGTTGAAGCAGTTGAAAATAGGAGTTCTACATTAATAAACATACAAAAAGAAGCAAATGGTTGTACTATTTTTGAAGTAATGCAAAAGTTTGAAGCTATTCCTAAAGCAGAGATTGGGGGTGACTTGTGGTTATTTGTAACTCAACTTTTTGTGCTTAAAGAGAAGAGGGAGATGTTTGCTACTATGAAACAACATGAAACTATGCTTAGGTGGCTTTACTATGAACAGTCACATTATTGACAATTGTTGAATTCTTATAATCATTTTTCTCTAGTAATATTGATCTTTAATATATTTATAAATCTAGCCTTTATTATTTTATATGGAATTTATTATTTTATGTATATGTATGATATGATTTAAAAAATGACCATAACATGTGCGTTGTATAAATATAGACACATTGGATAATGAAGAAGAGTTGGATAATATTTTGTGTGCTTTTCTTTACACTATTACATATTATTGTGGAATGTATCTTGATAAACAACCTTGCATGATTCTTTACAAACAGGTAATATTTGGTTAACACAAGTATTGAGAGGGAATAAAACTCGATGTCATCGAATATTTAGAATGGAGAAAGATGTATTTATTAAATTATGCAATTAATTGAAATTAATTATGGCTTAAAAGGTTCAAGAAGAGTGAGTGCTGCTGAGATATTAGGAATGCTTTTGGACATTCTAAGACATGGTGGAGGAAATAGATTGGCGCAAGAAAAAATCCAACACTCTGCTGAAACCATAAGTAGATATTTTTGTGAAGTATTTGATGTTGTTTTTCTATTGGAAATAGATTTAATAAAACTAGTTGATCCAGAGTTCAAGACATTCCTGAAGAAATATTGAGAGATTCAAGACATGCCCCACTTTAAGGTAAATAGCACATCAATTAATCTTTTTATGCCTTTTAAATATATATATATAGCACTAACAGACATAATTTTTTTATTGTCTTAATTTTTACGATTGTATCGGTGCTATTGATGGCATGCGTGTTAGTGCTTCTATTCTTCCTGAAGATCAAGTGCGATATATTGGTAGAGAGGGGATACCAACTCAAAATATAACAGCTGCTTGCAATTTTGACATGCAATTTATATTTGCAATCACAGGTTGGAAAGGCAGTGTACATGATACAAGAATATTTTTATCAACTCTTTATAATCTTACACTGAATTTTCCTACACCTCCTAAAGGTTATATTTTTTTATATAATATTTTAAAGTTATTAATTTTTCTTACTTTGTTTTAAGGAATATTATGATTAACTATTTTTCATATATAATAGGTAAATATTATTTAGTAGATGCGGGATATCCACAAATGAAAGGATACTTAGGGCCATACAAAGGTAAGAGATATTATCTGCTAGATTTTCGTTGAGGTAGCCAACTAGTAGGCTATCAAGAGGTATTCAATCATGCACACTCTTCACTTGGAATTGTTACTGAACGCACATTTGGTGTATGGAAGAAAAGATGGAAGATTCTTAGAGACATGCCTAGTTATCCATTTAATAAACAAGTGAAGATAGTCGTAGCTACCATGGCATTGCATAACTATATAAGACAACATACTTGAGGTGACATCCATTTTGAAGAAATGAATAATGATTGCAATAGTGTGATTAGTAAAGTTTACTGAGAGCATGATATTACATATCTTTAATTTTTTTTCTTTTTTGGAATTTTGGTCTTCATTAAATTTCGAGATTATAATGTTGATTAATGCACATGTGAAATGTAATCCTAACTATCAAAAGTAATTAAATCTAACAGCTCACATAATATAAAAAAAAAATGTCTAAGAGGGCAATTGATCCTTTTGCACTAAAAAGTTAAATATATAAGCACAATTAAATTAAATTAAAAAAAATGTACTTACTGCCACATTTATGTCCAAAAGGAATAGAAACACTTTTTAACATATTTTCACCAAGATAAGTCTAGATCTTTGTCTTGTTATCTTGCACACCTGCAAAACTCTCACCCACCACCAATTTTCGAACATTAACACAATAATTTCTTCCTAACATTTTCCTCCTCATTCTATTAAATACAACAATGGCATTATAGCACAAAATAATTCACAACCACAACATATTCTGGATCTTAACATACAAATAATTGCACCAAAAGGAACTTAAATGCTGATACATTTAGAATAGATTATTATCTAGCATGTTCCTACTAAAATATTTCAAGAAAATGAAAAGGATGAACCAGCAATTGTTTTCTTGAATTTTCATTTATAAAATCTAAAGTTTGGTTATGCATTGTTTTGCTTTTGGGGATGTAAAAGTTTTTGCTTAGTCTCATACGGAATCAATGTCCTATCCTTATCTCTGCTACATTTTCTGAAGAATAAATATATGTTGATTCTATGAGTACACAACAGAATAATCAGACCTTTTGCAACTCCTCTGTCAAAACCTATGGAGAACCTAAAAGATGACTAAAACTGAAAATGAAGTATAAAAGTTTATCGAGGCAAGTATAAAAGTTTATGAACTTTACAGAGCCAAGTAATGAAGATATCAAAGAATACCATTTTAAGTTCGGCCTTGGTTGGAGTCGTTCAGATAACACCTTACAAATCGAGTTTCATATTTAGTTGTATAATAAATCGAATATACCTTTTTCGGATTTTCAACACATTTAGTACGTCTAAATTTTGGACTCGTTTCAATAGTTATCTTCCATACAAATGCAACTTTTCTATTTGATAAGTGCATAGAATACGCACTTATCGGGTATTTCAAGATTTGAATTATTTTGTAAATCCTCAAGTTTAATTAATATTTGATGAATTTTAATGCTTTACATAGAAAAGATAGCAAACAGGCATTGAAGATGAAATCGGCTTGAGAAAGCAACGTAAAAAAAGTTGCAAAGGAAACAGGGACTAAAACGCAAAGCTGAAGGGACCAAATTGCAAAGAAATCAAAACTGGAGGGGATGGCGCGCCAGCGCCATACCCACGCTCCAATCTTATTTTGGCCGCAAGGATGGCGCAGAAGTGCCATGGAGGTGCGCGGTCGCACCACCCATTCTGTCTCATGGTGCCTCAGCGTAGATTTTGAGCGCTGCAACGCCCCTTGGAAGTGTTTGCACGATTTTTGGCAATAAGATCATCACTCAATGGCCTGATTTGAGTATCTTTTAGGTTTATATGATTTTAGGATAATAGCCACCAAGGGAGAGGGCAACCTAGATTAGAAATTGAGAGGTTTTTGAGTGAGAAAGATGAAGAATAAGTGAAGATCCTAGAGAGAGAAGTGAAGTGATTCAAGTTGGAGCCCTTAGAAGAGGACTTGAAGGAAGATCATTGAAGCTTGGATCTCTATTCTAGTTTTCCTAAACCCTTAAACTCTCATTTTGTATTTCATTTGAACTTTCATTGTTGAACTTATGATTATGGAATACATGTTGATTGTTATGTTGTTATTTATGATGGTTGGCTAGTTTTCCTAATCTAGGGTCTTGATGGATCTTGTCTAAACTATGTTTTAATTAATTGGCATGTTATTAATATTCTTATAGTTTAATTCACTTGTGTTTATCTTGCTTAATGTTCTGATTTGTTAATTAATTAATGAATTGGTTACATTGGAGATGGATGAATTAAGTCTTGGGAAAGATTAATTTGTTTGTCAGACTAAGTAAACACAATCTAGATAGTTGTGAGACCGGGAGGTAATCGACATTTAGATAATCAAGTTAACGATTATGATTTTAATAAACCGAGAGGTGAATTGGGTTCTAAACGTTAAATAACAAGAAATGTTTAATGAACGTATAACTATTCGGGTTAGATAGGGATATCAACTTGAATCATTTTACGTAAAACCTTAACTTACGCTCAAGATAGGTGTTAAGGTTGACTTAAATCTTGTGATTAGGGAATTAGACAAAAACGCATTAATAATGGCCAATTAGGAGAAACACGTGATTGACAAGTAAAATCAAGACCCTAAGTAATTCATCTTTGCATACTTCATCTTTTATAAATTCTTAAACTAAATTTCTATTCTACATTAGTTAATATTTGTGTTATACTTTATTTTCCATTACAATTTATCGATCTAGTTTGTTTAGATAAAATTGACCTTTCATGCTATAGTACTTAGTATTTAATTTGAATATCAATAATTGTGGGACGATATCTTTTCTTATCACTTTATTACTTGATACGACCCGTGCACTTGCGGTTAGCATAGTCGCGATCACTATATATAGTTTAGGATAATCCAGTACCAAAATAATAAAAGCTAACTGATATAAAAAGATTCATTTGAAAGCAGACTAAGATAAGAAGCACATGATATAAAACAAAGGATACGAGGAAGTGATGGACCAATTATCTTCATTATCAGGTAACTTCCTTATTGTCAGGGGTAAGTTTGGCTGAAAAAAATGGCACAAAATTAAAGTCTAGCAACATCTTAAAATCTATAATTATACAACATTGATCATTTGAAACAAGATCATAATGCTTTTCAATTCTATCAGCACTTCATACTATACAATTTGTTAATTCTATGACTAAGATATTACTTTTGAACTGAAAGATAAGAGGATGATAAAATTACAAAAAAAATGTGGTTCATAAAGCTCACCAAAATCAGCTGATGTAGCAGTGGTTACAGAAGAAGATTTTCAAGAAGGGTTTTTGCTCATAGCTTCAGACAACAACCCAAATGGTGAGTGGATAATGGATTCTGGTTGTACTTTTCTTAGGAGCTTACATGAGTCTTCATTTTTTTCCTTGATTTTACAAATGGGGGAAAGTGCTTATGGGGAACAATGTAGCATGTGAAGTTAAAGGTATAGGATCCATTAGAATTAAGATGTATGATGGGGTATGTAGAGAACTTCAAAATGTGAGGTATGTACTTGAGTTGAAAAGGAATTTAATCTCCCTTGGCATGGTAGATAGACTAGGTTGTAGTTATAAGGCAAAAAATGGGGTTCTAAAGGTTCTTAAAGGATCTTTAGTGATCATCAAAGGGATTAGGAAGAATGGGATCTACATATTATAAGGAAATAAAGTATGTGGAGAGGCTACTATATCGGGTGAAGAGAGAAAGGGTAAAACCTTAATCTGGCATTTGAGGTTAGGTCACATAGGTGAGAAAGGGCTGAGATAACTAAGCAAACAGAGGCTGTTTGGGAATGATTTTGTTAATAGCCTGAATTTCTGTGAACAATGTGTGCTTGGAAAATCACATAGGGTGAAGTTTACAACAAGTGTGCACAAGACCAAGGAATTCTTAAATTATGTGCATTCGGACATTTGGGGACTTGCACAGGTAACTCTTTTGGGTGGTGCCAAGTATTTCATGTCCATATTTGATGATTTCTCTAGGAAGGTATGGATCTATTTCTTGAAAAGTAAATATTAGGTTCTAAAAACTTTTAAGACATAGAAGCAACTTGTAGAAACTCAAAAAGGCAGAAAAGTTAAGGTGTTAAGAATAGACAATGGGATGGAATATTGTAGTGGTGAGTTTGAAAGCTTTTGCAAAGAAAGTGGTTTGGCAAGACATAAGACCGTTAGGCATAAACCTCAGCAAAATGGCGTAGCCGAAAGGCTAAATAAAACGCTTATGGAGAAGGTGAGATGTATGCTTATCAGTGCAAAGTTGTCGAAACAATTCTGGGAAGAAGCTGTTACTACAGCAGCATTTCTTGTTAATAGAAGTCCCTCCACTACTTTCAACTTTAAAACACCAGAAGAAGTGTGGTCTGGTCACCCCCCTTACCTGTCCCAGCTCAAGAGTGTTCTTTTTTATGTATATGTTCTTGAACCATTTTTCTTTGTTGGTGGGTTGAGTCGATATTACATTTTGTAATTGAGTTGTGATGAAATAAAAGAAGAGAAGTCTCTCATGAGACTATTCTGAAAATTCTAGGCAGTGTTTTCTTATTTTGTTTGTTTGATTCATTTTCTTGAAAGTGTATCTCAAGTATTTGTGAAAGGTTCTCAAAGGACTTGGCATTTGTTTCCAATCTTGGTTGAGTCGTTGGTTTCTAACAAGTAGTATCAAAGCAATTGCATATTGACGAAGTGAAAATGCGAAGATAAAATGAAACAAAAGTTTCACAAATTTCTGAATAAAATTTTATTAAATAAAAAGATAACTAAACAATACTATAGGCTCCCTATTTATAATAGAAAAAACCTAAGTCAACTCTACCAAGGAAAACAAACTAAACCAACTATAATAAGGAAAACAAACTCCTACCAAACTAAGGAAATTAAGAAATTAAAAATAATGTATTAAATAAAAATAAATGATTAATTTTGTCCTACATCACATATCCTTGTTAGAATCACTACTGTCTTCAAGTGAAATTACATCATTATTAGATTCGTCACCAACATCATGTGAACGTATACCAGATGATGGTGTCCAAGCATTTTCACCAGTAGCCGTAATATTCAGAAACATTTTGTCCTATTTTTCTCCTAATTTAGAATCAATTCACTTCTTGCAAAATTTTACAGTATTTGGATACACTTACATTTAATTAATTATATTTTGATAAATTTTAAATATATTAAGAAAAAATTGATACTAAAATATAATTTATGGTATGCATAACAGTAATTGTTTTTGCCAACATTCTTCAAGTGCATCAATTGTTTTTTTCTTGAAATTTCATTCTAAACCCGTTTCCTTCTTATAAGTTGCTTCCATAATTTCCAATCATTTTTTAATAAATCCCACTTATTTTTCAATTGACATTTGTTATATTCTTTTTTAGTTGCTTTGTTAAAATATTTTATCAAAATTTTCCATCCAGCTTTTGTAAAATGATTTCTCGAGCGATGTCTTGCCTCTACCTGAACAATACATAAGTTACAAAAAATAGATACCGTTTGATTATCCCATATGGCCTTACCTCGAAGGCTATTACTATCTTCATTCTCATTGAAAAATTTCTTGTTTATGCCCATCAACATAATTGTAGATAAATTTAAATAGAAATACATCTTGAAATTATTATTGTTATGGGGTAAAAATAGGCTAGACACGTGGCGGTACGTAAACCCACTACGCGTTAGTCGGCACCTATGGGACGATCCATTCATGTTGAAACCCACCTCACCTCGGATCATAGCTGAGGTAGGATTCGACCTCAGGTAGTGTAAAGGGTGTTCACATGAAGGGTGCCACGTGGCCTATAACCAATAGTCTACATAGATAGGGCAAAACGAGTGGACCTTACCAAGGGACCAATCCCTGCTCACCACGTGTCCCTAGTCTTGACCCCGAGCTAAGGTTTCAAACATGGGAAAGGGGAAGGAAAGGAGGAACTAGGGCAACATTGTTTAGCCAATCATGTGTTCACAAAGGTATAATATAAAAAGACATTTATGTCAAGGTAAGATAGGTCTTCTTCAAGCTTGAACTCATTTTCTATTACTCACACACACTAGAAGCACAAGTCACCTCACTATTGTTCTCTCTAAGAAACAAAGAGACAACCTTAAACACTCATTGAAGGTTGTCCTTTGAAGAGAGCTTACTGTTTAGCTTCCAAAAAAGCCACACTTATTCTCCTCTCCATGTGTTTTGTGTGCCACTTGGTCAACTAGCTCCTAGCTACATACTCCTCCATATATTAGCTATTTCAAGCTACCAAAATCGAGCCATAACATCACCCCCTCAAGGTACTGATTTGAGCGTCGGAGTGGGCTCGCCGGATAACCTCCGGCGCCCCCCTTTTGACCGTGTTCTCTGCTGCAGGCATCCTCACCAAGTTCGGGTTCGAGGTCAGCAAAGAGAGGGAGCTCAGGAAGGTTTCAAGCAATTTGGCCCAGGATCAGCGAGGCGTGAAAGGTCAGCTTGGGAGCCTCCGGGGTTAGGACGAGTCTAAATCGGGTGCGAAATACTGAGCTCAGACTGTTGACTGGGAATCCGTCTTTAGCTCGGATACTAGATCAGCAAGGCATCCTACCTCACCTTGGTTGATATTTTCACGCATCAACAATTATGAAAATTTTACCATAACTTCTTAGATCAATAGGGATTCTTATCCCAAATCATGAGGGATCACTGCCCCAGCTCAGAAAAGACACCGTTATGAATGTGGAAAATGTTCGCCAAGAGGGATACAAATCCCAGATTATGAGGGATATATAGCTGGTATATCCCAGCTAAGCTCAGCAGAACATCAAGCACATAGACCCTTGCTCAGCACGGAGGCAGCATCTTTCTAAGAATAACTTTCAGTGCTAGTTGAGCCAGTCATTAACAGTATCTACATCATCTTATGTTTCTCTCAACTCAGTTGACATCTTCAGCATGAATATAAGAAAGAGTTAGAGTCTGGTATCCCATATGAGCAAGGATATACATCAACAGCACTTGGGATGCCAAGCCCAAGGCCTCGTTAAAGCCTAAGTGAGCCATGCTACTAGTCTTCTTGACATCAACAAATAAGAGAGCGAATTTTCACATAGGAACCACTTGAAACATATAAGAGGACCTGAGGAAGAAGGAAATGAAGAAGGAAGAAACTGAAAGGTTACCTCCGACTTGAAGTAGGAGCTGACTAAAGCTGGGGGACCGCATGTAGAGTCCATCCCAACGTATACAACCCTGCTGAGCTCTTCCATGACGTCGAGTTGAACTGGGCAAAACCAAGCTCAAGTAGGCTTGGTATTTTCACAAAGAGAGACTACATCACCATCAGGAACGATGGCCTTATTCAAGCCATGCTAGCTAACCTTGTATTCGGCCTCAGCTTTGCCAAATATTTTTTCAGAAAGAGTTTGGTTATACTCAAGAACGACTCCTAGCTGATCATGTACCAGGGACTCCAAGGTCACCTAGAAAACCTGCCTTACTTGCCAAAAGCATGCTAGGCTAATCAAGCTCCCACCTAAGAATCTGACCCTGCTCAACTCCCTTTGGCCTTTGCTCAGTAGGGAATCGAACTATTTTTTCCAGCAGAAAGAAGCCAACCTAAGCTGGTGCACTACACCACCAGCAAGATAGCCACGATGGAATGAAGAAGAATCATCCTAGAGTTAAGAGGGATTATCCTTGACCATAATGGAGTTTCACCAAGCTCAACACTAGAAGATAAGGGATCTCGCCAAGCTTGATCTCAAGTCTACCTTAATAAAAGAAAGGCAAGACAACCCAATGAGATGGGATTGAAGTGGCCTCACAAATACTACTTTAAGTACACTGATCCGAGCTGAGGAAGAATGACCTCCCAGGTCAGGAGGGAATTTATACCCATGTCAATCCTAGCTCAGCACAGTTTAGTCTCCAAATAGAAGGGAATAATCCCCTAATTTCGCCCAAAGATAAAGTGAAAATTTCGCCAAGCCCTACCTAGATGAAGGGGGGGAAGAGCAACATGAGCTCGAAAATATTTTCACCTTGAATTTACATCATTAGTCATCTTGGATCACCTTGAAGAGGTGACGAGGTGTGCATACACCCCAAGGTGGCAAGAGACAGACCACCAAGGAGGAGGGATAACGATGCGACGTGGGCTAGGAACTCTTAGAAGCTTCCAACGCCTTCGCCATCTCCTTAGCCATTGGAAGCTGGGGGACCTCTGTTATAGGGTAAAAATAAGCTAGACACGTGGCGGTACGTAAGCCCATGACGCTCTAGTCGGCACATATGGGACGATCCATTCATGTTGAAACCCACCTCACCTCGGATCCCAACTGAGGCAGGATCCGACCTCAGGTAGTGTAAAGGGTGTTCACATGAAGGGTGCCATGTGGCCTATAACCAATAGTCCACATAGATAGGGCAAAACGAATGGACCACACTCTGGAATAGCCCTAAAAGTAAAGGGATTTGGTTGCCCCAAAAATGTGAAAAGGGTGTCTTATGATCCTAGGTCACCTAGGGGGACCACCTGAAATTGCCCAAAATGGAAACCTGACCAAGGAGACAGTGTAGCACCTTGGTAGCTGAAAAAGGGGCCCCACCTGACGTGGTCAGCCTATGGGGGACCACAAGTGGAGGCGAATGACCACTCGCCACCAGTACGCAAGGGATAATGTAATCCCCTACTCAAATTAAAGCATGCCACATGGCACGTAATCTCGGATAAGGTCTTAAGGACCAATCCCTGCTCACCAAGGGACCAATCCCTGCTCACTACGTGTCCCTAGTCTTGACCCCGAGCTAAGGTTTCAAACATGGGAAAGGGGAAGGAAAGGAGGAACTAGGGCAACATTGTTTAGCCAATCATGTGTTCACAAAGGTATAATATAAAAAGACACTTATGTCAAGGTAAGATAGGTCTTCTTCAAGCTTGAACTCATTTTCCATTACTCACACACACTAGAAGTACAAGTCACCTCACTATTGTTCTCTCTAAGAAACAAAGAGACAACCTTAAACACTCATTAAAGGTTGTCCTTTGAAGAGAGCTTACTGTTTAGCTTCCAAAAAAGCCACACTTATTCTCCTCTCCATGTGTTTTGTGTGCCACTTGGTCAACTAGCTCCTAGCTACATACTCCTCCATATATTAGCTATTTCAAGCTACCAAAATCGAGCCATAACATCACCCCCTCAAGGTATTGATTTGAGCGTCGGAGTGGGCTCGCCGGATAACCTCCGGCGCCCCCCTTTTGACCGTGTTCTCTGCTGCAGGCATCCTCACCAAGTTCGGGTTCGAGGTCAGCAAAGAGAGGGAGCTCAGGAAGGTTTCAAGCAATTTGGCCCAGGATCAGCGAGGCGTGAAAGGTCAGCTTGGGAGCCTCCGGGGTTAGGACGAGTCTAAATCGGGTGCGGAATACTGAGCTCAGACTGTTGACTGGGCATCCGTCTTCAGCTCGGATACTAGATCAGCAAGGCATCCTATCGCACCGTGGTTGATATTTTCACGCATCAACAATTATGAAAATTTTATTTTAAACATAAAATATGAAAAATATAAATTTAGTACAAAACACCAAACATGCCACTAAAGTAATCAATTAAGATAAAACAAAAATAAGCAAAATTTATAATCACAAATTTACTGTGAAACATAGTAATGGACACAAAAAATGGCATACTGTCCAAAATAAAATATTTATATGACCAATATTACATGTGCTAGCATGCTTTTCATATCAAGCCAAGAAAATATATTATATGATATATTTATTATTGACTAATAAATTATAATTCATTTATTTGTCTTTAAGAAGAACAATTAGCCAATGTCCTTAGAAAAGCTTAAAAAGCCTTTTTAAGATCACTGTGATCAGAAAACTTAGAAAAGCTTATGGGTATTGTATTGGTGTCTCCATAGAAGATGATGTCTCATCACACTTACCATCAACATCAATTTAATAAACTAGTACATATAGAAATATCAACTTTTCTCTTTATTGGACAATCTTTCTTATATATATATATACATATTCCCGTCAACATACAAATTTGTAATTTTTCATATATCTTAATTGTTGCCTACTTAAACTATTTATAATGTTATAACCGCATTAATTACCAAATAAATAATGTAGAAAATTAGCCCTAAATAGCTTTAATTCAATAGGTAATATTAGAAAATCAAAACAATAAACCTGAGTATTGAAAACGGATAACAAATTAATTAAAAAATAACAATAATTGTAGTGAACTTTTATATAGAGTACGTTAATACACACTGTCAAGTTTTCAATTTTTCTTGTGGTTTGTTCATCAACTATTACGTTAAATAAATGGTCTCTTTATTCTATTTGTTGTGATTATTTCATTGAAGCATTTAAAGAAACAAATATTAGGCATTTAAAAAAATAGTTGTTAATTTTATTACATAAGAGAATAAATAATAAAAAAAAATAATAATTAGCACGAATGACAAAGATCAAAATATATTGTTGAGTCAAAATTATGATATTATATGAAAATTTATTTTTATAGGATCTTGATTTTTTATTTTATAATTAGTGGAATAAAATCACTCAGTGTTTTAAATTTAAGTGAGAAAATTATCGATGATAACTAATAAATGTAGAAAATAAAAATATACATTTAGCTACAATCACTAACATATTCTAACAGTTAGAAGATGTTAAATTCAAATATAAACTAAATATTAATTTAAATTAAAAATAAATTATCATATATATTTATGAAAAGTATAGGACGAGACATTGATAGTAATGATTTAATAACTAAAATTAAAAAAACAAGATTTAATACACCAAAATATTGTAGACAGCTGTACGAATTATTATTTCCCTACATCAAGAACGCATGGTCATAGCAAAATATAATTTTATTTCTTTGCTCCGTAGATACTTCATCATCTTTCACAGGGGTGCTTGAATAGTGTAACCTAGTTGAGACAATTAAATAAAATCAAAATATTAGTATTTCATTAAGGTACAATAAAACAAATTTAGATATATATCAATATTATCAAATAATAATCGAAAACTTAGATTGAGACACACAAAATATAAATGAATATATACATATTACTACAGTAATTTTGTACAATTTCTTATACTATTGTAAGTCGACGTTCGATCTATATAAACATTTTCAATAGTTGAGATTAACCTTAATTTATGTAATTAATGTATTAATGCACATGTGAAATATAATCCCAATTATCAAAAGTGATTAAATCTAAACAGCTCACATAATATAAAAAAATGTGTAAGAGGGCAATTGATCCTTTTGCACTAAAATGTTATATATTTATATAAACACAATTAAATTAAATTAAAAAAAATGTACTTACTTCCACATTTATGTCCAGAAGGAATATTTTTGCCACAAGATCCTAACACAGCAACCATAGCTTCCATGTTTATATTCTGTATAAGATCTGAGTCGACAAAGCTGCAAATACACGAAAGCTCAATGGCATTGGCCGCCTTGCAACATTCTTCCGATGGGGTTTCTCGCTTCCCAAACTTTTGATAGAACGTATAGCACTGTTCTCTGAATGTTCTATAATTAGCCTGACAATTTGGAGTCGGATCTGTTGAAACAACTTGCACTAGGTTGTCGGAAAATAATAATGCTACGGCAGTCATGAATATTTCGACTACCATCATGTTGCTAATCCTGCGAGGACTCATCATCGTTGTAGCTCTTTCTAATCAATTGTGCTTCTGCTAGCTTGGTTCACAATTCTAATTAATTCTGTTTGGATATATATATATATATATATATATATATATATATATATATATATATATATATATAAAGTTTGTTACCGATAAAATTGGTTAGCACATTTTTTTGCTCACTTTAGAATAGGTAAAAGATAAAATTTATATTTTCACAAAAATAGTGTGTTAATTAATATGCTAAATAATCAAAATATTAATTTTATATTAATTAGCATATTAATGTGAATTGTAATGTATCTAACTATTAGTTTTATAATACAATGGGCTTTGCAGTAACGTCGATTTTATCAAATAAATTAATCTAACTTTGTGCATAAACTAGGATTGAATTGTGATACTAGATTAAATATTATAACTTGGTGAAATTAAATATTAATATACGTTAAAATAAGGTGGAATTTCATTTATTATGTTAATTTAATTATTTTTTAGATGTAATCAGTTTTCTATCTCTTTTACCTATTCTAAAGTAAGCAAAAAAATGTGCTGAATTCATGCCAATTTGATCCATCAAATACTGGATCTTGTTACACACATTCAGCGGTTATTAATTATGTCATGAGTAATAAATAAGCCCTAAGATGATGTGATGTTATATCTTAATCTTGTTGTATAATATTAAGTTAATTTGAATAAAATTAACAAGTTAACATATATTAGAAAATATATATGATTGATTTCTTGACATAGCCCATCAATTTTGATATAGAGCCAAGAGTTAATTGGTCCTATAAAATGATTTCCAAAAATTTATATCATATTATCAAAACATGGCCTGGGAACAATACAAGATAAATTAAAAGCTTGTTAAATTCACTCTAATATATCAATTTCTTCCTTCATAAGGGCGTGCACTGATTAGGTTTTAATTAAAATAAAAATTTATATTAAAACAATATTACTTACCTTAAGGATAACAATATTATGCAATAAAAAAATGTTGTAGGACTCTAAACGATGCTTTAAATTTATATTTTGTAAAAAGAAAATTTTATTTATATCCCGAAATAAATTATAAACACCCTTGTGCTATTTACTTGCACACCCATTTAAAAAAATTTAAAAATTTATTAAAATTTATACTAACACCCTTGTAAATTAATGCTTAATAACTCTTAATTAAAATATTTTATTATGTATTTTAACGTTTTCCTATACATTTGTAAAAGTACCATCATACCAAAAAAATTTATTTTTTAAAGATTAATTATGTTTCATATTAAAAAATTCTCTCATGTTTTTATTTGATTGATATATAATTTTCTTTTATAATTTATTAAAATCCTTCAGATTCATGATATTATTAATTATTTTCTACCGCTTATGAAGTTATAAATTAATCTTAGGATTTATAACCATATCATTTCAGGAAGTATTGAATAAGTCCAAATTTTATTTAGTGTTCAGTTGCTTTAGGAGGTAATTGTTTGAACATGTATATGGTCTGTTTGTTAAATAAGTCTAAAAGTCGTCGGTATTCCATTCTCATTTTCTTGATATTTTTTAAGAATTTCTTCTTCGAGATGAAAGAGTCTTTTACCTCATGATTGTAAAACAGAAAACATATTTTTCACCACAGTGTGATATAGCTAACAAGTCACTATTTTACATAAAAAAAATACTACTTTAAATCACTATTTTAAATTTAAGTGACAAAACTACCCAGTCATACCTACTAAATATAGAAAAAAAAAAGGAGCATTCGCAAAGTAGTTTTTAATAATTGTGATTTTAGAATTAAAAAAACACTAAGCATTACCAACATATTGTAAATAGATCTAAGATGTTAAACTTACATATAAATTAAATATTAATTTAAATTATAAATAAATTGTCATATATATTATCAAAATTGTAGAACGAGACATTGATACTACTAATAGAAATAGTGCAATTTAAATGAACAAGTGCTAATACACCCAAATATTGTAGATGGGTGTGCGAATTATTATTTTCCTACATCAAGAATGCATGGTCATAGCAAAAAAAATTTTATTTCCTTGCTCCATATATACTTCATCATCTTTCACTGGGTGGTTGAATAATGCAACCTAGTTGAGACAATTAAATAAAATCAAAATATTAATGTTTCGTTAAGATACAATCAACAAATTTAGGGCATATGCCATGAGTCACATGAAAATATAAAAATAAAATAACTACCACAAATAACCAAGATCAAAATATATTGTTGAGTCAAAATTAAAATTGTGAAGAATAGATGCTTCAAATTCATGAAAATCTGAGAATCTGAGTACTCGAGTACCCGAGGACCTGATGTCATGAGGTGGAGTAGTCATCCTGTCTTGAAGGGGATCTGTTCTGGTGCCCGAGTACTCGAGGACCTGATGTCATGAAGTGAAGTAGTCATCCTGACTTGAAGAGGATCTAATCTGCTGTCCGAGTGCCCTCAAGACCTGAAGAGGTGTTGTCATCCTAGTCTGAAAATGATATCAAACCTTCTTGAATTAAGTATAAAAAACCTACTAGAATTAGGATACTAAACCTATTTGAATTGGGATACTTACGGACATTATAAAAACCCTGTACTCTAGATCTTTTGTGAGGAACTGGGGTAACGAGAATTGGAAGGGAGAGAGAAACTGAAGAGAGGTGATTTGAAAATTGAGAGTCATCTTGTACAGGTTCTATCTTCTGATTCTAATAAAAGACCTTACATGTGTTTGCTCTGTGGACGTAGGCAATTTTGCTGAACCACGTACTTCTCGTGTTTCTGAACTTATTTATTATTTATCTGTTTTATGTTGTCTGGTCAAACCTGATTGTTTATATCAGATCGCAATCTTGATTAAATCAATTAGTGCTAGAACATCGTTACTGAGGCTGATTTTCCTCAACAATTGGTATCAGAGCCAAGTTCCCAAGTAACGATGTCTCTGCCTAAGTTTGATATAGAGAAATTCAATGGAGAGAATGACTTCAACTTGTGGCGTTTGAAGATGAGGGCAATCTTGGTTCATCAAGGGTTGGAGTATACTCTTGAAGGAGAAGACAAGATGCCTGATACACTGACAGAATCTTTGAAGAGGGAGATTTTGAGGAAAGCTCATTCTGAAATTGTATTAAGTCTGAGTAATCAGGTTCTAAGGGAAGTTTTAAAAGAGAAGACTGCAGCTAGGATTTGGAACAGCTTTGACTTGTACATATCATTGCATACATCAGGCATAAGGCACTGATTTCCTCTGTTTCTTCTCATCTTCTATATTTGAATTTTGTGAACTTGAGAGCTTGAAGTGAGCTGCTAGAGGTGTCATCATTGGTTTGGAATTTTGCATTTCAAACTTCTCCAGAACCTTCTTAATATACTTCTCTTGTGATAGAATTATTGATCTCTCACTTCTGTTTCTTTTTAGATGAATGCCTAAGATCTTCCTTGCTAGTCCTAAGTCCATCATTTCAAAAGCTTCATTCAGCTGCTTCTTCAATCTATCAATCTCAGCCTTGCTTGGACAAGCTATCAGCATGTCATCTACATATAAGAATAGATGAATAGTTATGCCTTCTCTGAGAGTTTTAAAGTATACACAACTATCATAACTACTTCAAATGAAGTTTTGTTTGATCATAAATTCATCAAACTTTAGGTACCATTGCCTTGGTGATTGTTTGAGGCCATATAATGATTTTTTCAATAAACACACATGATCTTCTTTTCTAGAAACTACAAAACCCTCAGGTTGAGTCATCACAATATTTTTCAAACAAATCACCATGTAAAAAGGCTATCTTGACATCCATTTGCTCAAGTTCTAAATCTTCATAAGCTAAAAGTGTTAAAAGTGCTCTGATAGAGCTATGTTTCACTATTAGAGAAAACACTTCTGTGAAGTCTACCCCTTCTTTCTGAGTGAAACCTTTTGCAACGAGTCTGGCTTTATACCTCTTTGGTTCATCACTTGATATGCCCTCTTTGATTTTATAGATCCATTTATACCCAACAACTTTCTTGTCCTTTGGTCGGTTTGTAAGTTGCCGAGTCTGATTTTTCATCAAAGATTTTATTTCATCCTGCATAGCTTCAACCCATATCTCCTTGTAGCTGGAATTCATAGCTTCCTTATAGCTTATCGGTTCTTCATCTATGACTTCAGTTGCAACTGTTAGTGCATATGTATCAAATTGGCATAACCAAACCTACTTGGAGGTCTAATTGTCCTCCTTGTTCAATCCCTTACCAACTGATAGTCATTAAGTTCATCTTGACCTGTTTGCTCAACTTGGTCTTATTGTCCGGTCTCATCCTCATCAATCGGAGTTGTGTTCTAACCCGATGTACCTAGAACCCCAGGTCCCGATGTCTGCTCCACTTCAATCTGAAACCTCTCAGATTCTGGTTCTGGTGTATGGTCATCATTTGATTATTGTTTTTCTTGCTAATAATCAAGCAAAGCTTCTTCATGAAATTTTACATCTTTGCTCATAATGCATTTTGGTGGTTTAAGTGAAGGTCACCGAAGTTTATACCCTTTGACACCTTCTGGATAACGAACAAATACTTATTTTATTGCTCTAGCCTTAAGTTTTCCTTGATTTGTATATGCATAGCCGGACATCCAAAAATTCTTAAGTGACTATACGATACTTTCTTTCCAGACTATATCTCAATAGGAGTTTTAAGCCCAATTGCTGTTGATGGACTTTTATTTACCAGATATGTCGCTGTCATTGAAGCTTCTGCCCATAAAGACTTTGGAAGCCTTGAATGCACTAGTAAACATCTTGCCTTCTCCATCAATGTCCTATTCATCCTCTCAGCAAGGCTATTCTATTGTGGGGTCATTTTCACAGTTTTATGTCTTGAAATGCCACTATCCTTACAAAAGTTGTCAAACTTCTGATTGCAATACTCTAGGCCATTATCAGTCCTCAGCCACTTCACCCTTTTATTTGTTTGATTCTCTACTTGTGACTTCCACTTTTTCAATTTTTCAATCACCCGGTCCTTAGATTTTAGCATATATAACCAAACCCTTATAGAGTAATCATCTATCAAGGATAAGAAGTATCTTGGACCGCCTAAGGAATTGACTTGTGAAGGTCCCTATAGATATGAGTGAATGTATTATAAGATCCCTTTTGTCTTGTGCTTAGTAGTCCCAAACTTCACCCTTGTCGATTTCCCTAAGACACATTCTTCACAAAAGCCTAATGATTCAATCCTATTATTACCAAACACTCCATGTTTACTTAATTCTTTTAACCCTTTTTCACTCATATGGCCTAACCTCATATGCCACAGCTTAGTCTTACTATTGTCAAAGCCTGTTGTTGCATTAACCGAATCAATAACAACAAATCTATCTAAGACATATAAACCATTTTTTCTCACACCTTTCATGACTACCATAGACCCGTTAATTACTTTCAGAGTCCTATTTTCGGCCTTAAATATCCACCCTGTTGATATAACATTCCTAAGGAAATTAGATTTCTTTTTAGGTCTGGTACATACCTGACCTGATGCATTTTCTTACCACTCCATCAAACATTCTGATCTCGATGCTACCAATCCCCATAACCTTACATGCTTCGTTGTTACCCATTAATACTTTACCCCCATCACATGTTTGATATGTCTCAAACATATTTAAATTTGGGTATATATGGAAAGAACAACCTGAATCTAATACCCACTCACCTTTTGTCTTGGCACCAGATGTGACAAGTAGATCTGCAGATTCGAAGTAATCTTCTATTACAATAGCTACATCACCATTTGTCTTCTTCTTTTTCTTTCTTTCAGGACAATCCCTTTTGAAATGTCCTTCTTTATGGAATGGAAACACTTCAAGGTCTTTGGTTTTGATTTGGATATGACATGTTTCTTGCCTTTATGTTCTTGTTTTTCTGGCCTCCCTCTTACTTTCAAACCTTTTCCTTGACTTGAGTTCTTCTCTTCTTGCTTTCTAGTAAGTTCCTTGAAGTTCAAGGCTACCTTAAGATCTGCCATAGAAAGTGAGGTCCGACCATAAGTTAAAGTCTCAACAAAGTGGTCATAAGATTTTGGCAAAGAACTCAACAAGCTCATCGCCTGGTCTTCATCTTTAATCTTCACGTCTATTGTTTCAAGGTCAAGAATTACCTTGTTAAATAGATCAATATGTTCTTTAATTGGGGTCCCTTCAGCTATAGCAAGGGTATACAATCTTTTTTTCAAGTATATCCTATTGGCCAAAGATTTCGTCATGTAAATCGCTTATAAGCTGTTCTAAATCCCGGCTGCAATCTTCTCCTTTGAAACTTCCCTTAGAACCTGATTACTCAGACTTAATACAATTTTAGAATGACCTTTCCTCAAAATCTCCCGTTTCACAGATTTTGTCAGTGTATCAGGCATCTTGTCTTCTCCTTCAAGAGCATCCTCCAACCCTTAATGAACCAAGATTGCCCTCATCTTTAGACGCCACAAGTTGAACTCATTCTCTCCATTGAATTTCTATAGATCAAACTTACGCAGAGACATCGTTACTTGGGAACTTGGCTATGATACTAGTTGTTGAGGAAAATCAGCTTCAGTAACGATGACTAATTGATTTAATCAAGATTGCGATCTGATATAAACAATCAGGTTTGACCAGACAACATAAAACAGATAAATAATAAATAAGTTCAGAAACACGAGAAGTACGTGGTTCAGCAAAATTGCCTACGTCCACAGAGCAAACACATGTAAGGTCTTTTATTAGAATCAGAAGATAGAACCTGTACAAGATGACTCTCAATTTTCAAATCACCTCTCTTCAGTTTCTCTCTCCCTTCCAATTCTCGTTACCCCAGTTCCTCACAAAAGATCTAGAGTACAGGGTTTTTATAATGTCCGTAAGTATCCCAATTCAAATAGGTTTAGTATCCTAATTCTAGTAGGTTTTTTATACTTAATTCAAGAAGGTTTGATATCATTTTCAGACTAGGATGACAACACCTCTTCAGGTCTTGAGGGCACTCGGACAGCAGATTAGATCCTCTTCAAGTCAGGATGACTACTTCACTTCATGACATCAGGTCCTCGAGTACTCGGGCACCAGAACAGATCCCCTTCAAGACAGGATGACTACTCCACCTCATGACATCAGGTCCTCGGGTACTCGAGTACTCAGATTCTCAGATTTTCATGAATTTGAAGCATCTATTCTTCACAATTTTAATTTTGACTCAACAATATATTTTGATCTTGGTTATTTGTGGTAGTTATTTTATTTTTATATTTTCATGTGACTCATGGCATATGCCCTAAATTTGTTGATTGTATCTTAACGAAACATTAATATTTTGATTTTATTTAATTGTCTCAACTAGGTTGCATTATTCAACCACTTAGTGAAAGATGATGAAGTATATATGGAGCAAGGAAATAAAATTTTGTTTTGCTATGACCATGCATTCTTGATGTAGGAAAATAATAATTTGCACACCCATCTACAATATTTGGGTGTATTAGCACTTGTTCATTTAAATTGCACTATTTCTATCAGTAGTATCAATGTCTCGTTCTACAAATTTGATAATATATATGACAATTTATTTATAATTTAAATTAATATTTAATTTATATGTAAGTTTAACATCTTAGATCTATTTACAATATGTTGGTAATGCTTAATGTTTTTTTAATTCTAAAATCACAATTATTAAAAACTACTTTGTGAATGCTCCTTTTTTTTTCTATATTTAGTAGGTATGACTGGGTAGTTTTGTCACTTAAATTTAAAATAGTGATTTAAAGTAGTATTTTTTTTATGTAAAATAGTGACTTGTTAGCTATATCACATTGTGGTGAAAAATATGTTTGCTGTTTTACAATCATGAGGTAAAAGACTCTTTCACCTCAAAGAAGAAATTCTTAAAAAATATCAAGAAAATGAGAATGGAATACTGACGGCTTTTAGACTTACTTAACAAACAGACCATATACATATTCAAACAATTACCTCCTAAAGCAACTGAACACTAAATAAAATTTGGACTTATTCAATACTTCCTGAAATGATATGGTTATAAATCCTAAGATTAATTTATAACTTCATAAGCGGTAGAAAATAATTAATAATATCATGAATCTGAAGGATTTTAATAAATTATAAAAGAAAATTATATATCAATCAAATAAAAACATGAGAGAATTTTTTAATATGAAACATAATTAATCTTTAAAAAATAAATTTTTTTGGTATGATGGTACTTTTACGAATGTATAGGAAAACGTTAAAACACATAATAAAATATTTTAATTAAGAGTTATTAAGCATTAATTTACAAGGGTGTATAGAATAAATTTTAATAAATTTTTAAATTTTTTTAAATGGGTGTGCAAGTAAATAGAACAAGGGTGTTTATAATTTATTTCGGGATATAAATAAATTTTTTTTTTACAAAATATAAATTTAAAGCATCGTTTAGAGTCCTACAACATTGTTTTATTGTATAATATTGTTATCCTTAAGCTAAGCATCGTTTAGAGCCCTTGTGAAGGAAGAAATTGATATATTAGTTGGAGAGAATTTAACAAGCTTTTAATTTATCTTGTATTGTTCCCAGGCCATGTTTTGATAATATGATATAAATTGTTGGCTCAATATCAAAATTGATGGGATATGTCAAGAAATCAATCATATATATTTTCTAATATATGTTAACTTGTTAATTTTATTCAAATTAACTTAATATTATACAACAAGATTAAGATATATAATCACATCATCTTAGGGCTTATTTATTACTCAGGACATAATTAATAACTGCTGAATGTGTATAACAAGATCCAGTATTTTGATGCATTATAATAATAATTATTATTATTGTGACTATTTTCATGCTTCTCATTTTCCATCTCCTATACATTCGTCTACTTAATACAAAAATATATTAACACAAAAATATATTTCATTAAAAAAATAAAACATATGATAATTAATTAGCTTGAATAAAATATTCAATACCGATAAAAATGACATGAATTCAGCACTTTTTTTTGCTTACTTTAGAATAGGTAAAAGAGATAAAAAACTTATTACATCTACAAAATAATTAAATTAATATAATAAATAAAATTTCACCTTATTTCAACGTATATTAATAGTTAATTTCACCAAGTTATAATATTTAATCTACATATCACAATTCAATCCTAGTCTATCCACAAAGTTAGATTAATTTATTTGATAAAATCGACGTTACCGCAAAGCCCATTGTATTATAAAACTAATAGTTAGATACATTACAATTCACATTAATATGCTAATTAATATAAAATTAATATTTTGATTATTTAGCATAGTAATTAACACATTATTTTTGTGAAAATATAAATTTTATCTTTTACCTATTCTAAAGTGAGTAGAAAAATCTGCTAACCATTTTTATCGGTAACGAACTTTATATATATATATATATATATATATATATATATATATATATATATATATATATATCCAAATGGAATTAATTAGAATTGTGAACCAAGCAAATAGAAGCACAATTGATCAGAAAGAGCTACAACGATGATGAGTCCTCGTAGGATTAGCAACATGATGGTGGTCGGAATATTCATGACTGCCGTAGCATTATTATTTTCCGACAACCTACTGCAAGTTGTTTCAGCAGATCCCACTCCAAATTGTCAGGCTAATTATAGAACATTCAGAGAACAATGCTATACGTACTATCAAAAGTTTGGGAAGCGAGAAACCCCGTCGGAAGAATGTTGCAAAGCAGCCAATGCCATAGACCTTTCGTGTATCTGCAGCTTTGTCGACCCGGATCTTGTACAGAACATAAACATGGAAGCTATGGTTGCTGTGTTAGGATCTTGTGGCAAAAATATTCCTTCTGGACATAAATGTGGAAGTAAGTACATTTTTTTTAATTTAATTTAATTGTGTTTATATATATAACTTTTTAGTGCAAAAGGATCAATTGCCCTCTTACACATTTTTTTTATATTATGTGAGCTGTTTAGATTTAATCACTTTTGATAGTTGGGATTACATTTCACATGTGCATTAATGCATTAATTATATAAATTAAGGTTAGTCTCAACTATTAAAAATGTTTATATAGATCGAACGTCGACTTACAAACAATATAAGAAATTGTACAAAATACTGTAGCAATATGTATATATTCAATTATATTTTGTGTGTCTCAATTTAAGTTTTCGATTGTTATTTGATGATGTTGATATATACCTAAATTTGTTTTATTGTATCTTAATGAATACTAATATTTTGAATTTATTTAATTGTCTCAACTAGGTTACACTATTCAAGCACCCCTGTAAAAGATGATGAAGTATCTACGGAGCAAAGAAATAAAATTATATTTTGCTATGACCATGCGTTCTTGATGTAGGAAAATATAATTTGTACAGCTGTCTACAATATTTTGGTGTATTAAATCTTATTTTTTTAATTTAGTTATTAAATCATTACTATCAATGTCTCCTCCTATAATTTTGATAAATATATATGATAATTTATTTTTAATTTAAATTAATATTTAGTTTATATTTGAATTTAACATCTTATAACTGTTAAATTATGTTAGTGATTGTAGCTAAATGTATTTCTTTATTTTTTACATTTAGTAGTTATCATCGATAATTTTCTCACTTAAATTTAGAATACTGAGTGATTTTATTCCACTAATTATAAAATAAAAAATCAGGATCCTATAACAATAAAATTTCATATAATATCATAATTTTGACTCAACAATATATTTTGATCTTTGTCATTCGTGCTAGTTATTTTATTTTTTATTTTTTTATTATTATTTATTCGCTTATGTAATAAAATTAATAACTATTTTTTTAAATGCCTAATATCTGTTTGTTTAAATGCTTCAATGAAATAATCACAAAAAATAAAATAAAGAGACCATTTATTTAACATAATCGTTGATGAACAAACCACAAGAAAAATTGAAAACTTGACAATGTGTATTAACGTACTCTATATAAATGTTCATGGCAATTATTCCTATTTTTTTAATTATTTTGTTATCCGTTTTCAATACTCAGGTTTATTGTTTTGGTTTTCTAAAATTACCTATTGAATTAAAGCTATTTAGGGCTAATTTTCTACATTATATATATAGAAGAAAGATTGCCCAATAAAGAGAAAAGTTGGTATTTCTATATGTACTGGTTTATTAAATTGATGTTGATGGTAAGTGTGATGAGACATCATCTTCCATGGAAACACCAATACGGTACCCAGAAGCTTTTCTAAGTTTCCTGATCAAATATGAGATTCTACAGTGATCTTAAAAAGGTTTTTTTAAGCATTTTTAAGGACATTGGCTAATTGTTCTTCTTAAAGACAAATAAATGAATTATAATTTATTAGTCAATAATAAATATCTTATATAATATATTTTCTTGGCTTGATATGAAAAGCATGCTAGCACATGTAATATTGGTCATATAAATATTTTATTTTGGACAGTATGCCATTTTTGGTGTCCATATTACTATGTTTCACAGTAATTTTGTGATTATAAATTTTGCTTATTTTTGTTTTATCTTAATTGATTACTTTAGTGGCATGTTTTGGTGTTTTTTACTAAATTTATATTTTTCATAGAGGTTTTATCACATGCCTCCCCTGAGGTTTGGCATATTGACACCTAGAAAGCATCTTTCCGAAAATGGTCACTGACCACCCCTCCTGTTGGCATTCCGTTATTGGCATTTAACGGAATAAAGGATAAAAATGTAAGTTTAATATACCTCATTTTAAATTCATTTTAATACAAAATATCTTACCCTAAAACCTTATTTCGCACAACCATTCTCATCTCTCTTACACGAAATCAGAAGAAAAAAAAAACGTCAACTACAGGAACTAGCTACAATCTACCACATCAAATCATGAGGAAACAAGGATCTTTTCATGATCTAGCAGCAGATTTGCACGCGAAACTGCTTCTATTTCGCGCTATTAAAGTAGAGGCTTGTATAAAATGGAGGTTTCGTGGGTATTTTTTCAGTGTTTGCTTCTTTGAAACAGATGAAGAACAGAGCTACAAATCCAGGTACAAATAAGCTAATTTTTTCATATTTTTAATCGTATCAAAATAAATCAAGGGTAGATAATAATATATATGTTTTAATCAACCATAAAACTTAAAGCTCTTAACGTAATCGATGTTATAAATGTGTATGCTGGGTTTTTGTTGTTTGCCATAAAAGGAAGATTAATGTTAGGTTTTTGTATTTTATTGACGTTATATGTTAAAATCAAGGGTAAAAAATAACATGTATGGTGTAATCGATCCTAGAATAAAATGTACTATAGACCTATTTTGTCACCAAAAAAAAAAAAATACATCTTGTCTTCTGTATTTGATGGGTATTATTAGAAGAAATAATTGGAAAAAAATGTGAAGTTTGTACTAAAAATTAATGCTTAGTGTAAAGATGTTGGAGGCCAGTATGTGAGTTTCATATAAAGCTGTTAATTTGTATAATGTTGTTAATTTGTATAACATTACTTATATTGCTTATACATTTTTTTGCTTTTTATCCCAATGTAGCAGATATTTTTTTAATAGATTTCAGATTAAGAACATGCCGATATTTCAAGTTACTGTCAGCACATGTGGGACTGATTTGGATTTAGGTTATATTGATACTGAACATTTTGGCTTCAAAGATTTGATTAGTAGAGTAAAAGATATGTGTGATGATATTCATTTAGAACATGGGCAAGAGTGTGCAGTGAGTGTATTGTTTCCAGGATGGAATGGGAAGAGGAAAATAAAAAATTCAAGGCAATTAGATGATGTGTTTAAGTTGTATGATGAATTAGAAGAGAAAACTATTCATTTTGAAGTAGAAACAATTGAACTCATAAGTAAAGAACATGATGAGGATAATATCTCCATTAATTCTGATTATAATTATAGAGATTATGGGGAGTATGCTGAACTAAGTCAGGGAAATCCATTTATTGTTGGCTTTAATAGGGCTGACCATGAGTTAGGCAAGGGAGCTACTAGTAGTTTAGGTCAGAGGGAAGCTAGTGAGTTAGGTCAAAAGGTTGTTGGTGAGTCAAGTAAAAGGATTTTTGGTGAGTCAAACAAAAGGGTTGTTGGTGGGTCAGGTGATGAACATAGTTGGGCTTCTATTGAGGTTATTGAGGGTGATTCTAGTGAAGTTTCGTGTGAGAGTGATGGGCAGTGGTCTGATGTGAGTGGTGGCAATGGTAGTGTTAATACGATTGACAGCGAAGTTGAAAATGATGCTGTTACTAGGTATACTCAAGCTCTAAGGGAAAGTGCTCAAGTAATAAGCAATGAGGAAAAAATTACACTGAATAAAGGGGCTATTTTCACTAATGTAAATCATTTTAGGCAGGTTCTAAAAGATTTTACAATTCAAGAGGGGTTTAACTTGATTAGGATAAAAAATGAGAAAGCAAGAGTAACTTGTGTTTGTGAAGATATGAACTGTCTTTGGAGAGTGCATGCATCACCTACTTTTGATGGTTTAACCTTTCAAATAAAGTCATACAATCCTACACACACTTGTGATAGGCTAGCTAAAGTTACTGAAGCAACTTCTAAGTGGATTGCTGAGAAGTTTAAGAGTATGATTAGGGCAGCACCTGACATTCCAATTAGAGTTATTGCAGATGAGCTTAGGAGAAAGTATGGGGTTGAATGTCCTGATATTAGGCTGTACAGAGCTAGGAGAAAAGCCTTGAATCTTGTAGGCAAAGATCATGAACTGAGTTACTCAAAACTATACAGTTATGGCAGCATGATTTTAGAGTCAAATCCAGGTTCAATTGCACTAATTGAGACTGTTAGACCTATCCCAACTGAAAAACCCCACTTTAAGAGATACTTTCAGTGCTTTGAGGCTCAGAGGGTTGGGTATATGACTGGTTGTAGGCCTTTTATTGGGCTTGATGGAACACATTTAAAGGGTGGTTATGGAGGTGTTATGTTAACAACTATATCTATTGATGCAAATAATGGTATATATCCAGTGGCATTAGGCATCTGTGAAGGGGAGAATAACAATAGTTGGGGTTGGTTTATGGAGAATTTATATGAACAGATTGGTTGTGCAAATGGTTTAGGGCAGTGTTTTATGACAGATAGGCAAAAAGGAGTGTTGCAAGCAGTGATAGAATACTTTCCTGGAGCCTTAAACAGATTTTGTTGTAGGCATATATATGCCAACTTCAAGCCTAAGTTTCCAGGTCTTTTATTGAAGAAGATGTTTTGGAAAGCTGCGAACAGTTGCAATGCAGCAGATTTTAAGAATGCAATGGATGAAATGAGGTCATACAATGAACAAGCTTATGAATGGATCATGAAGATCCCAGCAATTCATTGGTCTAAACATGCATTTGATCCTACAATTAAATGTGACCACAACACCAACAATAATGCCGAGTCATTTAACAATTGGATCAATAGATTTAGAAGCATGCGTATCATCACTATGTTGGAAGAGATCAGATGGCAGGTTATGAAGAAAATGAACAAGAGATTTAAGAAAGGGATTGCATGGCCTTCAACTATTCCTCCTGTTATCAAGCAAAAAGTGGAAGATGAACAGCAGATCAGCAGATATATGAGCATCATTGATGGTTCACAGCAAGATTTCGAGGTACTTGATGGCCTTAGGCACTTTGTTGTTCATCTTGGGTACAAAACATGTGGTTGTGGTGTATGGCAGATCAATGGCTGGCCTTGCAGACATACATTGAAGTGCATCAATCATCTCAGAGGTAATGTAGTTGATTACATTGATCAGCAGCTAACTCAGAATGCATACTGTATTACATACGCATCCAGAATCAAGCCAATGCCAGATGAGTTTTCATGGCCTATAATTGATAATGTGGAAGAATTACAACCACCGATTATGTAGAAAAAGGCTGGTAGACCAAGGCTAAGCAGAAGGAAAGAGATAGGTGAATCAACAACTACAAAGAGAAGCATAAGCTTGAGGTGTGGTTATTGTAAAACTTGGGGTCATAATAAAAGAACTTGTTCTAAAGTGTCAAGGACCAGATCAAAGCAAACTCATACACAGGTATTGTTTTGGATTACTTTTTTATAAATTTCAATTAAGTTATCAATAAAACATTTATTTTTTGTTTAAAAAATAAGCCTTGAATTTTGTGATTGTGTTCACTAGCTTTTGTTCGAATGTGACGCATCTACGAGCCAAGCTCAAGCATCCATAAGCCAAGCTCCAGAAATTATTTCCCAAACACAGTCATCTCAGATATCAAGTTTAGGTAATTTCTAAACTTATAAGCTAGTTATAGGTATTAAACCCATGCAATTTTATGTACTGATGCATATATGTATACTTAACCAGGAGACAATACTCAAGGTACACAAGCCACATCTTGAATATTCCAGCAACTACCTTTATTTTTTGACTTTTTGAGGTAATGATATATAGCCACAGTTAGTTATTAAAGACATATATATTAGATAGTATTTGTAGATTGCAGAAATGGAATCAAATGTAAAATGTGTGTTTGATTATGTTTCTGGAATCTTTTAGCATAGATTTTTTGGTTAACTTTTGCATGCTAATGTAAAGTTTATTATGTTTGGAAGGTTGTATTAAAGTTTGATGTCAAACAGATTTAAGGACAACTCTATGGCTATATATACATCATTAATTTACTTGTTGTATAGTTATAACATATATAACTTTTTGTGTGTGTGTATATATATATATATATATATATATATATATTTGTTGCTTCAAAGATGTTATGTAAGTTATATATGTTATGCCATATTGTGATTTGTGTGTCTGTGTATGCTATTTTAAAGGTAGTTTGCTATTTAATTTACTTGGGAATAAGAAAGATTGTCTATGTTACATATGTTTAATGTATTACATATACAGTGCACACATTCACTTTGCTATGAATTCTTTTATTGCATAGATAACCACATTACATCAACATCTTATTTGCTAAAGACATAACTCAAATCAGGTTACATATTGAGCCACAAAACAATAAAATATTCATATTCACCAACCTTTTTATGCTAGCATGTATCTTACACTCATCTTGCGTATGATTTTGCATAAAATTTACAACCATTTTCAAATCATTCAGTATATCATTTGAAAGCACAACATCATTCTTGTATTCTATATATTTCAGAATGTATTCATCTTCAGTTGGTGTCCACCACTCAAAATACTTGCACTTCCTGGATTGACAAATGAAATAAATTTTGTTTGGATTTCTTGATGACTCTGAAACCCTTATTCCAGCTTTATCTCCACAAAAGCATTCTCTATTCTTCATCTTGATGATATCTCCATTGATATTGGTACCTCCACTGGTTGAAGACATTGATTGTGGTTGATAAGTTGAATCACAAAAACTGCCTCTAATATGAATGTGTTGTGTGTGCATTAAGAACAAAGAAATGAGCATTTTATAACACTTAGCAAATGACCGTTGGGATTAAATGTTTGAAATCTTCCAACGGTTATTTTTTACTTTTTAGGTGATATGTGTTATGCTAATAGGGGAGGTAGTTGATATATATTGTTTTGTTTGAAAGATGGTGCTTTCTTATCAATATTTTTGTTCTTATATACTGTTAGAAGTATTTGTCAATTTTAATTTTTTGCTCTCACAGCATAGCGTTTTGCAATTCAGTTGTCAAGGCTAAATTTGGAATTGTAGAATTTTCCGTTAAATGCCAATAACGGAATGCCAACAGGAGGGGTGGTCAATGACCATTTTCGGAAAGATGCTTTCTAGGTGTCAATATGCCAAACCTCAGGGGAGGCATGTGATAAAACCTCATTTTTCATATTTTATGTTTAAAATAAAATTTTCATAACAATTTCAAGATGTATTTATATTTAAATTTATCTACAATTATGTTCATGGGCATAAACAAGAAATTTGTCAATGAGAATGAAGAAAGTAATAGCCCTCGAGGTAAGGCCATATGGGATAATCAAACGATATCTATTTTTTCTAACTTATGTATTCTTCAGGTAGAGGCAAGACATCGCCCGAGAAATCATTTTACAAAAACTGGATGGAAAAATTTGATAAAATATTTTAAAAAAGCAACTGAAAAAGAATATAACAAATGTCAATTGAAAAATAAGTGGGATTCATTAAAAAATGATTGGAAATTATCGAAGCAACTTACAAGAAAGGAAACAGGTTTAGAATGAAATTTCAAGAAAAAAGCCATTGATGCACTTGAAGAATGGTGGCAAAAACAATTACTGTTATGCATACCATAAATTATATTTTAGTATCAATTTTTTCTTAATATATTTAAATTTTGTCAAAATATAATAAATTAAATGTAAGTGTATCCAAATACTGCAAAATTTCGTAAGAAGCAAATTGATTCTGAATTAGAAGAAATATTGGACAAAATGTTTCTGAATATTATGGCTACTGGTTAAAATGCTTGGACACCATCCTCTAGTATACTTTCACATGATGTTGGTGACGAATCTAATAATGATGTAATTTCACTTGAAGATAGTAGTGATTTTGACAAGGATATGTGATGTAGGACAAAATTAATCATTTATTTTTATTTAATACATTATTTTTAATTTCTTAATTTCCTTAGTTTGGTAGGAGTTTGTTTTCCTTATTATGGTTGGTTTTGTTAGTTTTCCTTAGTAGGGTTGGCTTAGGTTTTCTCTATTATAAATAGGGAGCTTATAATATTGTTTAGTTATCTATTTATTCAATAAAATTTTATTCAGAAACTTGTGAAACTTTTGTTTCGTTTTATCTTCGCATTTTCGCTTTGTCAATATGCAATTGCTCTGATACTACTTGTTAGAAACCAACGACTCAACCAAGATTGGAAACAAATGCCAAGTCCTTTGAGAACCTTTCACAAATACTCGAGATGCACTTTCAAGAAAATGAATCAAACAAAGAAAATAAGAAAATACTGCCCAGAATTTTCAGAACAATCTCAGGAGAGACTTCTCTTCTTTTATTTCATCACAACTCAATTACAAAATGTAATATCAACTTAGCCCACCTACAAAGAAAAAAGGTTCAAGAACATATACATAAAAAAGCACACTCTTGAGCTGGGACAGGTAAGGGGGGTGACCAGACCACACTTATTCTGGTGATTTAAAGTTGAAAGTAGTGGAGGGACTTATATTAACAAGAAATGCTGCTGTAGTAACTTTGCACTGATAAGCGTACAACTCACCTTCTCTATAAGCATTCTATTTAGCCTTTCGGCTACTCCATTTTGCTGAGGTTTATGCCTAACGGTCTTATGTCTTGCCAAACCACTTTATTTGCAACAGCTTTCAAATTCACCACTACAATATTCCATCTCATTGTCTATTCTTAACAACTGAACTTTTCTGCCTTTTTGAGTTTCTATAAATTGCTTCTATGTCTTAAAAGTTTTCAGAACCTGATCTTTACTTTTCAAGAAATAGATCCATACCTTCCTAGAGATATCATCAAATATGGACATGAAATACTTGGCACCACCCAAAAAAGTTACCTGTACAGGTCCCTAAATGTTCGAATGCACATAATTTAAGAATTCCTTGGTCTTGTGCACACTTGTTGTAAACTTCACCCTATGTGTTTTTCCAAATAGACAGTGTTCGCAGAAATTTCAGGCTATTAACTAAATCATTCCCAAACAGCCCCTGCTTGCTTAGTTAATTAGCCCTTTCTCACCTATGTGACCCAACCTCAAATGCCAAATTAAGGTTTTATCCTTTCTCTCTTCACCCGATATAGCAGCCTCTCCACATACTGTATTTCCTTGTAAGATGTAGAGCCTATTCTTCCTAATCCCCTTGATGATCACTAAAGATCCTTTAAGAACCTTTAGAACCCCATTTTCTGCCTTATAACTACAACATAGTCTATCTACCATGCCAAGGGAGATTAAATTCCTTTTCAACTCAGGTACATACCTCACATTTTGAAGTTCTCTACATACTCCATCATACATCTTAATTCTAATGGATCCTATACCTTTAACTTCATATGCTACATTGTTCCCTATAAGCACTTTCCCTCCATTTGTTGAAGCCAAGGAAGAAAATGAAGACTCATGTAAACTCATAAGAAAAGTACAACCAGAATCCATTATCTGCTCACCATTTGGGCTATTGTCTGAACCTATGAGCAAAAACCCTTCTTGGAAATCTTCTTCTGTAACCACTGCTACATCAGCTGATTTTGGTGAGCTTTGTGAACCATATTTTTTTTGTAATTCTATCATCCTGTTATCTTTCAGTTCAAAAGTAATATCTTGGCCATAGAATTAGCAAGTTCTGTAGTATGAAGCGCTGATAGGAATTGAAAAGCATTATGATCTTGTTTCAAATGATCAATGTTGTATAATTATAGATTTTAAGATGTTGCTAGACTTTGATTTTGTGCCATTTCTTTAAGCCAAACTTACCCCAAACAGTAAGGAAGTTACCTGATAATGAAGATAATTGGCCCATCACTTCCTTGTATCCTTTGTTTTATATCGTGTGCTTCTTAACTTAGTCTGATTTCAAATGAATCTTTTTATATCAGTTAGCTTTTATTATTTTGGTACTGGATTATCCTAAACTATATATAGTGATAGCGACTTTGCTAACCATAAGTGCACGGGTCGTATAAAGTAATAAAGTGATAAGAAAAGATATTGTCCCATGAGGATTGATATTCAAATTAAATACTAAGTACTATAGCATGAAAGGTCAATTTTTTCTAAACAAACTAGATCGATAAATTGTAATAGAAAATAAACTATAACACAAATATTAACTAATGTAGAATAGAAATTTAGTTTAAGAATTTATAAAAGATGAAGTATGCAAAGATGAATTACCTAGGGTCTTGATTTTACTTATCGATCACGTGTTTCTCCTAAAAGATGAGTAAGTTAAGATTTTACGCACAATGATTCAAGTTGATATCCCTATCTAACCTGAATAATTTTACGCTCATTAAGCATTTCTTGTTATTTAACGCTTAGAACCCAATTCACCTCTTGGTTTATGTAAATCATATTTGTTAACTTGATTATCTAGATGTCGATTACCTCTCGATCTCACAACTATCTAGATTGTGTTTACTTAGTCCAACAAACAAATTAATCTTTCCCAAGACTTAATTCATCCATCTCCCATGTAACCAATTAATTAATTAATTAACAAATCATAACATTAAGCAAGATAAACACAAGTGAATCAAACCATAACAATATTAATAACATGCCAATTAATTAAAACATAGTTTAGACAAGATCCATCAAGACCCTAGATTAGGAAAACTAGCCAACCATCACAAATAACAACATAACAATCAACATGTATTCGATAATCATAAGTTTAACAATTAAAGTTCAAATGAAATAAAAAATGAGAGTTTAAGAGTTTAGGAAAACTATAATAGAGATCCAAGCTTCAATGATCATCCTTCAAGTCCTCTTCCAAGGGTTCCAACTTGAATCACTTCACTTCTCTCTCCAGGATCTTCACTTGTTCTTCCGCTTTCTCACTAAAAAACATCTCAATTTCTATTCTAGGTTGCCCTCTCCCTTGGTGGCTGTCATCCTAAAATCATATAAACCTAAAAGATACTCAAATCAGGCCATTGAGTGATCATCTTACGACCAAAAATCGTGCAAACACGTCCAGGGGGCATTGCAACGCCCAAAATCCACACTAGGGCACCATGGGATAGAATGGGTGGCGTGGTTGCGCACCTCAGTGGCACTACCACGCCATCCTTGCGGCCAAAATAAGATTAGAGCGTGGGTATGGTGCTGGCGCGGCATGCCATGGCGCAGTTGCGTCATCCCCTCCAGCTTTGATTTCTATGCAATTTGGTCCCTTCAGCTTTGCATTTTAGTCCCTGTTTCCTTTGCAACTTTTTCAACGTTGCTTTCTCGAGCTAATTTCATCTTCAATGTCTGTTTGCTATCTTTTCTATGCAAAACATTAAAATTCATCAAATATTAACTAAACTTGAGGATTCACAAAACAATTCAAGTCTCGAAATACCAGATAAGTGCGTATTTTACGCACTTATCAAATAGAACAGTTGCATTTGTATGAAAGGTAACTATTGAAGCGAGCCCAAAATTTAGATGTACTAAATGTGTTGAAAATTCGAAGGAGGTATATTCGATTTATTATACAACTAAATATGAATTTGATTTGTAAGGTGTTATCTGAACAACTCCAACCAAGGCCGAACTTAAAATGGTATTCTTTGATATCTTCATTAATTGGCTCTGTAAAGTTCATAAACTTTTATACTTGCCTCAATAAACTTTTATACTTCATTTTCAGTTTTAGTCATCTTTTAGGTTCTCCATAGGTTTTGACAAAGGAGTTGCAAAAGATCTTATTATTCCGTTGTGTACTCATAGATCGGCATATATTTATTCTTCAAAAAAAGTAGCAGAGATAAAGATAGGATAGTGATTACGTATGAGACTAAGCAAAATTGTTTACACCCCGAAAAGCAAAACAATGCATAACCAAACTTTAGATTTTATAAATGAAAAAATAAAGAAAACAATTGCTAGTTCATCCTTTTCATTTTCTTGAAATATTTAGTAGGAACATGCTAGATAATAATCTATTCTAAATGTATCAACATTTAAGTTCCTTTTGGTGCAATTATTTGTATGTTAAGATCCAGAATGTGTTGTGGTTGTGAATTATTTTGTGCTATAATGCCATTGTTGTATTTAATAGGATGAGGAGGAAAATGTTAGGAAGAAATTATTGTGTCAATGTTCGAAAATTGGTGGTGGGTGAGAGTTTTGGAGGTGTGCAAGATAACAAGACAAAGATCTAGACTTATCTTAGTGAAAATATGTTAAAAAGGGTTTCTATTCCTTTAATTTAATGTGAACATATTCTATAACTCAATCATTCTGAATGAGATTCTCTTGTTTGTTTTCTTTTAATTTTTCTCTTTCTTTAAATAATTAATTAAAAGATGGAGTAGATGAGTAAGTAGTTGAAATTGTTCTTCCAAATTTTACCTAAAACCTTGCTCAGTTTGCTTGCAAATCACAGTTGATCTTTTCAGAAAGCTAATCCAATTCTTCAATTGACATTGTTCTAATTTAATAAATGTATTGCTAGTTTATTATCTTAATTTGTTCGCCGGTCTCTCTTGAGATCAACCAAACCTACTTCGCACCTAAAAATTCACTATATCTCTATGTAAATTTAATTAGATGGAAGTGCATTATGATTAGTGATCATTTTTAATTAAACGACGTAAACCATATTAGCAAATCTCTATCTAATATGCAATTTATAGCATCTATCACATGGTCTATATATGATATTCACTTCTCAGCTGCTACAAATCCACAATTCATACAAATACTGGCAAAAAATTTAAAAGCATTAATATTCATGATAAATACGCAACGCTAAATATCAAATCAAATTGAACAACACAATGTCGAAAATTGGATGCTTCAAATAGATTAAATCATTGCCCTAGAAAACAAGTCTAGCCACTCATTAAATAGAGTTCAAATCCAAAACTCAAGAATTCAACAATTAATAACATAATCTCATTAACCACAATATTTTTCAATTCAAGACAAGAATTTAAACAAGGGAAAGAGATAAAAACTGGATTAAGAGAGCTTTAATCTTTCGAAATTCAGACTTGAAGCTTCTCAAATTCTTCCAATGCCCCTATCTCTCCTTTTCTTTTCTTGCAAGCTCAACCTTTTTCCAAAAGCAGTTCTCTTCTCCAACTTCAGAAACATATCAAACCTAATTTCACCCCAAATCAATCCATTCACATATGATCCGACGGCTCAAATTAAGCCTAGAAAATGTATAAATTATGTCTAGTAGGCGCTGGGGCACCAAAAACAATGCGGGGGTGTGATGGTGATAGACTGAGCGTGCGACCGCTCCACGGTTGCTATCGAGGGGCATAATTCATGTGGAGAAATAGCATGCGTGGTGTGCATGCACCATAGATACTTTCACGACATATCAAATTGATTCTCTGGATGTATTGTTTCTAATGCCATAAACGGATCGCGATTCTGAGTTGTGTAGACAGAGTTATCACCGTTTTAGTATACCATACTCGAAACGTTGATTTCGTTAGCTTTCGCTTAAGATCAATGAAGAGGCTCGCACATGCCTACCACCCCAACCACCCTTTGAACATGACAAGGTAACAAATGTTATATGCCATAAGAGACAAAAGTCTCTTGACAAGGCCAACCAAGTTGATTACCCTTGTTTATTAGAGAAACTTGTAAAGGTATTGTTATTTTCATGAGGAGTATGAGCACAATATAGCTGATTACTTCAACTTAAGAGAGAAAATCCAAAATTTAATCAACAGCGGTAGAAACTGGCATGAATTCAGCACATTTGTTTGCTTAGTTTAGAATAGGTAAAAGAGATAGAAAAATGATTACATGATGCAAAACAATTAAATTAATATAATAAATAAAATCTCACCTTATTTTAATCTATATTAATATTTAATTCCACCAAGTTATAATATTTAATCTAGATATCACAATTCAATCCTAGTTTAATTTATTTGATAAAATTGACGTTACTACAAAGTCCATTGTGTTATAAATCTAATAGTTAGATACATTACAATTCATATTAATATGCTAATTAATATAAAATTAATATTTTGATTATTTAGCATATTAATTAACACACTATTTTTGTGAAAATATAAATTTTATCTTTTACCTATTCTAAAGTGAGAAGAAAAATGTGCTAACTAATTTTATCGGTAACGAACTATATATATATATATATATATATATATATATATATATATATACAATGGAATTAATTAGAATTGTGAACCAAGCTAGCAGAAGCACAATTGATTAGAAAGAGCTGCAACGATGATGAGTCCTCATAGTATTAGCAACATGATGGCGGTCGGAATATTGATGACTGCCGTAGCATTATTATTTTTCGACAATGTAGTGCAAGTTGTTTCAGCAGAGCCGACTCCAAATTGTCAGGCTAATTATAGAACATTCAAAGAACAGTGCTATACGTACTATCAAAAGTTTGGGAAGCGAGAAACCCCATCGGAAGAATGTTGCAAGGCGGCCAATGCCATTGAACTTTCGTGTATTTGCAGCTTTGTCGACTCAGATCTTGAACAGAATATAAACATGGAAGCTATGGTTGCTGTGTTAGGATCTTGTGGCAAAAATATTCCCTCTGGACATAAATGTGGAAGTAAGTACATTTTTTTAATTTAATTTAATTGTGTTTATATATATAACTTTTTAGTGCAGAAGGATCAATTGGCCTCTTACACATTTTTTTTATATTATGTGAGCTGTTAGATTTAATTACTTTTGATATTTGGGATTACATTTCACATGTGCATTAATGCATTAATTACATAAATTCAGGTTAATCTCAACTATTGAAAATGCTTATATAGATCGAACGTCGACTTACAAATAGTATACGAAATTGTACAAAATACTATAGCAATGTGTATATATTCATTTATATTCTGTTTGTCTCAATTTAAGTTTTTTATTATATTTGATGATGTTGATATATACCTAAATTTTTTTGATTGTATCTTAATGAAATGCTAATATTTTGATTTTATTTAACTGTCTCAACTAGGTTACACTATTCAAGCACCCCTGTAAAAGTTGATGAAGTATCTACGGAGCAAAGAAATAAAATTATATTTTGCTATGACCATACGTTCTTGATGTAGGGAAATAATAATTCGTACAGTTGTTTACAATATTTTGGCGTATTAAATCTTGTTTTTTTAATTTCAGTTATTAAATCATTATTGTCATTGTCTCATTCTATAATTTTGATAAATATATATGATAATTTATTTTTCATTTAAATTAATATATAGTTTATATTTGAATTTAACATCTTATAACTGTTAGAATATGTTAATGGTTGTAGCTAAATTTAATTTTTTATTTTCTACATTTAGTAGTTGTCATCGATAAGTTTCTCATTTAAATTTAAAACAGTGAGTGATTTTATTACTCTAATTGTAAAATAAAAAATTAGGATCCTATAACAGTAAAATTTCATATAATATCTTTGTTGCAGAAAATTAGTCTTAGTAACGATGTTCTACCACTAATTGATTGAATTAAGACTGCGATCTGATAGAAACTATCAAGTCTGACCAGACAACACAAAACAGATAAATAATAAACAAGTTCAGAAACACGAGAATTACGTGGTTTAGGAAAATTGCCTACGTCCACGGAGCAAACACATGTAAGGTCTTTTATTATAATCAAAAGATAGAACCTATACAAGATGACTCTCTATTTTTAAATCACCTCTCTTAAGTTTCTCCCTCTTTTTTTCTCTCTCCCTTTCAATTCTCGTTGCCCCGGTTCCCTACAAAGGGTCTAGAGTACAAGATTTTTATAATGTCCCTAAGTATCCCAATTCAAGTAGGTTTTGTATCTTAATTCTAGTAGGTTTGTTATCCTTAATTCAAGAAGGTTTGATATCCTTTTCAGATCAGGATGACAACACCTCTTCAGGTCTTGAGGTACTCAGACACCATATCAAATCCTCTTTAAGTCAGGATTCCTACTTAAGTGAATCGCACTGTGATTATCACAATGCACCACCACACACTTAAGATAGACCCAATTCTCCTGCCAAGCCTTTAAGCCATAGTGCTTCTTTTATTGCATCTGTTGTTGCAACATACTTTGCTTCTGTTGTTCATAAAGATATAATATGCTGAAGTGTTGGTTTCTAGCTTATTGTGCAATTGCACAAAGAAAACATATAACCTATTATGGACCTTCTCTTATCCAGGTCCCTTGCAAAGTCAACATCAACATATCCTTCCAACTTCATTTGATCATCTTTAGATGTCTTGTACATTATACCAACTTTAGAAGTACCTCTAAGATACCTCAAAATCCATTTAACAGCCTGCCAATGGCTACTTCTGGGATTATCCATGAACTTGCTAACTACACTGACAGCATGTGCAAAGTTTGGTCTTGTACATATCATTGCATACATCAGGCTTCCTTGCTAGTCTTAAGTCCTTCATTTCAAAAGTTTCATTCAACTGCTTCTTCAACCTATTGATCTCAGCCTTTCTTGGACAAGCTATCAGCATGTCATCTACGTATAAGAATAGATGAATAGTTATGCCTTCCCTGAGAGTTTAAAAGTATACACAACTATCATAACTACTTCAAATGAAATTTTGTTTGATCATAAATTCATTAAACTTCAGGTACCATTGCCTTGGTGATTATTTGAGGCCATATAATGATTTTTTCAATAAACATACCTAATCTTCTTTTCCAGAAACTACAAAACCCTCAGGTTGAGTCATCACAATATTTTCAAACCAATCACCATGTAGAAAGGTTGTCTTGACATCCATTTGCTCAAGTTTCAAATCTTCATAAGCTAAAAGTGCTAAAAGTGCTCTGATAGAGTTATGTTTCACTACTGGACAAAACACTTTTGTGAAGTATACCCCTTCTTTCTGAGTGAAACCTTTTGCAACAAGTCTGGCCTTATACCTCTTTGGTTCATCACTTGATATGCCCTCTTTGATTTTATAGATCCATTTACACCCAACAACTTTCTTGTCCTTTGGTCAATCTACAAGTTGCCAAGTCTGATTTTTCATCAAAGATTTTATTCCATCCTGCATAGCTTTAACACATCTCTCCTTGTAGTTGGAATTCATAACTTCCTTATAGCTTATCGGTTCTTCATCTATGACTTCAGTTGCAACTGTTAGTGCATATGCTATCGAATCGGCATAACCAAACCTACTCAGAGGTATGATTGTCCTCCTTGTTCTATCCTTTGCTAACTGATAGTCATTAAGTTCATCTCGACCTATTTGCTCAACTTGGTCTTCTTGTCGGGTCTCATCCTCATCAATCAGAGTTGTGTTCTGACCCGATGTACCTAGAACCCTAGGTCGTGATGTCTGCTCTACCTCAATCTGAAACCTGTCAGATTCTGGTTCTGGTGTATGGTCATCATTTGATTCTTGTTTTTCTTGCTGATAATCAAGCAAAGCTTCTTCATGGAATTTTACATCTCTGCTTATAATGCATTTTGGTGGTTTAAGTGAAGGGCACCAAAGTTTATAGCCTTTGACACCTTCTGGATAACCAACAAATACTCATTTTATTGCTCTAGCCTTAAGCTTTCCTTGATTTGTATGTGCATAGGCGGGACAGTCAAAGATTCTTAAGTGACTATACGATGCTTTCTTTTCAGGCCATATCTCAATAGGAGTTTTAAGCCCAATTGCTGTTGATGGACTTCTATTTACCAGATATGTCGCTTTCATTACAACTTCTGCCCATAAAGACTTTGGAAGCCTTGAATGCACTAGTAAACATCTTGCCTTCTGCATCAGTATCCTATTCATTTTCTTAGCAAGACTATTCTGTTGTGGAGTCATTCTCATAGTTTTATGTCTTGAATGTCATTATCCTTATAGAAGTTGTCAAACTTCTAATTGCAATACTCTAGGCCATTATCAGTCCTTAGCCACTTCACCCTTTTGTCTGTCTGATTCTCTACTTGTGACTTCCATTCTTTGAATTTTTCAATCACTCAATCCTTAGATTTTAGCATATATAACCAAACCCTTCTAGAGTAATCATCTATCAAGGATAAGAAGTATCTTGAACCGCCTAAGGAATTGACTTGTGAAAGTCCCCATAAATCTGAGTGAATGTATTCTAAGATCCCTTTTGTCTTGTGCTCAGCAGTCCCAAACTTCACGCTTGTCGATTTCCCTAAAACACATTCTTCACAAAAGCCTAATGATTCAATCCTATCATTACCAAACACTCCATTTTTACTTAATTCTTTAGACCCTTTTTCACTTTTATGGCCTAACCTCATATGCCACAGCCTAGTCTTACTATCGTCAAAGGCTGTTGTTGCATTAACCGAACCAACAACAACAGATCTATCAAAGACATATAAACCATTTTTTCTCACCCTTTTCATGACTACCATAGACCCGTTAATTACTTTCAGAGTCCCATTTTTGGCCTTCAATATCCACTCTGATTAATCTAACATTCCTAAGGAAATTAGGTTTCTTTTTAGGTATGGTACATACCTGACCTGATGCAATTCTTTTACCACTCCATCAAACATTCTGATCTTGACACTACCAATCCCCATAACCTTCCATGCTTCATTGTTACCCATTAATACTTTACCCCTCTCACATGGTTGATATGTCTTAAACATATTTAAATTTGGGCACATATGGAAAGAACAACTTGAATCTAATACCCACTCACCTTCTGTCTTGGCACCAGATGCGACAAGTAGATCTGCAGAGTCAAAACAGTCTTCTGTTACAATAGCTGCATCACCATCTACCTTCTTCTTGTTCTTTCTTTTAGGACAATCCCTTTTGAAATGTTCTTCTTTATGGCAATGGAAACACTTCAAGGTCTTTGGTTTTGATTTTGATTTGACATGTTTATTTCCCTTATGTTCTTGTTTTTCTGGTCTCTCTCTTGCTATCAAACCTTCTGCTTAACTTGAGTTTTTCTCTTCTTGCTTTCTGGTCAATTCCTTGGAGTTCAAGGCTACCTTAACATCTGTCATAGAAAGTGAGGTCCGATCATATATTAAAGTCTCAACAAACTGGTCATAAGATTTTGGCAAAGAACTCAGTAAAATCACCGCCTGGTCGTCATCTTCAATCTTCACGTCTATTGTTTCAAGGTCAAGAATTACCTTGTTAAATAGATCAATATGTTCTTTAATTGGGGCCCCTTCAGCGATAGGAAGGGTATACAATCTTTATTTCAAGTATATCCTATTGGCCAAAGATTTCGTCATGTAAATCGCTTCTAAGCTATTCCAAATCCCGGCTGCAGTCTTCTCCTTGAAAACTTCCCTTAGAACCTGATTATTCAGACTTAATACAATTTAAGAATAAGCTTTCCTCAAAATCTCCCTCTGCATAGATTCTATCAGTGTATCAGGCATCTTGTCTTCTCCTTCAAGAGCATCCTCCAACCCTTGATGAACCAAGATTGCCCTCATCTTTAGACGAACAAGTTGAAGTCATTCTCTCCATTGAATTTCTCTATATCAAACTTAGGTAGAGACATCGTTACTTGGGAACTTGACTATAATACCAATTGTTGAGGAAAATCAGCCTCAGTAACGATGTTCTAGCACTAATTGATTTAATCAAGATTGCGATATGATAAAAACTATCAGATCTGACCAAACAACATAAAACAGATAAATAATAAACAAGTTCAGAAACACGAGAATTACGTGGTTCACCAAAATTGCCTACGTCCATGGAGCAAACACATGTAAGGTCTTTTATTAAAATCAGAAGATAGAACCTGTACAAGATGACTCTCAATTTTCAAATCACCTCTCTTCAGTTTCTCTCTCCCTTCCAATTCTCGTTGCCCCGGTTCCTCACAAAAGGTCTAGAGTACAGGTTTTTATAATGTCCCTAAATATCCCAATTCAAGTAGGTTTAATATCCTAATTCTAGTCGGTTTGTTATCCTTAATTCAAGAAGGTTTGATATCCTTTTCAGACCAGGATGACAACACCTCTTCAGGTCTTCAGGCACTCGGACACCAGATCATATCCTCTTCAAGTCAGGATGACTACTCCACTTCATGACATCAGGTCCTCGAGTACTCGGGCACCAGATCAAATCCCCTTCAAGTCAAGATGATTACTCCACCTCATGACATCAGGTCCTCGGGTATTCAGGTACTTAGATTCTCAGGTTTTCAAGAATTTGAAGCATCTATTCTGCACAATCTTAATTTTGACTCAACAATATATTTTGATCTTGGTTATTCGAGCTAGTTATTTTATTTTTTATTCCCTTATGTAATTTTATTTTTATACTTTCATGTGACTCATGGCATATGCGCTAAATTTGTTGATTGTATCTTAACGAAACATTAATATTTTGATTTTATTTAATTGTCTCAACTAGGTTGCCCTATTCAACCACCCAGTGAAAGATGATGAAGTATATATAGAGCAAGGAAATAAAATTTTGTTTTGCTACGACCATGCATTCTTGATGTAGGAGAATAATAATTTGTACACCTATCTACAATATTTGGGTGTATTAGCACTTGTTCATTTAAATTGCACTATTTCTATTAGTAGTATCAATGTCTCGTTCTACAATTTGGATAATATATATATATATATATATATATATATGACAATTTATTTACAATTTAAATTAATATTTAATTTATATGTAAGTTTAACATCTTAGATCTATTTACAATATGTTGGTAATGCTTAGTGTTTTTTTTTAATTCTAAAATCACAATTATTAAAAACTACTTTGTGAATGCTCTTTTTTTTTTCTATATTTAGTAGGTATGACTGGGTAGTTTTCTCACTTAAATTTAAAATAGTGATTTAAAGTTGTTTTTTTTATGTAAAATAGTGACTTGTTAGCTATATCACACCGTGGTGAAAAATATGTTTTCTACTTTACGATCATGAGGTAAAACACTCTTTCACCTCGAAGAAGAAATTCTTAAAAAACATGAGAATGGAAAACCGACGGCTTTTAGACTTATTTAACAAATAGACCATATACATATTCAAACAACTACCTCCTAAAGAAACTTAACACTAAATAAAATCATAAGATTAATTTATAACTTCACAAGCGGTAGAAAATAATTAATCATATCATGAATCTGAAGGATTTTACTAATTTATAAAAGAAAATTATATATCAATCAAATAAAAACGTGAGAATTTTTTAATATGAAACATAATTAATCTTTAAAGAATAAATTTTGTTGGTATGATGGTACTTTTACGAATGTATAGGAAAACGTTAAAATACATAATAAAATATTTTAATTAAGAGTTATTAAGCATTAATTTACAAGGGTGTTAGTATAAATTTTAATAAATTTTTCAATTTTTTTAAATGGGTGTGCAAGTAAATAGTACAAGGGTGTTTATAATTTATTTCGGGATATAAATAAAATTTTCTTTTTACAAAATATAAATTGAAAGCATCGTTTAGAGTCCTACAACATTGTTTTATTCTATAATATTGTTATCCTTAAGCTAAGTAATATTGTTTTAATATAAATTTTTATTTTAATTAAAACCTAATCAGTGCGCGCCCATGTTTTGATAATATGATATAAAGTTTTGGAAAATCATTTTATAGGACCAATTAACTCTTGGCTCAATATCAAAATTGATGGGATATGTCAAGAAATCGATCATATATATTTTCTAATATATGTTAACTTCTTAATTTTATTCAAATTAACTTAATATTATACAACAAGATTAAGATATATAACCACATCATCTTAGGGCTTATTTATTACTCATGACATAATTAATAACTGCTGAATGTGTATAACAAGATCCAGTATTTGGTGCATTATAATAATAATTATTATTATTATTCTGATTATTTTCATGCTTCTCATTTTCCATCTCATATACATTTGTCTACTTAATCGTATAACCTGTTAACACAAAATATATTTCATTAAAAAAAAAATAAAACATATGATAATTAATTAGCTTGAATAAAATATTCAACACCAATAAAATGGCATGAATTCAGCACATTTTTTTGCTTACTTTAGAATAGGTAAAAGAGATAGAAAACTGATTACATCTACAAAATAATTAAATTAATATAATAAATAAAATCCCACCTTATTTTAACGTATATTAATATTTAATTTCACCAAGTTATAATATTTAATCTAGATATCACAATTCAATCCAAATTTATGCACAAAGTTAGATTAATTAATTTGATAAAATTGACGTTACCGCAAAGCCCATTGTGTTATAAAACTAATAGTTAGATACATTACAATTCACATTAGTATACTAATTAATATAAAATTAACATTTTGATTATTTAGCATATTAATTAACACACTATTTTTGTGAAAATATAAATTTTATCTTTTACCTATTCTAAAGTGAGCAGAAAAATGTGCTAACCAATTTTATCGGTAACGAACTTTATATATATATATATATATATATATATATATATATATATACATATATTCAAACGGAATTAATTAGAATTGTGAACCAAGCAAGCAGAAGCACAATTGATTAGAAAGAGCTACAACGATGATGAGTCCTCGTAGGATTAGCAACATGATGGTGGTCGGAATATTCATGACTGCCGTAGCATTATTATTTTCCGACAACGTAGTGCAAGTTGTTTCAGCAGATCTGACTCCAAATTGTCAGGCTAATTATAGAACATTTAGAGAACAGTGCTATACCTACTATCAAAAGTTTGGGAAGCGAGAAACCCCATCGGAAGAATGTTGCAAGGCGGCCAATGCCATTGACCTTTCCTGTATCTGCAGCTTTGTTGACCCGGATCTTGTACAGAATATAAACATGGAAGCTATGGTTGCTGTATTAGGATCTTGTGGCAAAAATATTCCTTCTGGACATAAATGTGGAAGTAAGTAAATTTTTTTTAATTTAATTTAATTGTGTTTATATATATAACTTTTTAGTGCAAAGGGATCAATTGCCCTCTTGCACATTTTTTTATATTATGTGAGCTGTTTAGATTTAATCACTTTTGGTAGTTTGGATTATATTTCACATGTGCATTAATGCATTAATTACATAAACTAAGGTTAATCTCAACTATTGAAAATGTTTATATAGATCGAACGTCGACTTACAACAATATAAGAAATTGTACAAAAATACTGTAGCAATATGTATATATTCATTTATGTTTTGTCTCAATCTAAGTTTTTGATTATTATTTGATAATGTTGATATATACCTAAATTTGTTGTATTGTATCTTAATGAAATACTAATATTTTGATTTTATTTAATTGTCTCAACTAGGTTACACTATTCAAGCACCCCTGTGAAAGATGATGAAGTATCTACGGAGCAAAGAAATAAAATTATATTTTGCTATGACCATACGTTCTTGATGTAGGGAAATAATAATTCGTACAGTTGTTTACAATATTTTCGTGTATTAAATCTTTTGTTTTTTTAATTTCAGTTATTAAATCATTACTCTCAATGTCTCGTCCTATAATTTTGATAAATATATATGATAATTTATTTTTAATTTAAATTAATATTTAGTTTATATTTGAATTTAACATCTTATAACTGTTAGAATATGTTAGTGATTGTAGCTAAATGTATTTTTTTATTTTCTACATTTAGTAGTTATCATCGATAATTTTCTCAGTTAAATTTGAAACACTAAGTGATTTTATTCCACTAATTGTAAAATAAAAAATCAGGATCCTATAACAATAAAATTTCATATAATATCATAATTTCATCTTCAATGCTTGTTTGCTATCTTTTCTATGCAAAACGTTAAAATTCATCAAATATTAACTAAACTTGAAGATTCACAAAACAATTCAAGTCTCGAAATACCCGATAAGTGCATATTCTACGCGCTTATCAAATAGAACAATTACATTTGTATGGAAGGTAACTATTGAAATGGGTCCAAAATTTAGATGTACTAAATGTGCTAAAAATTCGAAGGAGGTATATTCAATTTATTATACGATTAAATATGAAATTCGATTTGTAAAGTGTTATCTAAACGACTCCAACCAAGGACAAACTTAAAATGGTACTCTTTGATATATTCATTACTTGGCTCTGTAAAGTTCATAAACGTTTATACTTGCCTCAATAAACGTTTATACTTCATTTTCAGTTTTAGTCATCTTTTAGGTTCTCCATAGGTTTTGACAAAGGAGTTGCAAAAGGTCTGATTATTCTGTTGCGTACTCATAGAATCAGCATATATTTATTCTTTAGAAGATGTAGCAGAGACAAGGATAGGACAGTGATTCCGTATGAGACTAAGCAAAATTTTTTACACCCGTAAAAGCAAAACAATGCATAACCAAACTTTAGATTTTATAAATGAAAAATGAAGAAAACAGTTGCTGGTTCATCCTTTTCATTTTCTTGAAATATTTTAGTAGGAACATGCTAGATAATAATCTATTCTAAATGTATCAGCATTTAAGTTCCTTTTGGTGCAATTATTTGTTTGTTAAGATCCAAAATATGTTGTGTTTGTGAATTATTTTGTGCTATAATGCCATTGTTGTATTTAATAGGATGAGGAGGAAAATGTTAGGAAGAAATTATTGTGCCAATGTTCGAAAATCGGTGGTGGGTGAGAGTTCTGGAGGTATGCAAGATAACAAGACAAAGATCTACACTTATCTTAGTGAAAATACGTTAAAAAGGGTTTATATTCCTTTAATTTAATGTGAACATGTTCTATAACTTAATCATTTTGAATGAGATTCTCTGTTTGTTTTCTTCTAATTTCTGTCTCTTTTTTAATTAATTAAATAAAAGATGGAGTAGATGAGTAAGTAGTTGAAATTGTTCTTCCAAATTTTACCTAAAACCTTTCTCAATTTGCCTGCAAGTCACAGTTGATCTTTTCAGAAAGCTAATCCAATTCTTCAATTAACATTGTTCTAATTTAATAAATGTATTGCTAGTTTATTATCTTAATTTGTTCGACGGTCTCTCTTGAGATCAACTTAACGTACTTCGCACCTAATAATTCACTATATTTCTATGTGAATTTAATTAGATGGAAGTGCATTATGATTAATGATCATTTTTAATTAAACGACGTAAACCATATTAGTAAATTTCTATCTAATATGCAATTTATAACATCTATCACATAGTCTAGATATAATATTCACTTATCAATTTCTACAAATCCACAATTCTTGCAAATGCAGGCAAAAAATTTAAAAGCATTAATATTCATGATAAATACGCAACACTAAATATCAAATCAAATTGAACAACACAATGTCGGAATTTGGATGCTTCAAATAGATTAAATCATTGCCCTAGAAAACAAGTCTAGCCACTCATTAAATAGGGTTCAAATCCAAAATTCAAGAATTCAACAATTAATAACATAATCTCATTAACCACAATATTGTTCAATTCAAGACAAGAATTTAAACAAGGGAAAGAGATAAAAACTAGATTAAGAGAGCTTTAATCTTTAGAAATTCGGACTTGAAGCTTCTCAAATTCTTCCAATGCCCTTTCTCTGTTTACGTTTTCTCTCTTTTTCTTTTCTTGCAAACTCAACCCTCTTCCCAAAGCGGTTCTCCTCTCAAACTACAAAGACATATCAAACCTAATTTCACCCCAAATCAATCCATTCACATATAATCCTACGGCTCAAATTAAGCCTAGAAAATGTCTAAATTGTGTTTAGTAGGCGCTAGGGCACCAAAAAAAAAAGCAGGGACGTGATGGTGATAGACTGAGTATGCGACCACTCCACGGTTTCTACCTAGGGGCAGAATTCATGTGGAGAAACAGCAAGCGTGGTGTGGACGCACCATAGTTACTTTCACGACATATCAAATTGATTCTCTGGATATATAGTTTCTATTGCCAAAAACGGATCGCAATTCTGAGTTGTGTAGACAAAGTTATCACCATTTTAGTATACCATACTCGAAACGTCGATTTCGTTAGCTTTCGCTTAAGATCAATGAAGAGGCTCGCACATGCCTACCACCCCTTGAACATGACAAGGGAATAAGTGTTTTATGCCATCAGAGACAAAAGTCTCTTGACAAGGCCAATCAAGTTGATTACCCCTATTTCTCATAGAAACTTGAAAAGGTATTGTGATTTTCATGAGTATGGGCACAATATAGCTGATTACTTTAAGTTAAGAGAGAAAATCCAAAATTTAATCAACAGCGGTAGAAACCAGCATGAATTCAGCATATTTTTTTGCTTAGTTTAGAATAAGTAAAAGAGATAGAAAAATGATTACATCTACAAAATAATTATATTAATATAATAAATAAAATCTCGCTTATTTTAATGTAGATTAATATTTAATTTCACCAAGTTATAACAATTAATCTAGATATCACAATTCAATCCTAGTTTATGCACAAAATTAGATTAATTTATTTGATAAAATCGATGTTACTACAAAGCCCATTGTGTTATAAATCTAATAGTTAGATATATTACAATTCATATTAATATGCTAATTAATATAAAATTAATATTTTGATTATTTAGCATATTGATTAATACACTATTTTTGTGAAAATATAAATTTTATCTTTTACCTATTCTAAAGTGAGCAGAAAAATGTGCTAACTAATTTTGTCGGTAAAGGACTATATATATATATATCCAAACGGAATTAACAAAATTATGAACCAACCTAGCAGAAGCACAATTGATTAGAAAGAGCTACAACGATGATGAGTCGTCGTAGGATTAGCAACATGATGGTGGTCGGAATATTCATGACTGCCGTAGCATTATTATTTTCCTGCAACGTAGTGCAAGTTGTTTCAGCAGATCCGACTCCAAATTGTCAGGCTAATTATAGAACATTCAAAGAACAGTGCTATACGTACTATCAAAAGTTTGGGAAGCGAGAAACCCCGTCGGAAGAATGTTGCAAGGCGGCCAATGCCATTGAGCTTTCCTGTATCTGCAGCTTTGTCGACTCAGATCTTATACAGAATATAAACATAGAAGCTATGGTTGCTGTGTTAGGATCTTGTGGCAAAAATATTCATTCTGGACATAAATGTGGAAGTAAGTACATTTTTTTTAATTTAATTTAATTGTGTTTATTTATATAACATTTTAGTGTAGAAGGATCAATTGCCCTCTTACATATTTTTTTATATTATGTGAGCTGTTTAGATTTAATCACTTTTGATAATTGGGATTACATTTCACATGTGCATTAATACATTAATTACATAAATTAAGGTTAATCTCAACTATTGAAAATGTTTATATAGATCGAACGTCGACTTACAATAGTATAAGAAATTATACAAAATTATTGTAGTAATATGTATATATTCATTTATATTTTATGTGTCTCAATCTAAGTTTTTTATTATTATTTGATGATGTTGATATATACCTAAATTTGTTTTATTGTACCTTAATGAAATACTAATATTTTGATTTTATTTAATTGTCTCAACTAGGTTACACTATTCAAGTACCCCTGTGAAAGATGATGAAGTATTTACGGAGCAAAGAAATAAAATTATAATTTGCTATGACCATGCGTTCTTGATGTAGGGAAATAATAATTTGTACAGTTGTTTACAATATTTTGGTGTATTAAATCTTGTTTTTTTAATTTCAGTTATTAAATCATTACTCTCAATGTCTCATTTTATAATTTTCATAAATATATATGATAATTTATTTTTAATTTAAATTAATATTTAGTTTATATTTGAATTTAACAACTTATAATTGTTAGAATATGCTAATGGTTGTAGCTAATTTTTTTTTTATTTTCTACATTTAGTAGTTATCATCGATAAGTTTCTCACTTAAATTTAAAACAGTGAGTGGTTTTATTACTCTAATTGTAAGATAAAAAATTAGGATCCTATAACAGTAAAATTTCATATAATATCTTTGTTGCAGAAAATTAGTCTTAGTAACGATGTTCTAGCACTAATTGATTTAATCAAGACTGCGATCTGATAGAAACTATAAAGTCTGACCAGATAACATAAAACAGATAAATAATAAACAAGTTCATAAACACGAGAATTACGTGATTCAGTAAAATTGCCTACGTACACGGAGCAAACACATGTAAGGTCTTTTATTAAAATCAGAAGATAGAACTTGTACAAAATGAGTCTCTATTTTCAAATCACCTCTCTTCAATCTTTCTCTCTCTTTTTCTCTCTCCCTTCCAATTGTCGTTGCTCCGGTTCCCCACAAAAGGTCTAGAGTACATCATTTTTATAATGTCCTTAAGTATCCCAATTCAAGTAGGTTTAGTATCCTAATTCTAGTAGGTTTGTTAGCCTTAATTCAAGAAGGTTTGATATCATTTTCAGATCAAGATGACAACACCTCTTTAGGTCTTCGGGTACTCAAACACCAGATCAAATCCTTTTCAAGTCCTCAGGCACTAGATCAGATCCCTTTCAAGTCAGGATAACTACTCCACCTCATGACATAAGGTCCTCGAGTACTTAGGTACTCAAATTCTTAGGTTCTCAAGAATTTGAAGCATCTATTCTTCAGAATTCTTCACTTTGCTTGTAATTCTTTTCCTTATAAGTTGTTAATGCCCGCTAAGTTCATACATAGATTGAACTTAGTGCCTGGTAATGACTTTGTCAGCATATCAGCAGGGTTATTATCAGTGTGTATTTTCACCAAGTCTACAATTCCCATAGCAATATGATCCCTAATGAAATGAAGTTTAACATCTACGTGTTTGAACCTTTCATGATGCATTGGATTCCTACTTAAGTGAATCGCACTATGATTATCACAATGCACAACCACACATTTACGAGATAGACCTAGTTCTCCTGCCAAGCCTTTAAGCCACAGTGCTTCTTTTATTGCATCTATTGTTACAACAAACTCTGCTTCTGTTGTAGATAAAGATACAATATGCTGAAGTGTTGCTTTCCAGCTTATTGTGTAATTGCACAAAGGAAACATATAACCTGTTATTGACCTTCTCCTATCCAGGTCCCCTGCAAAGTCAACATCAACGTATCCTTCCTACTTCATCTGATCATCTTTAGATGTCTTATACATTAGACCAACTTTAGAAGTACCTTTAAGATACCTCAGAATCCACTTAACAGCCTACCAATGGCTACTTCCGGGATTAGCCATGAACTTGCTAACTACACTGATAGCATGTGCAATGTCTGGTCTTGTACATATCATTGCATAGATTAGGCTTCCAACTGCATTTACATAAGGCATTGATTCCATCTGTTTCTTCTTATAGGATTTTGTGAACTTGAGAGCTTGAAGTGAGCTGCTAGAGGTGTCATGACTAGTTTGGAATTTTGCATTTCAAACTTCTCAAGAACCTTCTTAATATACTTCTCTTGTGATAGAAATATTGATCTCTCACTTCTGTTTCTTTTCAGCTCAATGCCTAAGATCTTCCTTGTTGGTCCTAAGTCCTTCATTTCAAAAGCTTCATTTAGCTGCTTATTCAACCAATCAGTCTCAGCCTTGCTTGGACAAGCTATCAGCATGTCATCTATATATAAGAGTAGATGAATGTTTATGACTTCCCTAAGAGTTTTAAAGTATACACAACTATCATATCTACTTCAAATGAAGTTTTGCTTGATCAGAAATTCATCAAACTTTAGGTACCATTGCATTGGTGATTGTTTGAAGCCATATAATGATTTTCTCAATAAACGCACTTGATCTTCTTTTCCATAAACTACAAAACCCTCAGGCTGAGTCATCACAATATTTTCAAACAAATCACCATGTAGAAAGGTTGTCTTGACATCCATTTGCTCAAGTTCCAAATCTTCATAAGCTACAAGTGCTAAAAGTACTCTAATAGAGCTATGTTTCACTACTGGAGAAAACACTTATGTGAAGTAGACCCCTTCTTTCTGAGTGAAACCTTTTGCAACAAGCCTGGCCTTATACCTTTTTGGTTCATCACTTGATATGCCCTCTTTGATTATATAGATCCATTTACACCAACAACTTTCTTGTCCTTTGGTCGGTCTACAAGTTACCAAGTCTGATTTTTCATCAAAGATTTTATTTCATCCTGCATAGCTTCAACCCATCCCTCTTTGTAGTTGGAATTCATAGCTTCCTTATAGCTTATCGGTTCTTCATCTATGACTTCAGTTCCAACTGTTAGTGCATATGCTATCAAATTGGCATAACCAAACCTACTCGAAGGTCTGATTGTCCTCCTTGTTCTATCCCTTGCTAACTAATAGTCATTAAGTTCATCTGGACCTGTTTTCTTAACTTGGTCTTCTTGTCGGGTCTCATCCTCATCAATCAGAGTTGTGTTATGACCAGATGTACTTAGAACCCTAGGCCCCGATGTCTGCTCCACCTCAATTTGAAACCTCTCAGATTCTGGTTCTAGTGTATGGTCATCATCTGATTCTTGTTTTTCTTGCTGATAATCAAAAAAAGCTTCTTTATGAAATTTTACGTGTCTGTTCATAATGCATTTTGATGGACTTCTATTTACCAGATATGTCGCTGTCATTGAAGCTTCTGCCCATAAAGACTTTGGAAGCCTTGAATGCACTAGTAAACATCTCGCCTTCTCCATCAATGTTCTATTCATCCTCTCAGCAAGACTATTCTGTTCTGGGGTCATCCTCACAGTTTTACGTCTTGAAATGCCACTATCCTTACAGAAGTTGTCAAATTCTGATCGTAATACTCTAGGCCATTATCAGTCCTCAACCACTTCACCCTTTTATCTGCTTGATTCTTTGCTTGTGACTTCCGCTCTTTGAATTTTTCAAGCACCTGATCCTTAGATTTTAGCACATATACCCAAACCCTTCTAGAGTAATCATATATAAAGGATAAGAAGTATCTTGAACCGCTTAAGGAATTGACTTGTGAAGGTCCCCATAGATCTAAGTGAATGTATTCTAAGATCCGTTTTGTGTTGTGCTCAGCAGTCCCAAACTTCACCCCTGTCAATTTCCCTAAAACACATTCTTCACAAAAGCCTAATGATTCAATCCTATCATCACCAAACACTCCATGTTTACTTAATTCTTTTAACCCTTTTTCACTCATATGCCACAGCTTAGTATTACTACTTTCGAAGCCTGTTGTTGCATTAACCGAACCAATAACAACAGATCTATTTAAGACATATAAATAATGTTTTCTCGCCCCTTTCATGACTACCATAAACCCGTTAATTTCAGAGTCCCATTTTTAGCCTTAAATATCCACCCTGATTGATCTAACATCCCTAAGGAAATTAGGTTTCCTTTTAGGTCTGGTACATACCTAACCTGATGCAATTCGCTTACCACTCCATCAAACATTTTGATCTTGACACTACCAATCCCCATAACCTTACGTGCTTCATTGTTACCCATTAATACTTTACCCCCATAACATGTTTGATATGTCTCAAACATATTTAAATTTGGGCACACATGTAAAGAGCAACTTGAATCTAATACCCATTCACCTTTTGTCTTGGCACCAAATGTAACGAGTAGAACTGCAGATTCGAAGCAGTCTTCTGTTACAATAACTGCATCACCATCTGCCTTCTTCTTGTTCTTTCTTTCAGTACAATCCCTTTTGAAATGTCCTTCTTTATGGCAATGGAAACACTTCAAGGTCTTTGGCTTTGATTTCGATCTGACATGTTTATTTCCCTTATGTTCTTGTTTTTTTGGTCTTCCTCTTGCTGTCAAACCTTCTCCTTGACTTGAGTTCTTCTCTTCTTGCTTTCTAGTCAGTTCCTTTGAGTTCAAGGCTGCCTTAACATCTGTCATAGAAAGTGAGGTCCGACCATATGTTAAAGTCTCAACAAAGTGGTCATACAATTTTGGCAAAGAACTCAGCAAAATCACCACCTAGTCTTCATCTTCAATCTTCACGTCTATTGTTTCAAGGTCAAGAACTACCTTGTTAAATAGATCAATATCTTCTTTAATTGGGGTCCCTTCAGCTATAGCAAGGGTATACAATCTTTTTTTCAAGTATATCCTATTGGCCAATGATTTCGTCATGTAAATCGCTTCTAAGCTGTTCCAAATCTCGGCTGCAGTCTTCTCCTTTGAAGCTTCCCTTAGAACCTGATTACTCAGACTTAATACAATTTCAGAATGAGCATTCCTCAAAATCTCCCTCTTCACAGATTCCGTCAGTGTATCAGGCATCTTGTCTTCTCTTTCAAAAGCACCCTTTAACCCTTGATGAAGTCATTCTCTCCATTGAATTTCTCTAGATCAAACTTAGGCAGAGACATCATTACTTGGGAACTTGGCTCTGATACCAATTGTTGCGAAAAATCAGCCTCAGTAACGATGTTCTAGCACTAATTGATTTAATCAAGATTGCGATCTGATATAAACTATCAGGTCTGACCAGACAACACAAAACAAATAAATAATAAACAAGTTCAGAAACACGAGAATTACGTGGTTCAGCAAAATTGCCTACACCCACCGAGCAAACACATGTAAGGTCTTTTATTAGAATCAGAAGATAGAACCTGTAAAAGATGACTCTCTATTTTCAAATCACCTATATTTAGTTTCTCCCTCTCTTTTTCTCTCTCCCTTCCAATTCTCGTTGCCCTAGTTCCCCCCCAAAAGGTCTAGAGTACAGTGTTTTATAATGTCCCTAAGTATCCCAATTCAAGTAGGTTTAGTATCCTAATTATAGTAGGTTTGCTATCCTTAACTCAAGAAGGTTTGATATCCTTTTCAGACCAGGATGACAACACCTCTTCAGGTCTTCAGGTACTTAGACACCATATTAGATCCTCTTCAAGTCAGGATGACTACTCTATTTTATGCATCAGGTCCTCGGGTACTCGGGCACCAGATCAGATCTCCTTTAAGTCAGGATGACTACTACACCTCATGACATCAGGTCCTTGGGTACTCGGGTACTCAGATTCTCAAGTTTTCAAGAATTCGAAGCATCTATTTTTCACAATCTTAATTTTGACTTAACAATATATTTTGATCTTGGTTATTCGTGCTAGTTATTTTATTTTTTATTTTATTATTTATTCCCTTATGTAATTTTATTTTTATATTTTCCTGTGACTCATGGCATATGCCCTAAATTTGTTGATTGTATCTTAACGAAACATTAATATTTTGATTTTATTTAATTGTCTCAACTAGGTTGCACTATTCAACCACCTAGTGAAAGATGATGAAGTATATATGGAGCAAGGAAATAAAATTTTGTTTTGCTACGACCATGCATTCTTGATGTAGGAAAATAATAATTCGTACACGTATCTACAATATTTGGGTGTATTAGCACTTGTTAATTTAAATTGCACTATTTCTATTACTAGTATCAATGTCTCGTTCTACAATTTTGATTATATATATATATATATATGACAATTTATTTACAGATTAAATTAATATTTAATTTATATGTAAGTTTAACATCTTAGATCTATTTACAATATGTTGATAATGCTTAGTGTTTTTTTTTTTATTCTAAAATCACAATTATTAAAAACTACTTTGTGAATGCTCTTTTCTTTTTTCTATATTTAGTAGGTATGAATGGGTAGCTTTCTCACTTAAATTTAAAATAGTGATTTAAAGTTGTATTTTTTTTATGTAAAATAGTGACTTGTTACCTATATCACACCGTGGTGAAAAATATGGTTTCTGTTTTACGATCATGAGGTAAAACACTATTTCACCTCGAAGAAGAAATTCATAAAAAATATGAAGAAAGTGAGAATGGAATACCGACGGCTTTTAGACTTATTGTGACTATTTTTATGCTTCTCATTTTCCATCTCCTATACATTCGTCTACTTAATCGTATAACATGTTAACACAAAAATATATTTCATTAAAAAAAATAAAACATATGATAATTAATTAGCTTGAATAAAATATTCAATACCGATAAAAATGACATGAATTCAGCACATTTTTTTGCTTACTTTAGAATAGGTAAAAGAGATAGAAAACTTATTACATCTACAAAATAATTAAATTAATATAATAAATAAAATTTCACCTTATTTCAACGTATGTTAATAGTTAATTTCACCAAGTTATAATATTTAATCTAGATATCACAATTCAATCCTAGTTTATCCACAAAGTTAGATTAATTTATTTGATAAAATCGACATTACCGCAAAGCCCATTGTATTATAAAACTAATAGTTAGATACATTACAATTCACATTAATATGCTAATTAATATAAAATTAATATTTTGATTATTTAGCATAGTAATTAACACACTATTTTTGTGAAAATATAAATTTTATCTTTTACCTATTCTAAAGTGAGTAGAAAAATCTGCTAACCATTTTTATCGGTAACGAACTTTATATATATATATATATATATATATATATATATATATATATATATATCCAAACGGAATTAATTAGAATTGTGAACCAAGCAAATAGAAGCACAATTGATCAGAAAGAGCTACAACGATGATGAGTCCTCGTAGGTTTAGCAACATGATGGTGGTCGGAATATTCATGACTGCCATAGCATTATTATTTTCCGACAACCTACTGCAAGTTGTTTCAGCAGATCCGACTCCAAATTGTCAGGCTAATTATAGAACATTCAGAGAACAATGCTATACGTACTATCAAAAGTTTGGGAAGCGAGAAACCCCGTCAGAAGAATGTTGCAAGGCGGCCAATGCCATTGACCTTTCGTGTATCTGCAGCTTTGTCGACTCAGATCTTGTACAAAATATAAACATGGAAGCTATGGTTGCTGTGTTAGGATCTTGTGGCAAAAATATTCCTTCTGGACATAAATGTGGAAGTAAGTACATTTTTTTTAATTCAATTTAATTGTGTTTATATATATAACTTTTTAGTGCAGAAGAATCAATTGCCCTCTTACACATTCTTTTATATTTTGTGAGCTGTTTAGATTTAATATCTTTTGATAGTTGGGATTACATTTCACATGTGCATTAATGCATTAATTACATAAATTAAGGGTAATCTCAACTATTGAAAATGTTTATATAGATTGAACGTCGACTTACAATAGTATAAGAAATTGTACAAAAATATTGTAGCAATATGTATAAATTCATTTATATTTTGTGTGTCTCAATCTAAGTTTTCGATTATTATTTGATGATATTGACATATACCTAAATTTGTTTTACTGTATCTTAATGAAATACTAATATTTTGTTTTTATTTAATTGTCTCAACTAGGTTACACTATTCAAGCACCCCTGTGAAAGATGATGAAGTATCTCTAGAGCAAAGAAATAAAATTATATTTTGCTATGACGACGCGTTCTTAATGTAGGGATATAATAATTCGTACATCTGTCTACAATATTTTGGTGTATTAAATCTTGATTTTTAATTTTAGTTATTAAATCATTACTATCAATGTCTCGTCCTATAATTTTGATAAATATATATGATAATTTATTTTTAATTTAAATTATAATTTAGTTTATATTTGAATTTAACATCTTATAACTGTTAGAATATGTTAGTGATTGTAGCTAAATGTATTTTTTTATTTTCTACATTTAGTAGTTATTATCGATAATTTTCTCACTTAAATTTAAAACACTGAGTGATTTTATCCCGCTAATTGTAAAATAAAAATTCAGGATCCTATAACAATAAAATTTCATATAATATCATAATTTTGACTCAACAAAATATTTTAATCTTTGTCATTAGTGCTAATTATTTTATTTTTTATTTTGTTATTTGTTCTCTAATGTAATAAAATTAACAACTATTTTTTTAAATGCCTAATATATGTTTGTTTAAACGCTTTAATGAAATAATCACAACAAATAGAATAAAGAGACCATTTATTTAACATAATAGATGAAGAACAAACCACAAGAAAAATTGAAAACTTGACAGTGTATTAACGTACTCTGTATAAAAGTTCACAACAATTATTGTTATTTTTGAATTAATTTGTTATCCGTTTTCAATACTCAGGTTTATTGTTTTGATTTTCTAATATTACCTATTGAATTAAAGCTATTTAGGGCTAATTTTCTACATTATTTATTTGGTAATTAATGCGGTTATAACATTGTAAATAGTTTAAGTAGGCAACAATTAAGATATATGAAAAATTAAAAATTTGTATGTTGACGGAAATATGTATGTATGAGAGAGAGAGAGAGAGAGAGAGAGAGAAGATAGATTGCCCAACAAAGAGAAAAGTTGGTATTTCTATATGTACTAGTTTATTAAATTGATGTTGATGGTAAGTGTGATGAGACATCATCTTTCATGGAGACACCAATATAGTACCCAAAAGATTTTCTAAGTTTCCTGATCAAATATGAGATTCTACAGTGAACTTAAAAAGCTTTTTTAAGCTTTTTTAAGGACATTGACTAATTGTTCTTCTTAAAGATAAATAAATAAATTATAATTTATTAGTCAACAATAAATATATTATATAATATATTTTCTTGGCTTGATATGAAAAGCATGCTAGCACATGTAATATTGGTCATATAAATATTTTATTTTGGACAGTATGCCATTTTTGGTGTCCATCATTATGTTTCACAGTAAATTTGTGATTATAAATTTTGCTTATTTTTGTTTTATCTTAATTGATTACTTTAGTGGCATGTTTGGTGTTTTGTACTAAATTTATATTTTTCATATTTTATGTTTAAAATAAAATTTTCATAATAATTTCAAGATGTATTTGTATTTAAATTTATCTACAATTATGTTGATGGGCATAAACAAGAAATTTGTCAATGAGAATGAAGATAGTAATAGCCTTTGAGGTAAGGCCATATGGGATAATCAAACGGTATCTATTTTTTGTAACTTATGTATTGTTGAGGTAAAGGCAAGATATCGCCTGAGAAATCATTTTACAAAAACTGGATGGAAAATTTTGATATAATAAAGCAACTAAAAAAGAATATAACAAATGTCAATTGAAAAATAAGTGGGATTCATTAAAAAATGATTGGAAATTATGGAAGCAACTTATAAGAAAGGAAACGGGTTTAGAATGAAATTTCAAGAAAAAAGCCATTGATGCACTTGAAGAATGGTGGCAAAAACAATTATTGTTATGCATACCATAAATTTTATTTTAGTATCAAAATTTTCTGAATATATTTAAAATTTATCAAAATTTAATTAATTAAATATAAGTATATCCAAATATTGCAAAATTTCACAAGAAGCGAATTGATTCTGAATTAGAAGAAAAATTGGACAAAATGTTTCTGAATATTACGGCTACTGGTGAAAATGCTTGGACACCATCATCTGGTATACTTTCACACGATATTGGTGACGAATCTAATAATGATGTAATTTCATTTGAAGATAGTAGTGATTCTGACAAGGATATGTGATGTAGGACAAAATTAATCATTTATTTTTATTTAATACATTATTTTTAATTTCTTCATTTCCTTAGTTTAGTAGGAGTTTGTTTTTCTTATTATGGTTGGTTTAGTTTGTTTTTCTTAGTAGGATTGGCTTAGGTTTTCTCTGTTATAAATAGGGAACCTATAGTATTGTTTAGTTATTTTTTTATTCAATAAAATTTTATTCAGAAACTTGAGAAACTTTTATTTCGTTTTATATTCGCGTTTTCCTTTCGTCAATATGCAATTGCTCTGATACTACTTGTTAGAAACCAATGACTCAACCAAGATTGGAAACAAATGCCAAGTCCTTTGAGAACCTTTCACAAATACTTGAGATGCACTTTCAAGAAAATGAATCAAACAAACAAAATAAGAAAACACTGCCCAGAATTTTTAGAACAGTCTCAGGAGAGACTTCTCTTCTTTTATTTCATCACAACTTAATTACAAAATGTAATATCGACTCAACCCACCTACAAAGAAAAAAGGTTCAAGAACATATACATAAAAAAGCACACTCTTGAGCTGGGACAAATAAAGGAGGTTACCAGACCACACTTCTTCTGGTGTTTTAAAGTTGAAAGTAATGGAGGGAATTCTATTAACAAGAAATGCTGCTGTAGTAAGAGCTTCTTCCAAGAATTGTTTCGACAAATTTTAAATGGCTAAAAACAGAAACCACAAACAGAAAAACTGCATTTTAAATAGCATAAATCAGCAGCTTCCCGGCAACAAACAACAGAAAAAAACAGCAGAAACAGTAGCTTCCCGACATCAAATAATCTCCATAAGCGTTCTATTTAGCCTTTTGGCTATGCCATTTTGTTGAGGTTTGTGCCTAACGGTCTTATGTCTTGCCAAACAACTTTCTTTGCAAAAGCTTTCAAACTCACCACTACAATATTCCATCTCGTTGTCTATTCTTAACACCTTAACTTTTCTGCCTTTTTGAATTTCTACAAGTTGCTTTTATGTCTTAAAAGTTTTCAGAACCTGATCTTTACTTTTCAAGAAATAGATCCATACCTTCTTAGAGAAATCATCAAACATGGACATGAAATACTTGGCACCACCCAAAAACGTTACCTGTGCAGGTCCCCAAATGTCTAAATGCACATAATTTAAGAATTCCTTGGTCTTGTGCACACTTGTTGTAAACTTCACCCTATGTGTTTTTCCAAGCACACATTGTTCACAGAAATTCAGGCTATTAACAAAATCATTCCCAAACAGCCCCTGTTTGCTTAGTTATCTCAGCCCTTTCTCACCTATGTGACCCAACCTCAAATGCCAAATTAAGGTTTTACCCTTTCTCTCTTCACCCGATATAGCAGCCTCTCCATACACTGTATTTCCTTGTAAGATGTAGAGCCCATTCTTCCCTAATCCCTTTCATGATGACTAAAGATCCTTTAATAACCTTTAGAACCGCATTTTCTGCCTTATAACTACAACCTAGTCTATCTACCATGCCAAGGGAGATTAAATTCCTTTTCAACTTAGGTACATACCTCACATTTTGAAGTTCTCTACATACCCCATCATACATCTTAATTCTAATGGATCCTATACCTTTAACTTTGCATGTTACATTGTTCCCCATAAGCATTTTCCCCCTATTTGTTGAAGCCAAGGAAGAAAATGAAGACTCATGTAAACTCATAAGAAAAGTACAACTAGAATCCTTTATCCACTGACCATTTGGGTTGTTGTTTGAAGCTATGAGCAAAAAACCTTCTTGGAAATCCTCTTCTGTAACCACTGCTACATCAACTGATTTTGGTGAGCTATGTGAACCACATTTTTTTTGTAATTTTATCATCCTATTATCTTTCAATTCAAAAGTAATATCTTGGTCATAGAATTAGCAAATTCTATAGTATAAAGTGCTGATAGGAATTGAAAAGCATTATGATGTTGTTTCAAATGATCAATGTTATATAATTATAGATTTTAAGATGTTGCTAGACTTTAATTTTGTGCCATTTCTTTCAGCCAAACTTGCCCCTGACAGTAAGGAAGTTACCTGATAATGAAGATAATTGGTCCATCACTTCCTCGTATCATTTGTTTTATATAATGTGCTTCAAATGAATCTTTTTATATCAGTTAGCTTTTATTATTTTGGTACTGGATTATCCTAAGCTATATATAGTGATCGCGACTATGCTAACCGCAAGTGCACGGGTCGTATCAAGTAATAAAGTGATAAGAAAAGATATCGTTCCACGATGATTGATATTCAAATTAAATACTAAGTACTATAGCATGAAAGGTCAATTTTATCTAAACAAACTAGATCGATAAATTGTAATGAAAAATAAACTATAACACAAATATTAACTAATTTAGAATAGAAATTTAGTTTAAGAATTTATAACAGATGAAGAATGCAAAGATGAATTACCTAGGGTCTTGATTTTACTTATCAATCACGTGTTTCTCCTAATTGGCCATTATTAGTGTGTTTTGGTCTAATTCCCTAATCACAAGATTTAAGTCAACCTTAACACCTCTCCCGAGCGTAAGTTAAGGTTTTATGCACAATGATTCAAGTTGATATCCTTATCTAATCCGAATAATTATACGCTCATTAAGCGTTTCTTGTTATTTAACGCTTAAAACCCAATTCACCTTCTGGTTTATTAAAATCATAATCGTTAACTTGATTATCTAGATATCGATTACCTCCCGGTCTCACAACTATCTAGATTGTGTTTACGTAGTCCGACAAACAAATTAATCTTTCCCAAGACTTAATTCATCCATCTCCAATGTAAACAATTCATTAATTAATTAACAAATAAGAATATTAAGCAAGACAAACACAAGTGAATCAAACCATAACAATATTAATAACATGCCAATTAATTAAAACATAGTTTAGACAAGATCCGACAAGACCATAGATTAGGAAAACTAGCCAACCATCACAAATAACAACATAACAATCAACATGTATTCCATAATCATAAGTTCAACAATTAAAATTAAATGAAAAACAAAATGAGAGTTTAAGAGTTTAGGAAAACTAGATTAGAGATCCAAGCTTCAATGATCCTCCTTCAAGGCTCTAACTTGAATCACTTCGCTTCTCTCTCTAGGATTTTCACTTGTTCTTCATCCTTTTCACTCAAAAACCTATCAATTTTTATTCTAGGTTGCCCTTTCCCTTGACGGCTGTCATCCTAAAATCATATAACCTATAAGACATTCAAATCAGGCCATTGAGTGATGATTTTACTGCCAAAAATTGTCCAAACACGTCCAGGAGGTGTTGCAGCGCCCAAAATCCGCGTTGGGGCGCCATGGGACAGAATGGGTGGTGCGGCCGCGCACCTCCATGGTGCTGCCGCGCCATCCTTGCGGCCAAAATAAGATTGGAGCGTGGGTATGGAAGGTAACTGTTGGAACGGGTCCAAAATTTTGATGTACTAAATGTGTTAAAATCCGAAGGAGGTATATTCTTTTTATTATACAAGTAAATATGAAATTCGATTTGTAAGGTGTTATCTGAACGACTCCAACCAAGGCCGAACTTAAAATTGTATTCTTTGATATCTTCATTACTTGGCTTTGTAAAGTTCATAAACTTTTATACTTACCTCAATAAACGTTTATACTTCATTTTCAGTTTTAGTAATCTTTTAGGTTCTCTATAGGTTTTGACGGAGGGGTTGCAAAAAGTCTAATTATTCTATTGCGTACTCATAGAATCAGCATATATTTATTCTTCATAAAATGAAGTAGAGATAAGGATAGGACAGTGATTCCATATGAGACTAAGCAAATTTTTTTACACCCCCAAAAGCAAAACAATGCATAACCAAACTTCAGATTTTATAAATGAAAAATAAAGAAAACAGTTGCTGGTTCATCCTTTTCATTTTCTTGAAATATTTTAGTAGGAACATGCTAGATAATAATCTATTCTAAATGTATAAGCATTTAAGTTCCTTTTGGTGCAATTATTTGTATGTTAAGATCCAGAATGTGGTGTGTTTGTGAATTATTTCGTGTTATAATGCCATTGTTGTATTTAATAGGATGAGAAGGAAAATGTTAGGAAGAAATTATTGTGTCAATGTTCGAAAATTGGTGGTGGGTGAGAGTTTTGGAGGTGTGCAAGATAACAAGACAAAGATCTAGACTTATCTTAGTGAAAATATGTTAAAAAGGGTTTCTATTCCTTTAATTTAATGTGAACATATTCTATAACTCAATCATTCTGAATGAGATTCTCTTGTTTGTTTTCTTTTAATTTTTCTCTCTTTTTTTATACAATTAATAACATAATCTCATTAACCACAATATTGTTCAATTCAAGACAAAAATTTAAACAAGGGAAAGAGATAAAAACTAGATTAAGAGTGCTTTAATCTTTAGAAATTCGGACTTGAAGCTTCTCAAATTCCTCCAATCCCCCTATCTCTCTTTACGTTTTTTCTCTTTTTCTTTTCTTGCAAGCTCAACCCTTTTCCAAAAGCAGTTCTCCTCTCCAACTTCAAAAACATATCAAACCTAATTTTACCCCAAATCAATCCATTCACATATAATCCTAGGGCTCAAATTAAGCCTAGAAAATGTCTAAATTGTGTCTAGTAGGTGTTGGGGCACCAAAAACAATGCGGGGGCGTGATGGTGATAGACTGGGCGTGCGGTCGCTCCACGGTTGCTACCTAGGGGTAGAATTCATGTGAAGAAACAACAAACATGGTGTTGACGCACCATAGCTACTTTCACGACATATCAAATTGATTATCTAAATGCATAGTTTCTAATGCCACAAATGGATTACGATTTAGTATACTATACTCGAAACGTCGATTTCGTCATCTTTCACTTAAGATCAATGAAGAGGCTCCCACATGCCTACCACCCCTTTAACATGACAAGGGAACAAGTGGTTTATCCCATAAGAGACAAAAGTCTCCTGACAAGGCCAACCAAGTTGATTACCCCTATTTCTTAGAAAAACTTGAAAAGGTATTGTGATTTTCATGAGGAGTATGGCACAATACAGCTGATTGCTTCAACTTAAGAGAGAAAATCCAAAATTTAATCAACAGCAGTAGAAACTGGCATGAATTCAATACATTTTTTTGGCTTAGTTTAGAATAGGTAAAGGAGATAGAAAAATGATTACATCTACAAAATAATTAAATTAATATAATAAATAAAATCCCACCTTATTTTAATGTATATTAATAATTAATTTCACCAAATTATAATATTTAATCTAGATATCACAATTCAATCCTAGTTTATGCACAAAATTAGATTAATTTATTTGATAAAATTGACATTACTGCAAAGCCCATTGTGTTATAAAACTAATAGTTAGATACATTACAATTCATATTAATATGCTAATTAGTATAAAATTAATATTTTGATTATTTAACATATTAATTAACACACTATTTTTGTGAAAATATAAATTTTATCTTTTATTAGAATCAGAAGATAGAACATGTACAAGATGACTCTCTATTTTCAAATCACCTCTCTTCAGTTTCTCCCTCCCTTTTCCTTTCTCCTTTCCAATTCTCGTTCCCAGTTCTCCATAAAATGTCTAGAGTACAGGATTTTTATAATGTCCCTACATATCCCAATTCAAGTAGGTTTAGTATCCTAATTCTAGTAGGTTTGTTATCCTTAATTCAAGATGGTTTGATATTCTTTTCAGATCAGGATGACAACATCTCTTCAGGTCTTCAGGTACTCGGACACCAGATCAGATCCTCTTCAAGTCAGGATGATTGCTCCACTTTATGCCATCAGGTCCTCGGGTACTCGGACACCAGATCAGATCCCCTTTAAGTCAGGATGACTACTCTACCTTATGACAACAGGTCCTCGGATATTCGGGTACTCAGATTCTTAGGTTCTCAAGAATTTGAAGCATCTATTCTTCAGAATTCTCCGCCTTGCTTCTAATTGTTTTCCCTTTACATGACCTTGCTCAAACCAGATTTCTTATAAGTTGTTAATGCCCGCTAAGTTCATACATAGATTGAACTTAGTGCTTGGTAATGACTTTGTCAGCATATCAGTAGGGTTATAATCTGTGTGTATTTTCACCAAGTCTACAATTTCCATAGCAATTTGATTCCTGATGAAATTAAGTTTAACATCTACGTGTTTGGTTCTTTCATGATGCATTGGATTCCTACTTAAGTGAATCGCACTTTGATTATCACAATGCACCACTACACATTTATGAGATAGATCCAGTTCTCCTGCCAAGCCTTTAAGCCACAGTGCTTCTTTTATTGCATCTGTTGTTGCAACATACTCTGCTTCTGTTGTTGATAAAGCTACAATATGCTGAAGTGTTGCTTTCCAACTTATTGTGCAATTGCACAAAGAAAACATATAACCTGTTATGAACCTTCTCTTATCCAGGTCCCCTGCAAAGTCAGCATCAACGTATCCTTCCAACTTCATTTGATCATCTTTAGATGTCTTATACATTAGACCAACTTTAGAAATACCTCTAAGATACCTTAGAATCCATTTAATAGCCTGCTATTGGCTACTTCTTAGATTAGCCATGAACCTGCTAACTATACTAACAACATGTGCAATGTCTGGTCTTGTACATATCATTGCATACATCAGGCTATCATTACACACCTGATCTTCTTTTCCAGAAACTACAAAACCCTAAGGCTGAGTCATCACAACATTTTTAAACAAATCACCCTGTAGAAAGGTTGTCTTGACATCCATTTGCTCAAGTTCCAAATCTTCATAAGCTACAAGTGCTAAAAGTGCTTTGATAAAGCTATATTTCACTACTGGAGAAAACACTTTTGTGAAGTACACCCCTTCTTTCTGAGTGAAACCTTTTGCAACGAGTCTGGCCTTATACCTCTTTGGTTTATCACTTGATATGCCCTCTTTGATTTTATAGATCCATTTACAACCAACAACTTTCTTGTCCTTTGATCAGTGTATAAGTTGCCAAGTCTGATTTTTCATCAAAGATTTTATTTCATCCTGCATAGCTTCAACCCATCTCTCCTTGTAGTTGGAATTCATAGCTTCCATATAGCTTATCGGTTCTTCATCTATGACTTTAGTTGCAACTATTAGTGCATATGCTATCAAATCGACATAACCAAACCTACTCGGAGGTCTGATTGTCCTCCTTGTTCTATCCTTTGCTAACTGATAGTCATTAAGTTCATCTCGATCTGTTTGCTCAACTTGGTCTTCTTGTCAAGTCTCGTCCTCATCAATCAGAGTTGTGTTCTGACCCGATGTACCTAGAACCCTAGGTCTTAATGTCTGCTCCACCTCAATTTGAAACCTCTCCGATTCTGGTTTTGGTGTATGGTCATAATCTTATTCTTGTTTTTCTTGCTGATAATCAAGCAAAGCTTTTTCATGGAATTTTACATCTCTGCTCATAATGCATTTTGGTGGTTCAAGTGAAGGGCACCAAAAGTTATACCCTTTGACACTTTCTGGATAACCAACGAATACTCATTTTATTGCTCTAGCCTCAAGCTTTCCTTGATTTTTATATGCATAGACGGGACAGCCAAAGATTCTTAAGTGACTATACGATGCTTTCTTTCCAGACATATCTCAATAGGAGTTTTAAGCCTAATTACTGTTGATAGACTTCTATTTACCAGATATGTCGCGTCATTAAAGCTTCTGCCCATAAAGACTTTGGAAGCCTTGAATGCACTAGTAAACGTCTTGCCTTCTCCATCAATGTCCTATTCATCCTCTCAGCAAGACTATTCTGTTATGCGGTCATCCTCACAGTTTTATGTCTTGAAATGCCACTATCCATATAGAAGTTGTCAAACTTCTTATTGTAATACTCTAGGCCATTATCAGTCCTCAACCACTTCACCCTTTTATCTACTTGATTCTCTACTTGTGACTTCCACTTTTTGAATTTTTCAAGTACCTAATTCTTAGATTTTAGCACATATACCCAAACCCTTCTAGAGTAATCATCTATCAAGGATAAGAAGTATATTGAACCGCCTAAGGAATTGACTTGTGAAGGTCCCCATAGATCTGAGTGAATGTATTCTAAGATCCCTTTTGTGTTATGCTCAGCAGTCCCAAACTTCACCTTTGTCAATTTCCCTAAAACACATTCTTCACAAAAGCTTAATGATTCAATCCTATCATTACCAAACACACCATGTTTACTTAATTCTTTTAACTCTTTTTCACTCATATGGCCTAACCTCATATGCCACAACTCAGTCTTACTATTGTTAAAGCCTGTTGTTGCATTAACCGAACCAATAACATCATATTTATTTAAGACATATAAACCATTTTTTCTCACCCTTTTCATGACTACCATAGACCCGTTAATTTTAGAGTCCCATTTTCAACCTTAAATATCCACCCTGATTGATCTAATATTCCTAAGGAAATTAGGTTTCTTTTTAGGTCTGGTACATACCTGACCTGATGCAATTCTCTTACAACTCCATCAAACATTTTGATCTTAACACTACCAATCCCCATAACCTTACGTGCTTCATTGTTACCCATTAATACTTTACCCCCATAACATGTTTGATATGTCTCAAACATATTTAAATTTGGGCACACATGTAAAGAACAACCTGAATCTAATACCCACTCACATTCTCTCCTGGCACCAGATGTGACGAGTAGATCTCAGATTCAAAGCAGTCTTCTGTTACATTAGCTACATCACCATCTGCCTTCTTCTTGTTCTTTCTTTCAGGACAATCCCTTTTGAAATGTCCTTCTTTATGGCAATGGAAACACTTCAAGGTCTTTGGCTTTGATTTCGATCTGACATGTTTTTTCCTTTATGTTCTTGTTTTTCTGGTCTCTCTCTTGCTGTCAAACCTTCTCCTTGACTTGAGTTCTTCTCTTCTTGCTTTCTGGTCAGTTCCTTGGAGTTCAAAGCTACCTTAACATCTGTCATAGAAAGTGAGGTCCGACCATATGTTAAAGTCTCAACAAAGTGGTCATAAGATTTTGGCAAAGAACTCAGCAAGATCACCACTTGGTCTTCATCTTCAATCTTCACGTCTATTGTTTCAAGGTCAAGAATTACCTTGTTAAATAGATCAATATGTTCTTTAATTGAGGTCCCTTCAACTATAGCAAGGGTATACAATCTTTTTTTCAAGTATATCCTATTGGCCAAAGATTTCGTCACGTAAATTGCTTTTAAGTTGTTCCAAATCTCGGCTGCAGTCTTCTCCTTTGAAACTTCCCTTAGAACCTGATTACTCAGACTTAATACAATTTCAGAATGAGCATTCCTCAAAATCTCCATCTTCACAGATTCCGTCAGTGTATCAGCCATCTTGTCTTCTCATTCAAAAGCATCCTCCAACCCTTGATGAACAAAGATTGCCCCCATCTTCAGACGCCACAAGTTGAAGTCATTCTCTCCATTGAATTTCTCTAGATCAAACTTAGGCAGAGACATCATTACTTGGGAACTTGGCTCTGATACCAATTGTTGCGAAAAATCAGCCTCAGTAACGATGTTCTAGCACTAATTGATTAAATCAAGATTGCGATCTGATATGAACTATCAGGTCTGATCAGACAACACAAAACAAATAAATAATAAACAAGTTCAGAAACACGAGAATTACGTGGTTCAGCAAAATTGCCTACACCCATCGAGCAAACACATGTAAAGTCTTTTATTAGAATCAGAAGATAGAACCTGTACAAGATGACTCTCTATTTTCAAATCACCTATCTTCAGTTTCTCCCTCTTTTTTTCTCTCTCCCTTCCAATTCTCGCTGCCCTGGTTCCCCACAAAAGGTCTAGAGTACAACGTTTTATAATGTCCCTAAGTATCCCAATTCAAGTAGGTTTAGTATCCTAATTATAGTAGGTTTGTTATCCTTAACTCAAGAAGGTTTGATATCCTTTTCAGACCAGCATGACAACACCTCTTCAGGTCTTCAGGTACTCGGGTACTCAGATTCTCAAGTATTCAAGAATTTGAAGCATCTATTTTTCACAATCTTCATTTTGACTTAACAATATATTTTGATCTTGGTTATTCGTGCTAGTTATTTTATTATTTATTTTATTATTTATTCCCTTATGTAATTTTATTTTTATATTTTCCTGTGACTCATGGCATATGCCCTAAATTTGTTGATTGTATCTTAACGAAACATTAATATTTTGATTTTATTTCATTGTCTTAACTAGGTTGCACTATTCAACCACCTAGTGAAAGATGAAGAAGTATATACGGAGCAAGGAAATAAAATTTTGTTTTGCTACGACCATGCATTCTTGACGTAGGAAAATAATAATTCGTACACGTATCTACAATATTTGGGTGTATTAGCACTTGTTCATTTAAATTGCATTATTTCTATCAGTAGTATCAATGTCTCGTTCTACAATTTTGATTATATAAGACAATTTATTTACAAATTAAATTAATATTTAATTTATATGTAAGTTTAACATCTTAGATCTATTTACAATATGTTGGTAATGCTTAGCGTTTTCTTTTTTATTCTAAAATCAGAATTATTAAAAACTACTTTGTGAATGCTCTTTTTTTTCTCTATATTTAAAAGGTATGAATGGGTAGTTTTCTCACTTAAATTTAAAATAGTGATTTAAAGTAGTATTTTTTTTATGTAAAATAGTGACTTGTTAGCTATGTCACACCATGGTGAAAAATTATGGTTTCTGTTTTACGATCATGAGGTAAAATACTCTTTCACCTTGAAGGAGAAATTCTTAAAAAATATCAAGAAAATGAGAATGGATATGTCAAGAAATCAATCATATATATTTTCTAATATATGTTAACTTGTTAATTTTATTCAAATTAACTTAATAATATACAACAAGATTAAGATATATAATCACATCATCTTAGGGCTTATTTATTACTCATGACATAATTAATAATTGCTGAATGTGTATAACAAGATCCAGTATTTTGGTGCATCATAATTATTATTATGATGCACCAAAATACTGGATCTTGGTCTACTTAATCGTATAACCTGTTAACACAAAACTATATTTCATTAAAAAAAAATAAAACATACGATAATTAATTAGCTTGAATAAAATATTCAACACCGATAAAAATGGCATGAATTCAGCACATTTTTTTGCTTTCTTTAGAATAGGTAAAAGAGATAGAAAACTGATTACATCTACAAAATAATTAAATTAATATAATAAATGAAATCCCAAATTATTTTAATGTATATTAATATTTAATTTCACCTAGTTATAATATTTAATCTAAATATCACAATTCAATCCTAGTTTATGCACAAAGTTAGATTACTTTATTTGATAAAATCGACGTTACCGCAAAGCCCATTGTGTTATAAAACTAATAGTTAGATACATTACAATTCTCATTAATACGCTAATTAATATAAAATTAATATTTTGATTATTTAGCATATTAATTAACACACTATTTTTGTGAAAATATAAATTTTATCTTTTACCTATTCTAAAGTGAGCAGAAAAATGTGCGAACCAATTTTATCGATAACGAACTTTATATATATATATATATATCCAAACGGAATTAATTAGAATTGTGAACCAAGCTAGCAGAAGCACAATTGATTAGAAAGAGCTACAACGATGATGAGTCCTCGTAGGATTAGCAACATGATGGTGGTCGGAATATTCATGACTGCCGTAGCATTATTATTTTCCGACAACGTAGTGCAAGTTGTTTCAGCAGATCGGACTCCAAATTGTCAGGCTAATTATAGAACATTTAGAGAACAGTGCTATACCTACTATCAAAAGTTTGGGAAGCGAGAAACCCCATCGGAAGAATGTTGCAAGGCGGCCAATGCCATTGACCTTTCCTGTATCTGCAGCTTTGTTGACCCGGATCTTGTACAGAATATAAACATGGAAGCTATGGTTGCTGTATTAGGATCTTGTGGCAAAAATATTCCTTCTGGACATAAATGTGGAAGTAAGTACATTTTTTTTAATTCAATTTAATTGTGTTTATATATATAACTTTTTAGTGTAGAAGAATCAATTGCCCTCTGACACATTTTTTTAAATTTTGTGAGCTGTTTAGATTTAATATCTTTTGATAGTTGGGATTACATTTCACATGTGCATTAATGCATTAATTACATAAATTAAGGTTAATCTCAACTATTGAAAATGTTTATATAGATCGAACGTCGACTTACAACAGTATAAGAAATTGTACAAAATTACTGTAGCAATATGTTTATATTCATTTATATTTTGTGTGTCTCAATCTAAGTTTCTATTATTATGTGATGATATTGATATATACCTAAATTTGTTTTATTTTATCTTAATGAAATACTAATATTTTGTTTTTATTTAATTGTCTCAACTAGGTTACACAATTCAAGCACCCCTCTGAAAGATGATGAAGTATCTACAGAGCAAAAAAATAAAATAATATTTTGTTATGACCATGCGTTCTTGATGTAGGGATATAATAATTCGTACATCTGTCTACAATATTTTGGTGTATTAAATCTTGATTTTTTAATTTTAGTTATTAAATCATTACTATCAATGTCTCGTCCTAAAATTTTGGTAAATATATGTGATAGTTTACTTTTAATTTAAATTAATATTTAGTTTATATTTGAATTTAACATCTTATAACTGTTAGAATATGTTAGTGATTGTAGGTAAATGTATTTTTTTATTTTCTACATTTAGTAGTTATTATCAATAATTTTCTCACTTAAATTTAAAACACTGAGTGATTTTATCCCGCTAAATGTAAAATAAAAAATTAGGATCCTATAACAATAAAATTTCATATAATATCATAATTTTCACTCAACAATATATTTTAATCTTTGTCATTCCTGCTAGTTATTTTATTTTTTATTTTGTTATTTGTTCTCTAATGTAATAAAATTCACAACTATTTTTTTAAATGCGTAATATATGTTTGTTTAAATGCTTCAATGAAATAATCACAACAAATAGAATAAAGAGACCATTTATTTAACATAATAGATGAAGAACAAACCACAAGAAAAATTGAAAACTTGACAGTGTATTAACGTACTCTGTATAAAAGTTCACTACAATTATTGTTATTTTTGAATTAATTTGTTATCCGTTTTCAATACTCAGGTTTATTGTTTTGATTTTCTAATATTACCTATTGAATTAAAGCTATTTAGGGCTAATTTTCTACATTATTTATTTGGTAATTAATGCGGTTATAACATTGTAAATAGTTTAAGTAGGCAACAATTAAGATATATGAAAAATTAAAAATTTGTATGTTGACGGAAATATGTATGTATGAGAGAGAGAGAGAGAGAGAGAGAGAGAAGATAGATTGCCCAACAAAGAGAAAAGTTGGTATTTCTATATGTACTAGTTTATTAAATTGATGTTGATGGTAAGTGTGATGAGACATCATCTTTCATGGAGACACCAATATAGTACCCAAAAGATTTTCTAAGTTTCCTAATCAAATATGAGATTCTACAGTGAACTTAAAAAGCTTTTTTAAGCTTTTTTAAGGACATTGACTAATTGTTCTTCTTAAAGACAAATAAATGAATTATAATTTATTAGTCAACAATAAATATATTATATAATATATTTTCTTGGCTTGATATGAAAAGCATGCTAGCACATGTAATATTGGTCATATAAATATTTTATTTTGGACAGTATGCCATTTTTGGTGTCCATCATTATGTTTCACAGTAAATTTGTGATTATAAATTTTGCTTATTTTTGTTTTATCTTAATTGATTACTTTAGTGGCATGTTTGGTGTTTTGTACTAAATTTATATTTTTCATATTTTATGTTTAAAATAAAATTTTCATAATAATTTCAAGATGTATTTGTATTTAAATTTATCTACAATTATGTTGATGGGCATAAACAAGAAATTTGTCAATGAGAATGAAGATAGTAATAGCCTTTGAGGTAAGGCCATATGGGATAATCAAACGGTATCTATTTTTTGTAACTTATGTATTGTTGAGGTAAAGGCAAGATATCGCCTGAGAAATCATTTTACAAAAACTGGATGGAAAATTTTGATATAATAAAGCAACTGAAAAAGAATATAACAAATGTCAATTGAAAAATAAGTGGGATTCATTAAAAAATGATTGGAAATTATGGAAGCAACTTATAAGAAAGGAAACGGGTTTAGAATGAAATTTCAAGAAAAAAGCCATTGATGCACTTGAAGAATGGTGGCAAAAACAATTATTGTTATGCATACCATAAATTTTATTTTAGTATCAAAATTTTCTGAATATATTTAAAATTTATCAAAATTTAATTAATTAAATATAAGTATATCCAAATATTGCAAAATTTCACAAGAAGCGAATTGATTCTGAATTAGAAGAAAAATTGGACAAAATGTTTCTGAATATTACGGCTACTGGTGAAAATGCTTGGACACCATCATCTGGTATACTTTCACACGATATTGGTGACGAATCTAATAATGATGTAATTTCATTTAAAGATAGTAGTGATTCTGACAAGGATATGTGATGTAGGACAAAATTAATCATTTATTTTTATTTAATACATTATTTTTAATTTCTTCATTTCCTTAGTTTAGTAGGAGTTTGTTTTTCTTATTATGGTTGGTTTAGTTTGTTTTTCTTAGTAGGATTGGCTTAGGTTTTTTCTGTTATAAATAGGGAACCTATAGTATTGTTTAGTTATCTTTTTATTCAATAAAATTTTATTCAGAAACTTGAGAAACTTTTATTTCGTTTTATATTCGCGTTTTCCTTTCGTCAATATGCAATTGCTCTGATACTACTTGTTAGAAACCAATGACTCAACCAAGATTGGAAACAAATGCCAAGTCTTTTGAGAACCTTTCACAAATACTTGAGATGCACTTTCAAGAAAATGAATCAAACAAACAAAATAAGAAAACACTGCCCAGAATTTTTAGAACAGTCTCAGGAGAGACTTCTCTTCTTTTATTTCATCACAACTTAATTACAAAATGTAATATTGACTCAACCCACCTACAAAGAAAAAAGGTTCAAGAACATATACATAAAAAAGCACACTCTTGAGCTGGGACAAATAAAGGAGGTTACCAGACCACACTTCTTCTGGTGTTTTAAAGTTGAAAGTAATGGAGGGAATTCTATTAACAAGAAATGCTGCTGTAGTAAGAGCTTCTTCCAAGAATTGTTTCGACAACTTTGCACTGATAAGCATACATCTAACCTTCTCCATAAGCGTTCTATTTAGCCTTTTGGCTATGCCATTTTGTTGAGGTTTATGCCTAACGGTCTTATGTCTTGCCAAACCACTTTCTTTGCAAAAGCTTTCAAACTCACCACTACAATATTCCATCTCGTTGTCTATTCTTAACACCTTAACGTTTTTGCCTTTTTGAGTTTCTACAAGTTGCTTTTATGTCTTAAAAGTTTTCAGAACCTGATCTTTACTTTTCAAGAAATAGAACCATACCTTCTTAGAGAAATCATCAAACATGGACATGAAATACTTGGCACCACCCAAAAAAGTTACCTGTGCAGGTCCCCAAATGTCTAAATGCACATAATTTAAAATTCCTTGGTCTTGTGCACACTTGTTGTAAACTTCACCCTATGTGTTTTTCCAAGCACACATTGTTCACAAAAATTCAGGCTATTAACAAAATCATTCCCAAACAGCCATTGTTTGCTTAGTTATCTCAGCCATTTCTCACCTATGTGACCAAACCTCAAATGCCAAATTAAGGCTTTACCCTTTCTCTCTTCACCCGATATAGCAGCCTCTCCATATACTGTATTTCCTTGTAAGATGTAGAGCCCGTTCTTCCCTAATCCCTTTCAGATGACTAAAGATCTTTTAATAACCTTTAAAACCACATTTTCTGCCTTATAACTACAACCTAGTCTATCTACCATGCCAAGGGAGATTAAATTCCTTTTCAACTTAGGTAAATACCTCACATTTTGAAGCTCTCTACATACCCCATCATACATCTTAATTCTAATGGATCCTATACCTTTAACTTCACATGCTACATTGTTCCCCATAAGCACTTTCCCCCCATTTGTTGAAGCCAAGGAAGAAAATGAAGACTCATGTAAACTCATAAGAAAAGTACAACCGGAATCCATTATCCACTCACCATTTGGGCTGTTGTCTAAAGCTATGAGCAAAAACCATTCTTGGAAATCCTCTTCTGTAACCACTGCTACATCAACTGATTTTGGTAAGCTCTGTGAACCACATTTTTTTTGTAATTTTATCATCTTATTATCTTTCAGTTCAAAAGTAATATCTTGGTCATAGAATTAGCAAATTCTATATTATGAAGTGCTGATAGGAATTGAAAAGCATTACGATGTTGTTTCAAATTATCAATGTTGTATAATTATAGATGTTAAGATGTTGCTAGACTTTAATTTTGTGCCATTTCTTTTAGCCAAACTTACCCCTGACAGTAAGGAAGTTACCTGATAATGAAGATAATTGGTCCATCACTTCCTCGTATCCTCTGTTTTATATCATGTGCTTCTTATCTTAGTTTGCTTTCAAATGAATCTTTTTATATCAGTTAGCTTTTATTATTTTGGTACTGGATTATCCTAAGCAATATATAGTGATTGCGACTATGCTAACCGCAAGTGCACGGGTCGTATTAAGTAATAAAGTGATAAGAAAAGATATCGTCCCACGATGATTGATATTCAAATTAAATACTAAGTACTATAACATGAAAGGTTAATTTTATCTAAACAAACTAGATCAATAAATTGTAATGAAAAATAAACTATAACACAAATATTAACTAATTTAGAATAGAAATTTATTTTAAGAATTTATAAAAGATGAAGAATGCAAAGATGAATTACCTAGGGTCTTGATTTTAGTTATCAATCACGTGTTTCTCCTAGTTGGCCATTATTAATGTGTTTTGGTCTAATTCCCTAATCACAAGATTTAAGTCAACCTTAATTCCTCTCCTAAGCGTAAGTTAAGGTTTTATGCACAATGATTCAAGTTGATATCCCTATCCAACTCGAATAATTATACGCTCATTAAGCATTTCTTGTTATTTAATGCTTAGAACCCAATTCACCTTCCGGTTTATTAAAATCATAATCGTTAACTTGATTATCTAGATATCGATTACCTTCCGGTCTCACAACTATCTAGATTGTGTTTACTTAGTCCAACAAACAAATTAATCTTTCCCAAGACTTAATTCATCCATCTCCAATGTAACCAATTCATTAATTAATTAACAAATAAGAATATTAAGCAAGCTAAACACAAGTGAATCAAACCATAACAATATTAATAACATGCCAATTAATTAAAACATAGTTTAGACAAGATCCGACAAGACCATAGATTAGGAAAATTAGCCAACCATCACAAATAAAAGCATAACAATCAACATGTATTCCATAATCATAAGTTCAACAATTAAAATTCAAATGAAAAACAAAATGAGAGTTTAAGAGTTTAGGAAAACTAGATTAGAGATCCAAGCTTCAATGATCCTCCTTCAAGGGCTCTAACTTGAATCACTTCACTTCTCTCTCTAGGATTTTCACTTGTTCTTCATCCTTCTCACTCAAAAACCTATCAATTTCTATTCTAGATTGCCCTTTCCCTTGATGGCTATCATCCTAAAATCATATAACCTAAAAGATACTCAAATCAAGCCATTGAGTGATGATCTTACTGCCAAAAATCGTTCAAACACATCCAGGAGGCGTTGCAGCGCCCAAAATCCGTGCTAGGGCACCATGGGACAGAATGGGTGGTGTGGTCGCGCACCTCCGTGGCGCTGCCGCGCCATCCTTGCAGCCAAAATAAGATTGGAGCGTGGGTATGGAAGGTAACTATCAGAACGGGTCCACAATTTTGATGTACTAAATGTGTTAAAATCCGAAGAAGGTATATTCTTTTTATTGTACAAGTAAATATGAAATTCGATTTGTAAGGTGTTATCTGAACGACTCCAACCAAGGCCGAACTTAAAATCGTATTCTTTGATATCTTCATTACTTGGCTCTGTAAAGTTCATAAACTTTTATACTTGCCTCAATAAATGTTTATACTTCATTTTCGATTTTAGTCATCTTTTAGGTTCTCCATAGGTTTTGACGGAGGAGTTGCAAAAGGTCTAATTATTCTATTGCGTACTCATAGAATCAGCATATATTTATTCTTCATAAAATGAAGTAGAGATAAGGATAGGACAGTGATTCCATATGAGACTAAGCAAAAATTTTTACACCCCCAAAAGCAAAACAATGCATAACCAAACTTTAGATTTTATAAATGAAAAATAAAGAAAACAGTTGCTGGTTCATCCTTTTCATTTTCTTGAAATATTTTAGTAGGAACATGCTAGATAATAATCTATTCTAAATGTTTCAGCATTTAAGTTCCTTTTGGTGCAATTATTTGTATGTTAAGATCTAGAATGTGCTGTGTTTGTGAATTATTTCGTGTTATAATGCCATTGTTGTATTTAATAGGATGAGAAGGAAAATGTTAGGAAGAAATTATTGTGTCAATGTTCGAAAATTGGTGGTGGGTGAGAGTTTTGGAGGTGTGCAAGATAACAAGACAAAGATCTAGACTTATCTTAGTGAAAATATGTTAAAGAGGGTTTCTATTCCTTTAATTTAGTGTGAACATATTCTATAACTCAATTCTGAATGAGATTCTCTTGTTTGTTTTCTTTTAATTTTTCACTCTTTTTTTAAAAAATTAATTAAAAGATGGAGTAGATGAGTAAGTAGTTGAAATTGTTCTTCCAAATTTTACCTAAAACCTTGGTCAGTTTGCTTGCAAGTCACAGTTGATTTTTTCAGAAAGCTAATCCAATTCTTCAATTGACATTGTTCTAATTTAATAAACATATTGCTAGTTTATTATCTTAATTTGTTCGACGGTCTCTCTTGAGATCAACCGAACCTACTTCGCACCTTAAAATTCACTATATCTCTATGTGAATTTAATTAGATGCAAGCGCATTATGATTAGTGATCATTTTTAATTAAACGCCGTAAACCATATTAGTAAATCTCTATCTAATATGCAATTTACAGCATCTATCACATGGTCTAGATATGATATTCACTTCTCAATTCCTACAAATCCACAATTCATGCAAATACTGGCAAAAAAATTAGAAGCATTAATTTTCATGATAAATATGCAACACTAAATATCAAATCAAATTGAACAACACAACGTTGAAAATTGGATGCTTCAAATAGATTAAATCATTGCCTTAGAAAACACGTCTAGCCAATCATTAAATAGAGTTCAAATTCAAAACTCAAGAATTCAACAATTAATAACATAATCTCATTAACCACAATATTGTTCAATTCAAGACAAGAATTTAAACAAGGGAAAGAGATAAAAACTAGATTAAGACAGCTTTAATCTTTAGAAATTCGGACTTGAAGCTTCTCAAATTCTTCCAATCCCCCTATCTCTCTTTAAGTTTTCTCTCTTTTTCTTTTCTTGCAAGCTCAACCCTTTTCCAAAAGCAGTTCTCCTCTCCAACTTAAAAAAAATATCAAACCTAATTTTACCACAAATCAATCCATTCACATATAATCCTAGGGCTCAAATTAAGACTAGAAAATGTCTAAATTGTGTCTAGTAGGTGTTGGGGCACTAAAACAATGCGGGGGCGCGATGGTGATAGACTGAGCGTGCGGTCGCTCCATGGTTGTTACCTAGGGGCAGAATTCATGTGGAGAAACAACAAACATGGTGTGGACGCACCATAGCTACTTTCACGACATATCAAATTGATTCTCTGAATGCATAGTTTCTAATGCCACAAATGGATTGCGATTTAGTATACCATACTCGAAACGTCGATTTCGTCAGCTTTCACTTAAGATCAATGAAGAGGCTCGCACATGCCTACCACCCCTTTAACATGACAAGGGAACAAGTGGTTTATGCCATAGAGACAAAAGTCTCTTGACAAGGCCAACCAAGTTGATTACCCCTGTTTCTTAGAAAAACTTGAAAAGGTATTGTGATTTTCATGAGGAGTATGGCACAATACAGCTGATTGCTTCAACTTAAGAGAGAAAATCCAAAATTTAATCAATAGCAGTAGAAACTGGCATGAATTCAGTACATTTTTTTGGCTTAGTTTAGAATAGGTAAAGGAGATAGAAAAATGATTACATCTACAAAATAATTTAATTAATATAATAAATAAAATCCCACCTTATTTTAATGTATATTAATAATTAATTTCACCAAATTATAATATTTAATCTAGATATCACAATTCAATCCTAGTTTATGCACAAAAATTAGATTAATTTATTTGATAAAATTGACGTTACTGCAAAGCCCATTGTGTTATAAAACTAATAGTTAGATACATTACAATTAATATCAATATGCTAATTAGTATAAAATTAATATTTTGATTATTTAACATACTAATTAACACATTATTTTTGTGAACATATAAATTTTATCTTTTATTAGAATCAGAAGATAGAACATGTACAAGATGGCTCTCTATTTTCAAATCACCTCTCTTCAGTTTCTCCCTCTCTTTTCCTCTCTCCCTTCCAATTCTTTTTCCCAGTTCTCCACAAAAGGTCTAGAGTACAGGATTTTTATAATGTCCCTAAGTATCCCAATTCAAGTACGTTTAGTATCCTAATTCTAGTAGGTTTGTTATCCTTAATTCAATAAGGTTTGATATCCTTTTCAGATCAGGATGACAACACCTCTTCAGGTCTTCAGGTACTCGGACACCAGATCATATCCTCTTCAAGTCAGGATGATTGCTCCACTTTATGCCATCAGGTCCTCGGTTACTCGGACACTAGATTAGATCCCCTTCAAGTCAGGATGACTACTCTACCTTATGACATCAGGTCCTTGGGTATTCGGGTACTCAGATTCTTAGGTTCTCAAGAATTTGAAGCATCTATTCTTCAGAATTCTCCACCTTGCTTCTAATTCTTTTCCCTTTACATGACCTTACTCAAACCAGCTTCTTATAAGTTGTTAATGCCTGCTAAGTTCATACATAGATTGAACTTAGTGCCTGGTAATGATTTTGTCAGCATATCAGTAGGGTTATTATCTGTGTGTATTTTCACCGAGTCTACAATTCCCATAGCAATTTGATTCCAGATGAAATTAAGTTTAACATCTACGTGTTTGGTCCTTTCATGATGCATTGGATTCTTACTTAAGTGAATCGCACTTTGATTATCACAATGCACCACCACACATTTCTGAGATAGACCCAGTTCTCCTACCAAGCCTTTAGGCCACAGTGCTTCTTTTATTGCATCTGTTGTTGCAACATACTCTGCTTCTGTTGTTGATAAAGCTACAATATGCTGAAGTGTTGCTTTCCAACTTATTGTGCAATTGCACAAAGAAAACATATAACCTGTTATAAACCTTCTCTTATCCAGGTCCCTTGCAAAGTCAGCATCAACGTATCCTTCCAACTTCATTTGATCATCTTTAGATGTCTTGTACATTAGACCAATTTTAGAAATACCTCTAAGATACCTTAGAATCCATTTAACATCCTGCCAATGGCTACTTCCTGGATTAGTGATGTACAAATTTTAAATGCTCGCAAGTGCACGAATCACTAATAGCTAGCGACAAATTCACCCCGAGGTCGATCTCTTAAGGAATTGCAATGGTTTAAATCCTTAATAGTTTCCTCTTAATTACTAAATTAAAGAATTAATCAAATGGGACTTTATGTAAATTCAATTTAAAACTAAATAAATTGGAATAACATAAAGAAAATGAAATTAAGAAGAAAAAAAAATGAAATAAAATGGGAGTTGGCTAGCTCTCTACTCATGTATTGAAATATTAGTGAATTAGTTTAATATTCCAATGTTTAAATTATTGGTCTTTCCACTAAGCCTAGAAATTCCAATGATCATGGCAATTCTCACTTCTAATCAATTAAATATATCATTGATGTGAGGCATCTACTTAATTAATTAGCATATTCACAAGGAAATCACATGACCATTTAAATTAAACCAAATCAATAGATTTAATCTAAACACTTGTTCAAGGGAGCTTAATTAAGGTAAGATGGCGTGTCTAGCACCTTAATTCGCATTTGTTAACTTTAATCACAAATTATAGGTGGCCAATCCATAATTCATAAGCAAAGGTATGAAGATTAATGAACAAGAAATAATCTCAAACATCAATTAAAAAGTATTCACAAAATATCCAATACAATTGTAGTTACTAAGCCAAACTCCAACAATATGTTTATACTTTCATAATCTAGCTCAAATCAATGAAACCAAATATGAAATTCCAAACATATTGTAAAACAAGAAAATCTTACCTTCATGAAAGATTTACCCTAAGGTTTTGAATTAATTGATCATCTTCTTCAAATCCTTGGTGAAGATTGCTTGGTATGAAGGATGGAGCTGACACATATGGTACATTAATTTAAAAGAAGTACAAAGCAAAGAAAAGGCTATTATTAAGATTAGAGAAACAAAGAGAAGACTCCCCCCTAAGGAGAGTAAAACAAAGAGAACCCCCAAGAGGGTGCCCAAAAGGATCCCCCCTAAGATGAACAAAATCACAGTTTATATAGGCTAGATCAAGGAGGCTTTACATGTGCGAGCACATGGAAGCTACAGAATTCATCATATCTCTGTCTTCCAGATTGGAGCTCACATTTGATTGTCTTCCACCCCGAAATAGAGAAAGTAGTCTTCATGTACACTTTTTGTAATTGAATAAGCTTTCTCATGATTCATGAATCGTGTCCTTTCAATGTCGGTAACATGAGATATGATCAAACGATTAAAGCATGCTCAAATTTTCATTTTGACAGCCATTGTCTGAATGATGTCCATAGTAGACAGATCAGATGCACGATCTGGAAAATATCAATGACATGAAAGTTTTAGCTGTCTTTCTCATGGTTCCACCAGTGTAAGAATCAACTCTATTGATGTTGTATTAAGAAAGTTATGGCCAAAAGACAGAAAGGTGTTCGTTGGTCCAGATTGCACATGAGCAAACCATACTTCATTATAATTATTCACACTTTCTGTATAGATCGATTCTGAATTGGCAAATAGTTTCTAAAGATGATCTGTGAAAAGTTGAGGCATCTTTCACCTCCAACAAGAATAATTGAATTTGGAGATGTATACACAAAGCTATGGCCATGATAGTGATTCATGCTCAAGTGAGTTGTATGCAAGTGGATACTTTATATCTTTAATTGCAACTTGCACTCCTTTAACACCTGTACACAAAAAATACCCCACATAAACACTTTAATACAAGTATTATACTCATGCCATCTTGTACAATTATACATATTTGCACGTATTTGATTTCTTGACCATGAAACATGCAAATTAAAAGTATGGCAATGAAATTTCACAATTTATGCACAAAAAGGGACATTAAATTCAAAAGTGATGTAATAATGTCTTGCAAAATATATGTAAATAATGTACTTTTAGGCACTTATCAATTAGCCATGAACCTGCTAACTATACTAATAACATGTGCAATGTCTGGTCTTGTACATATCATTGCATACATTAGGCTATCATTATACACCTGATCTTCTTTTCCAGAAACTACAAAACCCTCAGGCTGAGTCATCACAATATTTTCAAACAAATCACCATGTAGAAAGGCTGACTTGACATCCATTTGCTCAAGTTCCAAATCCATTGTCCTTCTTGTTCTATCCTTTGCTAACTGATAGTCATTAAGTTCATCTCGATCTGTTTGCTCAACTTGGTCTTCTTGTCGGGTCTCATCCTCATCAATCAGAGTTGTGTTCTGACCCGATGTACCTAGAACCCTAGGTCCTAATGTCTGCTCCCCCTCAATCTGAAAGCCCTTAGATTCTGGTTTTGGTGTATGGTCATAATCTTATTCTTGTTTTTCTTGCTGATAATCAAGCAAAGCTTTTTCATGGAATTTTACATCTCTGCTCATAATGCATTTTGGTGGTTCAAGTGAAGGGCACCAAAAGTTATACCCTTTGACACTTTCTGGATAACCAACGAATACTCATTTTATTGCTCTAGCCTCAAGCTTTCCTTGATTTTTATATGCATAGACGGGACAACCAAAGATTCTTAAGTGACTATACGATGCTTTCTTTCCAGACATATCTCAATAGGAGTTTTAAGCCTAATTACTGTTGATAGACTTCTATTTACCAGATATGTCGCGTCATTAAAGCTTCTGCCCATAAAGACTTTGGAAGCCTTGAATGCACTAGTAAACGTCTTGCCTTCTCCATCAATGTCCTATTCATCCTCTCAGCAAGACTATTCTGTTATGGGGTCATCCTCACAGTTTTATGTCTTGAAATGCCATTATCCTTATAGAAGTTGTCAAACTTCTTATTGTAATACTTTAGGCCATTATCGGTCCTCAACCACTTCACCCTTTTATCTGCTTAATTCTCTACTTGTGACTTCCACTCTTTGAATTTTTCAACCACCTAATTCTTAGATTTTAGCACATATGCCCAAACCCTTCTAGAGTAATCATCTATCAAGGATAAGAAGTATATTGAACCGCCTAAGGAATTGACTTGTGAAGGTCCCCATAGATCTGAGTGAATGTATTCTAAGATTCCTTTTGTGTTGTGCTCAGCAGTCCCAAACTTCACCTTTGTCAATTTCCCTAAAACACATTCTTCACAAAAGCCTAATGATTCAATCCTATCATTACCAAACACTCCATGTTTACTTAATTCTTTTAACTCTTTTTCACTCATATGGCCTAACCTCATATGCCACAACTCAGTCTTACTATTGTTAAAGCCTGTTGTTGCATTAATCGAACCAATAACATCAGATTTATTTAAGACATATAAACCATTTTTTCTCACCCTTTTCATGACTACCATAGACCTGTTAATTTCAGAGTCCCATTTTCAGCCTTAAATATCCACCTTGATTGATCTAACATTCTTAAGGAAATTAGGTTTCTTTTTAGCTCTGGTACATACCTAACCTGATGCAATTCTCTTACCACTCCATCAAACATTCTGATCTTGACAGTACCAATCCCCATAACCTTACATGCTTCATTGTTACCCATTAATATTTTACCCCTATAACATGTTTGATATGTCTCAAATATATTTAAATTTGGGCACACATGTAAAGAACAACCTGAATCTAATACCCACTCACATTCTGTTTTGGCACCAGATGTGATGAGTAGATCTGCAGATTCGAAGCAGTCTTCTGTTACATTAGCTGCATCACCATCTGCCTTCTTCTTGTTCTTTCTTTCAGGACAATCCCTTTTGAAATGTCCTTCTTTATGGCAATGGAAACACTTCAAGGTCTTTGGCTTTGATTTCGATCTGACATGTTTTTTCCCTTATGTTCTTGTTTTTCTGGTCTACCTCATGCTGTCAAACCTTCTCCTTGACTTGAGTTCTTCTCTTCTTGCTTTCTGGTCAGTTCCTTGGAGTTCAAAGCTGCCTTAACATCTGTCATAGAAAGTGAGGTCCGACCATATGTTAAAGTCTCAACAAAGTGGTAATAAGATTTTGGCAAAGAACTCAGCAAGATCACCACCTGGTCTTCATCTTCAATCTTCACGTCTATTGTTTCAAGGTTAAGAATTACCTTGTTAAATAGATCAATATATTCTTTAATTGGGGTCCCTTCAGCTATAGCAAGGGTATACAATTTTTTTTTCAAGTATATCCTATTGGCCAAAGACTTCGTCATGTAAATTGCTTTTAAGCTGTTCCAAATCTCAGCTACAGTCTTCTCCTTTGAAACTTCCCTTAGAACCTGATTACTCATACTTAATACAATTTCAGAATGAGCATTCCTCAAAATCTCCATCTTCACAGATTCTGTCAGTGTATCAGTCATCTTGTCTTCTCATTCAAAAGCATCCTCCAACCCTTGATGAACTAAGATTGCACTCATCTTCAAACGCCACAAGTTGAAGTCATTCTTTCCATTGAATTTCTCTAGATCAAACTTAGGCAGAGACATCATTACTTGGGAACTTGGCTCTGATACCAATTGTTGTTATATATTTTCTAATATATGTTAACTTGTTAATTTTATTCAAATTAACTTAATAATATACAACAACATTAAGATTAAGATATATAATCACATCATCTTAGGGCTATTTATTACTCATGACATAATTAATAATTGCTGAATGTGTATAGCAAGATCCAGTATTTTGGTGCATCATAATAATTATTATTATTATTATTGTGACTATTTTCATGCTTCTCATTTTCCATCTCATACACATTCGTCTACTTAATCGTATAACCTGTTAGAACAAAAATATATTTCATTAAAAAAAATAAAACATATGATAATTAATTAGCTTGAATAAAATATTCAACACCGATAAAAATGGCATGAATTCAGCACATTTTTTTGCTTTCTTTAGAATAGGTAAAAGAGATAGAAAACTGATTACATCTACAAAATAATTAAATTAATATAATAAATGAAATCCCACATTATTTTAACGTATATTAATATTTAATTTCACCTAGTTATAATATTTAATCTAAATATCACAATTCAATCCTAGTTTATGCACAAAGTTAGATTACTTTATTTGATAAAATCGACCTTACCGCAAAGCCCATTGTGTTATAAAACTAATAGTTAGATACATTACAATTCACATTAATATGCTAATTACTATAAAATTAATATTTTGATTATTTACCATATTAATTAACACACTATTTTTGTGAAAATATAAATTTTATCTTTTACCTATTCTAAAGTGAGCAGAAAAATGTGCCAACCAATTTTATCGGTAACGAACTTTATATATATATATATATATATATATATATATATATATATATCCAAACGGAATTAATTAGAATTGTGAAGCTAGCAGAAGCACAATTGATTAGAAAGAGCTACAACGATGATGAGTCCTCGTAGGATTGGCAACATGATGGTGGTCGGAATATTTATGACTACCGTAGCATTATTATTTTCCGAAAATCTAGTGCAAGTTGTTTCAGCAGATCCGACTCCAAATTGTCAGGCTAATTATAGAACATTCAGAGAACAATGCTATATATACTATCAAAAGTTTGGGAAGCGAGAAACCCCGTTAGAAGAATGTTGCAAGGCGGCCAATGCCATTGACCTATCGTGTATCTGTAGCTTTGTCGACTCAGATCTTGTACAAAATATAAACATGGAAGCTATGGTTGCTGTGTTAGGATCTTGTGGCAAAAATATTCCTTCTGGACATAAATGTGGAAGTAAGTACATTTTTTTTTAATTCAATTTAATTGTGTTTATATATATAGCTTTTTAGTGCAGAAGAATCAATTGCCCTCTTACACATTTTTTTATATTTTGTGAGCTGTTTAGATTTAATATCTTTTGATAGTTGGGATTACATTTCACATGTGCATTAATGCATTAATTACATAAATTAAGGTTAATCTCAACTATTGAAAATGTTTATATGGATCGAACGTCGACTTACAACAGTATAAGAAATTGTACAGAATTACTGTAGCAATATGTATATATTCATTTATATTTTGTGTGTCTCAATCTAAGTTTTCGATTATTATGTGATGATATTGATATATACCTAAATTTGTTTTATTGTATCTTAATGAAATACTAATATTTTGTTTTTATTTAATTGTCTCAACTAGGTTACACAATTCAAGCACCCCTATGAAAGATGATGAAGTATCTACAGAGTAAAGAAATAAAATTATATTTTGCTATGACCATGTGTTCTTGATGTAGGGATATAATAATTCGTACATCTGTCTACAATATTTTGGTGTATTAAATCTTGATTTTTTAATTTTAGTTATTAAATCATTACTATCAATGTCTCGTCCTATAATTTTGGTAAATATATGTGATAGTTTACTTTTAATTTAAATTAATATTTAGTTTATATTTGAATTTAACATCTTATAACTGTTAGAATATGTTAGTGATTGTAGGTAAATGTATTTTTTTATTTTCTACATTTAGTAGTTATTATCAATAATTTTCTCACTTAAATTTAAAACACTGAGTGATTTTATCCCGCTAAATGTAAAATAAAAAATTAGGATCCTATAACAATAAAATTTCATATAATATCATAATTTTCACTCAACAATATATTTTAATCTTTGTCATTCGTGCTAGTTATGTTATTTTTTATTTTGTTATTTGTTCTCTAATGTAATAAAATTTACAACTATTTTTTTAAATGCGTAATATATGTTTGTTTAAATGCTTCAATGAAATAATCACAACAAATAGAATAAAGAGACCATTTATTTAACATAATAGATGAAGAACAAACCACAAGAAAAATTGAAAACTTGACAGTGTATTAACGTACTCTGTATAAAAGTTCACTACAATTATTGTTATTTTTGAATTAATTTGTTATCCGTTTTCAATACTCAGGTTTATTGTTTTGATTTTCTAATATTACCTATTGAATTAAAGCTATTTAGGGCTAATTTTCTACATTATTTATTTGGTAATTAATGCGGTTATAACATTGTAAATAATTTAAGTAGGCAACAATTAAGATATATGAAAAATTAAAAATTTGTATGTTGACGGAAATATGTATGTATGAGAGAGAGAGAGAGAGAGAGAGAGAGAAGATAGATTGCCCAACAAAGAGAAAAGTTGGTATTTCTATATGTACTAGTTTATTAAATTGATGTTGATGGTAAGTGTGATGAGACATCATCTTTCATGGAGACACCAATATAGTACCCAAAAGATTTTCTAAGTTTCCTGATCAAATATGAGATTCTACAGTGAACTTAAAAAGCTTTTTTAAGCTTTTTTAAGGACATTGACTAATTGTTCTTCTTAAAGACAAATAAATGAATTATAATTTATTAGTCAACAATAAATATATTATATAATATATTTTCTTGGCTTGATATGAAAAGCATGCTAGCACATGTAATATTGGTCATATAAATATTTTATTTTGGACAGTATGCCATTTTTGGTGTCCATCATTATGTTTCACAATAAATTTGTGATTATAAATTTTGCTTATTTTTGTTTTATCTTAATTGATTACTTTAGTGGCATGTTTGGTGTTTTGTACTAAATTTATATTTTTCATATTTTATGTTTAAAATAAAATTTTCATAATAATTTCAAGATGTATTTGTATTTAAATTTATCTACAATTATGTTGATGGGCATAAATAAGAAATTTTCCAATGAGAATGAAGATAGTAATAGCCTTTGAGGTAAGGCCATATGGGATAATCAAACGGTATCTATTTTTTGTAACTTATGTATTGTTGAGGTAGAGGCAAGATATTGCCCGAGAAATCATTTTACAAAAACTGGATGAAAAATTTTGATATAATAAAGCAACTGAAAAATAAGTGGGATTCATTAAAAAATGATTGGAAATCATGGAAGCAACTTATAAGAAAGGAAACGGGTTTAGAATGAAATTTCAAGAAAAATGCCATTGATGCACTTGAAGAATAGTGGCGAAAACAATTATTGTTATGCATACCATAAATTTTATTTTAGTATCAATTTTTTCTTAATATATTAAAAATTTATCAAAATATAATTAATTAAATATAAGTGTATCCAAATACTGTAAAATTTCACAAGAAGCGAATTGATTCTGAATTAGAAGAAAAATTAGACAAAATGTTTCTAAATATTACGGCTACTGGTGAAAATACTTGGACACCATCATCTGGTATACTTTCACACGATATTGGTGACGAATCTAATAATGATGTAATTTCACTTGAAGATAGTAGTGATTCTAATAAGGATATGTGATGTAGGACAAAATTAATCATTTATTTTTATTTAATACATTATTTTTAATTTCTTCATTTCCTTAGTTTGGTAGGAGTTTGTTTTCCTTATTATGGTTGGTTTAGTTTGTTTTTCTTAGTAGGACTGGCTTAGGTTTTCTCTGTTATAAATAGGAAACCTATAGTATTGTTTAGTTATCTTTTTATTCAATAAAATTTTATTCAGAAACTTGTGAAACTTTTGTTTCGTTTTATATTCGCGTTTTCCTTTCGTCAATATGCAATTGCTCTGATACTACTTGTTAGAAACCAACGACTCAACCAAGATTGGAAACAAATGCCAAGTCCTTTGAGAACCTTTCACAAATACTTGAGATGCACTTTCAAGAAAATGAATCAAACAAACAAAATAAGAAAACACTGCCCAGAATTTTTAGAATAGTCTCAGGAGAGACTTCTCTTCTTTTATTTCATCACAACTTAATTACAAAATGTAATATCGACTCAACCCACCTACAAAGAAAAAAGGTTCAAGAACATATACATAAAAAAGCACACTCTTGAGCTGGGACAAATAAAGGAGGTTACCAGACCACACTTCTTCTGGTGTTTTAAAGTTGAAAGTAATGGAGGGAATTCTATTAACAAGAAATGCTGCTGTAGTAAGAGCTTCTTCCAAGAATTGTTTCGACAACTTTGCACTGATAAGCATACATCTCACCTTCTCCATAAGCGTTCTATTTAGCCTTTTGGCTATGCCATTTTGTTGAGGTTTATGCCTAACGGTCTTATATCTTGCCAAACCACTTTCTTTGCAAAAGCTTTCAAACTCACCACTACAATATTCCATCTCGTTGTCTATTCTTAACACCTTAACGTTTTTGCCTTTTTGAGTTTCTACAAGTTGCTTTTATGTCTTAAAAGTTTTCAGAACCTGATCTTTACTTTTCAAGAAATAGAACCATACCTTCTTAGAGAAATCATCAAACATGGACATGAAATACTTGGCACCACCCAAAAAAGTTACCTGTGCAAGTCCCCAAATGTCTAAATGCACATAATTTAAGAATTCCTTGGTCTTGTGCACACTTGTTGTAAATTTCACCCTATGTGTTTTTCCAAGCACACATTGTTCACAGAAATTCAGGCTATTAACAAAATCATTCCCAAACAGCCCTTGTTTGCTTAGTTATCTCAGCCATTTCTCACCTATGTGACCCAACCTCAAATGCCAAATTAAGGCTTTACCCTTTCTCTCTTCACCTGATATAGCAGCCTCTCCATATACTGTATTTCCTTGTAAGATGTAGAGCTCGTTCTTCCCTAATCCCTTTCAAATGACTAAAGATCCTTTAATAACCTTTAGAACCACATTTTCTGCCTTATAACTACAACCTAGTCTATCTACCATGCCAAGGGAGATTAAATTCCTTTTCAACTTAGGTAAATACCTCACATTTTGAAGCTGTCTACATACCCCATCATACATCTTAATTCTAATGGATCCTATACCTTTAACTTCACATGCTACATTGTTCCCCATAAGCACTTTCCCCCCATTTGTTGAAGCCAAGGAAGAAAATGAAGACTCATGTAAACTCATAAGAAAAGTACAACCAGAATCCATTATCCACTTACCATTTGGGCAGTTGTTTGAAGCTATGAGCAAAAAACCTTCCTGGAAATCCTCTTCTGTAACCACTGCTACATCAGCTGATTTTGGTGAGCTCTGTGAACCACATTTTTTTTGTAATTTTATCATCCTATTATCTTTCAGTTCAAAAGTAATATCTTGGTCATAAAATTAGCAAATTCTATATTATGAAGTGCTGATAGGAATTGAAAAGCATTATGATATTGTTTCAAATTATCAATGTTGTATAATTATAGATTTTAAGATGTTGCTAGACTTTAATTTTGTGCCATTTCTTTCAGCCAAACTTACCCCTGACAGTAAGGAAGTTACCTGATAATAAAGATAATTGGTCCATCACTTCCTCGTATCCTTTGTTTTATATCATGTGCTTCTTATCTTAGTTTGCTTTCAAATGAATCTTTTTATATCAGTTAGCTTTTATTATTTTGGTACTGGATTATCCTAAGCAATATATAGTGATTGCGACTATGCTAACCGCAAGTGCACGGGTCGTATCAAGTAATAAAGTGATAAGAAAAGATATTGTCCCACGATGATTGATATTCAAATTAAATACTAAGTACTATAGCATGAAAGATCAATTTTATCTAAACAAATTAGATTGATAAATTGTAATGAAAAATAAACTATAACACAAATATTAACTAATTTAGAATAGAAATTTAGTGTAAGAATTTATAAAAGATGAAGAATGCAAAGATGAATTACCTAGGGTCTTGATTTTATTTATCAATCACGCGTTTCTCCTAGTTGGCCATTATTAATGCGTTTTTGTCTAATTCCCTAATCACAATATTTAAGTCAACCTTAACACCTCTCCTAAGCGTAAGTTAAGGTTTTACGCACAATGATTCAAGTTGATATCCCTATCTAACCCGAATAATTATATGCTCATTAAGCATTTCTTGTTATTTAATGCTTAGAACCCAATTTACCTCCCGGTTTATTAAAATATTAATTGTTAACTTGATTATCTAGATGTCGATTACCTCCCGGTCTCACAACTATCTAGATTGTCTTTACTTAGTCAGAAAAACAAATTAATCTTTCCCAAGACTTAATTCATCCATCTCCAATGTAACCAATTCATTAATTAATTAACAAATAAGAATATTAAGTAAGATAAACACAAGTGAATCAAACCATAACAACATTAATAACATGCCAATTAATTAAAACATAGCTTAGACAAGATCCAACAAGACCATAGATTAGGAAAACTAGCCAACCATCACAAATAACAACATAACAATCAACATGTATTCCATAATCATCAGTTCAACAATTAAAGTTCAAATGAAAAACAAAATGAGAGTTTAAGAGTTTAGGAAAATTATATTAGAGATCCAAGTTTCAATGATCCTCCTGCAAGTCCTCTTCCAAGGCTCTAACTTGAATCACTTCACTTCTCTCTCTAGGATCTTTACTTGTTCTTCCTCCTTCTCACTCAAAAACCTATCAATTTCTATTCTAGGTTGCCCTTTCCCTTGGTGGCTATCATCCTAAAATCATATAAACATAAACGATACTTAAATCAGGCCATTGAGTGATGATCTTACTGCCAAAAATTGTCCAAACACGTCTAGGAGGCGTTGTAGCGCCCAAAATCCGCGCTGAGGCGCCATGGGATAGAGTAGGTGGTGCGGCCGTGCACCTCTGTGGCGCTACCGCGCCATCCTCGGGGCCAAAATAAGATTGGAGCGTGGGTATGAAAGGTAACTATTGGAACGGGTGCAAATTTTGATGTACTAAATGTGTTAAAATCCGAAGAAGGTATATTCTTTTTATTATACAAGTAAATATGAAATTCGATTTGTAAGGTGTTATCTGAACGACTCCAACCAAGGCCGAACTTAAAATCGTATTCTTTGATATCTTCATTACTTGGCTCTGTAAAGTTCATAAACTTTTATACTTGCCTCAATAAATGTTTATACTTCATTTTCGATTTTAGTCATCTTTTAGGTTCTCCATAGGTTTTGATGGAGGAGTTGCAAAAGGTCTAATTATTCTATTACGTACTCATAGAATTAGCATATATTTATTCTTCATAAATGTAGCAGAGATAAGGATAGGACAGTAATTCCATATGAGACTAAGCAAAATTTTGTACACCCCAAAAGCAAAACAATGCATAACCAAACTTTAGATTTTATAAATGAAAAATAAAGAAAACAGTTGCTGGTTCATCCTTTTCATTTTCTTGAAATATTTTAGTAGGAACATGCTAGATAATAATCTATTCTAAATGTATCAACATTTAAGTTCCTTTTGGTGCAATTATTTGTATGTTAAGATCCAGAACGTGTTGTGTTTGTGAATTATTTCGTGCTATAATGCCATTGTTGTATTTAATAGGATGAGAAGGAAAATGTTAGGAAGAAATTATTGTGTCAATGTTCGAAAATTGGTGGTGGGTGAGAGTTTTGGAGGTGTGCAAGATAACAAGACAGAGGTCTAGACTTATCTTAGTGAAAATATGTTAAAAAGGGTTTTTATTCCTTTAATTTAATGTGAATATATTCTATCACTCATTCATTCTAAATAAGATTCTCTTGTTTGTTTTCTTCTAATTTCTCTCTCTTTTTTTTGATTAATTAATTAAAAGATGGAGTAGAAGAGTAAGTAGTTGAAATTGTTCTTCCAAATTTTACCTAAAACCTTGCTCAGTTTGCTCGCAAGTCACAGTTGATCTTTTTAGAAAGCTAATCCAATTCTTCAATTGACATTGTTCTAATTTAATAAAGGTAATGCTAGTTTATTATCTTAATTTGTTCGACGGTCTCTCTTGAGATCAACCGAACCTACTTCGCACCTAAATATTCGCTATATTTCTATGTGAATTTAATTAGATGGAAGTGCATTATGATTAGTGATCATTTTTAATTAAACGCCGTAAACCATATTAGTAAATCTCTATCTAATATGCAATTTACAGCATCTATCATATGGTCTAGATATGATATTCACTTCCTATAAATCCACAATTCATGCAACTACTGGCAAAAAAATTAAAAGCATTAATTTTCATGATAAATATGCAACACTAAATATCAAATCAAATTGAACAACACAACGTTGAAAATTGGATGCTTCAAATAGATTAAATCATTGCCCTAGAAAACAAGTCTAGCCAATCATTAAATAGAGTTCAAATTCAAAACTCAAGAATTCAACAATTAATAACATAATCTCATTAACCACAATATTGTTCAATTCAAGACAAGAATTTAAACAAGGGAAAGAGATAAAAACTAGATTAAGAGAGCTTTAATCTTTAGAAATTCGGACTTGAAGCTTCTCAAATTCTTCCAATCCCCCTATCTCTCTTTAAGTTTTCTCTCCTTTTCTTTTCTTGCAAGCTCAACCCTTTTCCAAAAGCGGTTTTCCTCTCTAACTTCAAAAACTTATCAAACCTAATTTCACCCCAAATCAATCCATTCATATATAATCCTAGGGCTTAAATTAAGCCTAGAAAATGTCTAAATTGTGTCTAGTGGGTGCTAGGGCACCAAAAACAAAGCGGGGGCGTGATGGTGATAGACTGAGCGTACGGTCGCTCCACGATTGCTACCTAGGGGCAGAATTCATGTGGAGAAACAACAAACATGGTGTGGACGCACCATAGCTACTTTCACGACATATCAAATTGATTCTCTGAATGCATAGTTTCTAATGCCACAAATGGATCGCGATTTAGTGTACCATACTCGAAACGTCGATTTCGTCAGCTTTCACTTAAGATCAATGAAGAGGCTCGCACATGCCTACCACCCCTTTAACATGACAAGGGAACAAGTGGTTTATGCCATAAGAGATAAAAGTCTCTTGACAAGGCCAACCAAGTTGATTACCCCTGTTTCGTAGAAAAACTTGAAAAGGTATTGTGATTTTCATGAGGAGTATGGCACAATACAGCTGATTGCTTTAACTTAAGAGAGAAAATCCAAAATTTAATCAACAGCAGTAGAAACTGGCATGAATTCAGTACATTTTTTGGCTTAGTTTAGAATAGGTAAAGGAGAAAGAAAAATGATTACATCTACAAAATAATTAAATTAATATAATAAATAAAATCCCACCTTATTTTAATATATATTGATAAGTGAGTAAAACACGCACTAATCATTTACTTTTAAACTTCAATTGTTTGTTTAATCCTCAAGTTTCTTTTGGATTTGATGTATTTTTGTTGTTTTGTACAAAAAATGATAAATTTAATTTTTGAAAGTTAATTGGGCTAAAAAATGATTAATTCGGCTCGAAAAGGAAGAGATCGAAGCATAAGAATAGGGTGGACCAAAATGTAACAAAAGTAAGACTAAAATGAAAAATTATTATAGTAGAAGGATAAATCTCAAATATACAAGAGAAAGGGGATCCAATCGATATTTACCATATTTTCTAGCTGCGCTGGCAGAAGCAGGTACGCGATCCCGCGCTTTGCTGCGCCACCGCGCACTGCCTTTTGCCAAGGTGGACTAAAGTGCAACAAAATCAGGACTGAAGTACAATAAATACTCCAACTATGGCTAAGTATCTGATTAATTGTAAATAAAGGGATCCAATTGATATTTGCCACTTAAATTGATATTCTGGGTAGAATTGGGTGCGCGACTGCACAGCACTTTCGCCCCCACAATTGGATGAATTTTAGGTTTAAAAAGGGAGAGAAGGGAAGAAAAAGGGGTTGGTCATATTTTGGGATATATTGGAGAAGGAAAAGGGAGAGAAATAAGAGGAGAAGAAGAAGAGATTGGAAGAAGAGATTGGAAGAAATATCGAATTCGAATTTGGATGAAAAGCTCTCATATTCTAGTTTATCTCTTTCCCTTTATTTCAATTTATTGTTGTGAATTAAACAAATTTGCGAATTGCGAATTCATGTTATTAATTGTTGAATTTATGATTTGTGAATTTGGATTCTACCCAATGTGTGGTTAAACCCATTTTCTAGGGCAATGATTTAAACTATTTGAAGCATCCATTTCTAAGATTGTGTTGTTCAATTGATTTGAGAATATGTGTTTAGTGTTTATTATGATAATTAATGTTTTTAAATATTTGGTCATTATTTGAATGAATTGTGGATTGATGGAATTTGAGAAATGAACATGTAACACCTCCCAAGTCGTACGTATTTCGTATATATACACATCAGTTTCTATTGGTTTGTGCGTAAGTAGCTTAATACACTTAAGGTATTTCTTTTGAAATATTATATAAGTGTATTTAGTATTAAATAAGAGTTTACTTAGAAAGACCCAAATATAAAATTAGAGTATCAATACATGGGTGTATTTAGTACTAAATGTTGGTATACTTAGTAAGGCCCAAATTACCATTCTAACCCTAAGTATAAATACATCCTATTTCTTGTTTTAGAAAGAGAAACACCATTTTGCAGATTTTAAGAGAGAGAGAGAGAGAGAGATAGAAGAATTTGAAGAGAAAAATTAGTTTTCAAGGAGAAATTAAGAAGATTTAAGGTAATTTTCTCTCCTCTTTAAGATTTATTGTGTTAAATATGATTGGATTATGTTTTGGAAGTATATTTGGTATGAAGATTACATGAATATGTTGAGCATATATTGGTTTGAATTATTTGTGGTTATGAATATGATTTGGTGGTGGAATTGGTGAAGAAGTTGGTAGAAGATGATTATTGTTGTCAAATGAAACTTTTGCAGAACTTAGATCTTGGACAGTAGCTTGATCCGAAAATTTTATAAATTTTTATATGTCTTATCTTGGAAAACTGATTTACCTGGAAATATTAGGCATCAAAAGGGTCATGATAAATTTTATTTCATTTGAAAATGTTGAATTTTCGATTTTATATGAATTTTCCGATCTGACCCTGAGATGCTGGAAAATGTTGATTTTTGCAGAATATATGAATTACGTGATTTTCTTGGTTAATCAAATGGTCTCCAAAAATTACAAAATTTTACAAACCTATTTCTACTTATGTTTATTATAACATATTAAAGTTTCATGCCCTGATTCTATGTATATAATATGTTATGAATTTGCAAAGTAGTTTATATCACTGAGAATGTGCAGTTTACAGAATCTGTAAAGTGTAAAGTAAAGCTTGTTTAAATTGGTTTGGACATGAATTATGTCTTCTAAATTTTATCATGCTACTGAATATGTGTCTATATGATTTTTGGAAAGTTTCATAGCCATTGGATAAGTGTTCAATTTATTAAAGATCAGACACTTAGATATACTCAATGGTGCTCTGTTTTTGGGTCCTAGTGGCTAAGTGTTATAAGTGACAAAATAAATAGTTTCAAATTGAATTAAGAATCTATATTTTTATATGAGGTTATATAATGTTTCATTATAACTATATTTTGATTTCATGAGAAAAGGATATCATTTAGGATATAAGAAAAATTGTTGATGGGCCTAAGGATAGAATTAGGTTGTTTGTTTGATGAAATGTTATATGTTGGATTTTGTGTAATTTGGCTCATGAGATTAATTTTCATTTTAGGATTTATGTGATTGTGTGATCTTGGTGGGAACATCAAGAGGTAAGTATTCTAGACTTTTTAAGTGGGATCACAATGGATATATATATTTATGTGTGACTATATTACAAAAGTTTTGGAATTATGCATTAATATGCAAGTATCAACTTGCTTATGATTATATGTCAAAATATTTGTTTACAACTTTGTGTTTATGTGCTGTGCATGAGTCATTAAGCATTGACATTGCCATGCACACATGCATAAATGATTTTGAGAAATGAGAAAGCGGTTTTGTAAGAAAAATATTTGTGAAAGTTAAGACTTTGTATTTTTTTAAGGGTATCCGAATTCATTACTTTCTTAGTAGGCAATTATAAGTGTTTGGAGCCTTTTGATATATGTGGCCATTCCTTCGAGTTTGGTATAATTGATATGTGTTATGTGTTCCGTATGACATGGGAGTGACCTTTGGGTACCCTTAGGACTTGTGAGTCTTTGCCATTGTGCATTGACGGATTTGTGCATGTGGGAGGACTCGCCAATGATCAGGGCAAGGGTGTGGCTCTTACCTTCGGGCATGAGTGTTTATTGTGTTTGAAATTTTGTGCCCCACTTGCTGATACCCCATATACGGAAAGTCATCGACGGGTGACTCAGGCTCAATATGTGATATGTTATATGTGAAGTCCTACTAAGTAGCAATTGAATGAAGATATTCTTAGTTAAATGTAAATGAAAGTTTAAAAGTGAGTGATTGATGAGAACAAGTTTGATATGATTTTGTATCACGTATTTTGGAATGAACATGGATATTATCATGTTACATATTCATCTCATGCATTATATATTTATTATATATATATATATATGTATTTTTGTCTATGAAAAACTAGTATGCTTACTGAGTTTATACTCATTATAGTTTATTGTGATTCCCAGATAAATGATCGTGTGCGTAGTGGATTTGGCAAAGCTTCTGTTGTCCCTTGGTTCCTTAAGTTTAGGATATTGGCTTGTATTTTATTCTTAGTTTAATAAACATTATGGCTTGGAGACTAGACAATGAAGACTATTTGAATAGAATTTTATATTAATGAATATTGATGAAGTTTCTTAGACAGTGAAATGTATTTCTTGATAGGTTATGTGTTTGATAGATCACTTTTTGACTTTTACAAGTCGGGGCGTGACAGAACATCATATCTAGACCATGTGAGAAATACCGTAAATTGCATGTTAGATAGAGATATACTAACATGGTTTGCGTAGTTTGATTAGAAATTATCACTATTCGTAATGCATTTCTGTTAAATTAACTTCACATAGAGATATAGTGAAGTTTTAGATGTGAAATAGACTCGAGTGATCTTTAGAGAGATAATCGAATAAATTAAGATAATTAACTAGCAACACGTGTTTTAAATTAGAACAACGTAAATTAAAGAAGTGGATGCGACCAAATACGATAAATCATTAGCCCTAGACATTTCCATTACTTGAATTCTTTAAGTATTTTGCTTAATTCTTAATTTTAATCTTGTCAACCAATATTATTTCGATTTCTTTAGAGAAATTCATAAATTAATTATCTTCGGTAGTTATAGGATTAACATTCTTCGTGGGATCGACATCTACTTATCACTTTATTACTTGTTTGCGACACGTGTACTTGTGTTCGTTTATTTTACACGCAACATATATTAATAATTAATTTCACCAAATTATAATATTTAATTTAGACATCACAATTCAATCCTAGTTTATGCACAAAAATAGATTAATTTATTTGATAAAATCGACGTTACTGCAAAGCCCATTGTGTTATAAAACTAATAGTTAGATACATTACAATTCATATTAATATGCTAATTAGTATAAAATTAATATTTTGATTATTTAACATATTAATTAACACACTATTTTTGTGAAAATATAAATTTTATCTTTTACCTATTCTAAAGTGAGCAGAAAAATGTGTTAACTAATTTTATCGGCAACGAACTATATATATATATATATATATCCAAACGGAATTAATTAGAATTGTGAACCAAGCTAGCAGAAGCATAATTGTTTAGAAAGAGCTTTAACGATGATGAGTCCTTGTAGGATTAGCAAGATGATGGTGGTCGGAATATTCATGTTGCTATAGCATTATTCTTTTTCGACAACGTAGTGCAAGTTGTTTCAGCAGATCCGACTCCTAATTGTCAGGCTAATTATAGAACATTCAGAGAATAGTGCTATTCCTACTATCAAAAGTTTGGGAAGAGAGAAACCCCTTCGGAAGAATCTTGCAAGGCGGCCAATGCCCTTGACCTTTCGTGTATCTGCAGCTTTGTCAACCTGGATCTTGTACATAATATAAACATGGAAGCTATGGTTGCTGTGTTAGGATCTTGTGGCAAAAATATTCCTTTTGGACATAAATATGGAGCTAAGTACATTTTTTAAATTTAATTTAATTGTGTTTATATATATAACTTTTTAGTGCAGAAGTATCAATTGCCCTCTTACACATTTTTTTATATTATGTGTGCTATTAGATTTAATTACTTTTGATAGTTGGGATTACATTTCACATGTACATTAATGCATTAATTACAAAAATTAAGGTTAATCTCAACTATTGAAAATGCTTAAATAGATCAAACGTCAACTTACAAACAGTATAAGAAATTGTACAAAATTACAGTAGCAATATGTATATATTCATTTATATTCTGTTTGTCTCAATTTAAGTTTTTGATTATTATTTGATGATGTGGATATATACCTAAATTTTTTTGATTGTATCATAATGAAATCATAATATTTTGATTTGATTTAATTGTCTCAATTCAAGCACCCTTGTGAAAGTTGATGAAGTATCTACAAAGCAAAGAAATAAAATTATATTTTGCTATGACCATGCATTCTTGATGTAGGAAAATAATAATTCGTACATCTCTCTACAATATTTTGGTGTATTAAATCTTATTTTTTTAATTTCAGTTTTTAAATCATTACTATCAATGTCTCGTTCTGTAATGTTGATAACTATATATGATAATTTATTTTTAATTTAAATTAATATTTAGTTTATATTTGAATTTAACATCTTATAACTGTTAGAATATGTTAGTGGTTGTAGATAAATTAATTTTTTTATTTTCAACATTTAGTAGTTATCATCGATAAGTTTCTCACTTAAATTTAAAACAGTGAGTGATTATATTACTCTAATTGTAAAATAAAAAATTAGGATCCTATAATAGTAAAATTTCATATAATATCTTTGTTGTGAAAATCTAGCTTCAGCAACGATGTTCTAGCACTAATTGATTTAATCAAGATTGCAATCTAATAGAAACTATCAGGTCTGACTAGACAAAACATAATAGATAAATAATAAACAAGTTGAAAAACACCAGAATTACATGGTTCAGCAAAATTGCCCACGTCTACGGAGCAAACACATGTAAGGTCTTTTATTAGAATCAGAAGATAGAACATGTACAAGATGACTCTCTATTTTCAAATCACCTCTCTTCAGTTTCTCCCTCTCTTTTCCTCTCTCCTTTCAAATTCCCGTTCCCAGTTCTTCATAAAAGGTCTAGAGTACAGGATTTTTATAATGTCCCTATGTATCCCAATTCAAGTAGGTTTAGTATCCTAATTCTAGTAGGTTTGTTATCCTTAATTCAAGAAGGTTTGATATCCTTTTCAGATCAGGATGACAACACCTCTTCAGGTCTTCAAGTACTCGAACACCAGATCAGATCCTCTTTAAGTTAGGATGATTGCTCCACTTCATGCCATCAGGTCCTCAGGTACTCGGACACTAGATCAGATCCCCTTCAAGTCAGGATGACTACTCCACCTCATGAGATCAGGTCCTTGGGTACTCGGGTACTAAGATTCTTAGGTTCTCAAGAATTTGAAGCATCTATTCTTCAGAATTCTCCACCTTGCTTCTAATTCGTTTCCCTTTACATGATCTTGCTCAAACCAGCTTTCTTATAAGTTGTTAATGCCCTATAAGTTCATACATAGATTGAACTTAGTGCCTGGTAATGACTTTATTAGCATATCAGCATGGTTATTATCTGTGTGTATTTTCACCAAGTCTACAATTCCCATAGCAATTTGATTCCTAATGAAATGAAGTTTAACATCTATGTGTTTGGTCCTTTCATGATGCATTGGATTCCTACTTAAGTGAATCGCACTTTGATTATCACAATGCACCACCACACATTTCTGAGATAGACCTAGTTCTCCTGCCAAGCCTTTAAGCCACAGTGCTTCTTTTATTACATCTGTTGTTGCAACATACTCTGCTTCTGTTGTTGATAAAGCTACAATATGCTGAAGTGTTGCTTTCCAACTTATTGTGCAATTGCACAAAGAAAATATATAACCTGTTATGAACCTTCTCTTATCAGGTCCCCTACAAAGTCAGCATCAACATATCCTTCCAACTTCATTTGATCATCTTTAGATGTCTTGTACATTAGACCAACTTTAGAAGTACCTTTAAGATACCTTAAAATCCATTTAACAGCCTGCCAATGGCTACTTCCGGGATTAGCCATAAACCTGCTAACTATACTAACAACATATGCAATGTCTGGTCTTGTACATATCATTGCATACATCAAGCTATCATTACACACCTGATCTTCTTTTCCAGAAACTACAAAACCCATAAGCTGAGTCATCACAATATTTTCAAACAAATCACCATGTTGAAAGGCTGTCTTGACATCCATTTGCTCAAGTTCCAAATCTTCATAAGCTATAAGTGCTAAAAGTGCTTTGATAGAGCTATATTTCACTACTGGAGAAAACACTTTTGTGAAGTATACCCCTTCTTTCTGAGTGAAACCTTTTGCAATGAGTCTGGCCTTATACCTCTTTGGTTCATCACTTGATATGCCCTCTTTGATTTTATAGATCCATTTACACCCAATAACTTTCTTGTCCTTTGGTCGGTCTACAAGTTGCCAAGTCTGATTTTTTATCAAAGATTTTATTTCATCATGCATAGCTTCAACCCATCTCTCCTTGTAGTTGGAATTCATAGCTTCCTTATAGCTTATCGATTCTTCATCTATGACTTCAGTTGCAATTGTTAGTGCATATGCTATCAAATCGACATAACCAAACCTACTTGGAGGTTTGATTGTCCTCCTTGTTCTATCCTTTGCTAACTGATAGTCATTAAGTTCATCTCGACCTGTTTGCTCAACTTGGTCTTCTTGTCGGGTCTCATCCTCATCAATCAGAGTTGTGTTTTGACCCGATATACCTAGAATCCTAGGTCCTGATGTCTGCTCCACCTCAATCTGAAACCTCTCAGATTTTGGTTCTGGTGTATGGTTGTCATCTGATTCTTGTTTTTCTTGCTGATAATCAAGCAAAGCTTCTTCATGGAATTTTACATCTATGCTCATAATGCATTTTGGTGGTTTAAGTGAAGGGCACCAAAGTTTATACCCTTTGACACCTTCTGGATAACCAACAAATACACATTTTATTGCTCTAGCCTCAAGCTTTCCTTGGTTTGTATGTGCATAGGCGGGACAGCCAAAGATTATTAAGCGACTATACGATGCTTTCTTTCCAGACTATATCTCAATAGGAGTTTTAAGCCCAATTGTTGTTGATGGACTTCTATTTACCATATATGTCGCTGTCATTAAAGCTTCTGCCCATAAAGACTTTGGAAGCCTTGAATGCACTAGTAAACATCGTACCTTCTCCATCAATGTTCTATTCATCCTCTCAACAAGACTATTCTGTTCTGGGGTCATCCTCACAGTTTTATGTCTTGAAATGCCACTATCCTTACAGAAGTTGTCAAACTTCTGATTGTAATACTCTAGACCATTATCAGTCCTCAACCATTTCACCCTTTTATCTGCTTGATTCTTTGCTTGTGACTTCTACTCTTTGAATTTTTCAAGCACCCGATCCTTAGATTTTAGCATATATACCCAAACCCTTCTAGAGTAATCATCTATCAAGGATAAGAAGTATCTTGAACCGCCTAAGGAATTGACTTGTGAACGTCCCTATAGATCTAAGTGAATGTATTCTAAGATCCCTTTTATGTTGTGCTCAGTAGTCCCAAACTTTACCCTTGTCAATTTCCCTAAAACATATTCTTCACAAAAGCCTAATGATTCAATCCTATCATTACTGAACACTCCATGTTTACTTAATTCTTTTAACCCTTTTTCAGTCATATGGCCTAACCTCATATGCCACAGCTTAGTCTTACTATTGTCAAAACCTATTGTTGCATTAACCGAACCAATAACAACAGATCTATTTAAGACATATAAACCATTTTTTCTCACCCCTTTCATGACTACCATAGACCCGTTAATTTCAAAGTCCCATTTTCAGCCTTAAATATCCACCCTGATTGATATAACATTCCTAAGGAAATTAGGTTTCTTTTTAGGTCTAGTACATACTTGACCTGATGCAATTCTTTTACCACTCTATCAAACATTCTGATCTTGACACTACCACTCCCCATAACCTTACATGCTTCATTGTTACCCATTAATACTTTACCCCCATAACATGTTTGATATGTCTCAAACATATTTAAATTTGGGCACACATGTAATGAACAACCTGAATCTATTACCCACTCACCTTCTGTTTTGGCACCAGATGCGACGAGTAGATTTGCAAATTCGAAGCAGTCTTTTGTTACAATAGCTGCATCACCATCTACCTTCTTCTTGTTCTTTCTTTTAGGACAATCCCTTTTGAAATGTCCTTCTTTATGGCAATGGACACACTTTAAGGTCTTTGGCTTTGATTTCGATCTGACATGTTTCTTTCCCTTATGTTCTTGTTTTTCTGGTCTCCCTTTTGCTGTCAAACCTTCTCCTTGACTTGAGTTCTTCTCTTCTTGCTTTTTGGTCAGTTCCTTGGAGTTCAAGGCTGCCTTAACATCTGTCATAGAAAGTGAGGTCCGACCATATGTTAAAGTCTCAACAAAGTGGTCATAAGATTTTGGCAAAGAACTCAACAAGATCACCACCTGGTCTTCATCTTTAATCTTCACGTCTATTGTCTCAAGGTCAAGAATTACCTTGTTAAATAGATCAATATGTTCTTTAATTGGCCAAAGATTTCGTCATGTAAATCACTTCTAAGCTGTTCCAAATCTCGGCTGCAATCTTCTCCTTTGAAACTTCCCTTAGAATCTGATTACTCAGACTTAATACAATTTCAGAATGAGCTTTCCTCAAAATCTCCCTCTTCAAAGATTCTGTCAGTGTATCGGGCATCATGTCTTCTCCTTCAAGAGCATCCTTCAACCCTTGTTGAACCAAAATTGCCCTCATCTTCAGAAGCCCCAAGTTGAAGTCATTCTCTCCATTGAATTTCTCTAGATCAAACTTAAGCAGAGACATCGTTACTTGGGAACTTGGCTGTGATACCAATTGTTGCGAAAAATCAGCCTCAATAATGATATTCTAGCACTAATTGATTTAATCAATATTGCGATCTGATAGAAACTATCAGGTTTGACCAGATAACACAAAACATATAAATAATAAACAAGTTCAGAAACACGAGAATTACGTGGTTTAGCAAAATTGCCTATGTCCACGGAGCAAACACATGTAAAGTCTTTTATTAGAATCAAAGGATAGAACTTGTTCAAGATGACTCTCTATTTTCAAATCACCTCTCTTTAGTTTCTCCTTTTCTTTTTCTCTCTCCCTTCCAATTCTCGTTGCCCCGGTTCCCTATAAAAGGTCTAGAGTATAGGGTTTTTATAATATCCCTAAGTATCCCAATTCAAGTAGGTTTAGTATCCTAATTCTAGTATGTTTGTTATCCTTAATTGAAGAAGGTTTGATATCCTTTTCAGATTATGATGACAACACCTCTTCAATTCTTCAGGTACTCGAACACGAGATCAGATCCTCTTCAAGTCAGGATGACTACTCTACTTCATGACATCAGGTTCTCGGGTACTTGGGCACCAAATCAAATCCCTTTCAAGTCAGGATGACCACTCCACCTCATGACATCAGATCCTCGGGTACTTGGGTACTCAGATTCTCAGGTTTTCAGGAATTTGAAGCATCTATTCTACAAAATCTTAATTTTGACTCAACAATATATTTTGATCTTGGTTATTCGTGTTAGTTATTTTATTTTTTATTTTATTATTTATTCCCTCATGTAATTTTATTTTTATATTTTCATGTGACTCATGACATATGCCCTAAATTTGTTGATTGTATCTTAACGAAACATTAATATTTTGATTTTATTTAATTGTCTCAACTAGTATAAGGGTGTTTATAATTTATTTCAGGATATAAATAAAATTTTCTTTTTACAAAATATGAATTTAAAGCATCGTTTAGAGTCCTACAACATTGTTTTGTTTTATAATATTGTTATCCTTAAGCTAAGTAATATTGTTTTAATATAAATTTTTATTTCAATAAATTTTTAAATTTTTTTAAATGGGTGTGCAAGTAAAATAGTACAAGGGTGTTTATTGATAAATGTGTAGAATACGCACTTATCGGGTATTTCGAGACTTGAATTGTTTTCTAAATTCTCAAGTTTAGTTAATATTTGATGAATTTTAATGTTTTACATAGAAAAGATAGTAAACAGGCATTGAAGATGAAATCGGGTCGAAAAAGCAATATCGAAAAAGTTGCAAAGGAAAGAGGGTCTAAAACGCAAAGCTGAAGGGACCAAATTGCAAAGAAATCAAAGCTGCGCCATCCCCATGCTCCATTCTTATTTTTTGACCCGAGGATGGAGCCCTTGGAAGAGGACTTGAAGGAGGATCATTGAAGCTTGGATCTCTAGTCTAGTTTTTCTAAACTCTTTAACTCTCATTTTGTATTTCATTTGAACTTTAATTGTTGAACTTATAATTATGGAATACATGTTGATTGTTATGTTGTCATTTGTGATGGTTGGCTAGCTTCCCTAATCTAGGGTCTTGAGGGATCTTGTCTAAACTATGTTTTAATTAAGTGGCATGTTATTAATGTTGTTATGGTTTGATTCACTGGTGTTTATCTTGCTTAATGTTATGATTTGTTAATTAATTAATTAATTGGTTAAATCGGAGATGGATGAATTAAGTCTTGGGAAAGATTAATCTGTTCGTCAGACTAAGTAAACACAATCTAGATAATTGTAAGACTAGGAGGTAATCAATATCTAAATAATCAAGTTAACGATTAGGATTTTAATAAACCGGGAGGTGAATTGGGTTCTAAGCATTAAATAACAAGTAATGCATAATGAGCGTATAATTATTTGGGTTAGATAGGGATATCAACTTGAATCATTGTGCATAAAACCTTAACTTACACTCGGGAGAGGTGTTAAGGTTGACTTAAATCTTGTGATTAATGAATTAGACCAAAAGGTATTAATAATGGCCAATTAGGAGAAACACGTGATTGATAAGTAAAATCAAGACCCTAGGTAATTCATCCTTGCATCTTTCATCTTTTATAAATTCTTAAACTCAATTTCTATTCCACATTTATTAATATTTGTGTTTTACTTTATTTTACATTACAATTAATCGATTTAGTTTACTTAGATAAAATTGGCCTTGCAAACCATAGTACTTAGTAGTTAATTTGAATATCAATCATCGTGGGACGATATCTTTTCTTGTCACTTTATTACTTGATACGACCCGTGAACTTGCAGTTAGCACGACGATCACGTTTTTGGCATTGTTGCCGGGGATTGAAACTTTGAATTATTACTAATACTGTAGTAGCATTGTTCAATCTTAATCTAAGCTTTTATTTTCTTTTGTTTTCGTTTATGCTTTTGTTTTGTTTTTATTTTTTTAATTTGTAGGTGTATGCGAAGAACCCGCAACTTAAGTTAGTTACATTCAATCCGGAAATTGAGCAGACACTTCATTATTTATGGAAAGAAAGAAGAAACTGAGCTACAAACATGGATGAGGAAAGAGATCAAAATCCTCTACCACTACACCCATAACAACAATCGAGAGCACTCCGAGATTACTTCCGACCATTGGTTAATGATAACTATTCGGGGATTCATCGGCAAGCAATCAATGCCAACAATTTCGAGCTTAAGCCTGCATTGATAAACACGGTTTAGCAAAATCAATATGGAGGCTTGTCTCATGAGGAGCCCAATATTCATTTGGCTATGTTTTTAGAGGTGTGTGATACTGTCAAGATGAACGGAGTAGACCAACACTTGATCCGAATGAGGTTGTTTCCGCTCTCATTGAGGGATGAGGCTTGGGGTTGGTTGCAATCCTTACACCCAGGTAGTATAAGCACATGGGAAGAATTGGCTCAGAAATTCCTTACCGAGTTCTTTCCACCATCAAATACTTCATAGTTAAGAAGAGAAATAGCTCAATTTAGGCAATTGAACTTTGAATCGTTGTATTAGTCTTGGGAGCGGTTTAAAGACTTAATTCTGAAGTGTCCTCAATATGGGTATCAAGATTGGTTTCAAATTCAACTCTTCTACAATGGATTGAATGGGCAAACCTGAACAATTATGGAGGCAATAGCTGGTGGTACTTTGTTGTCCAATACAGCTGAAGAGGCTTATGCTTTGCTTGAACAAATGGCGTGCAACAATTACCAATGGCCGAGTGAGAGATCAATTGGTAGGAGAGCTGCGGGAGTTCATGAAGTGGATCAAATGGCAGTACTTTCAGCTCAAGTTGTTGTATTATCAAACCAAATTAAAATTTTCACCACAAAGGAGGCTTCTTCAAGTCAATATAAGGTGATGGCTACAAGTTTTTCATGTGTTAATGATGGTTTTGAGCAAGAACAATGTCAATATATCAACAATCAGAACTACAACTTTCGACCAAGAAATAATTACGAACTCACTCTCATCCCAGACTCCACAATCATGAGAGAATTTTTCCTATGGTAATGCAAGTAATGCAATGCTACCACCACAACCAACGGGATTTCAACAACAGCCCATGGTTGAAAAGAAACCATCATTGGAGTATCTCTTAAGCACATTTGTTGTGGAAATAAGGAATCGGTTCAACAAAAATGAAGCTAGTTTGGACAACATGGAGACTTATGTGGTTAATATGGGAGCAACAGTGAAATCCTTGGAGGTGCAAGTTGGCCATCTAGTTACATCAATCAAGTCTCTTCATAGTGGAAAATTTCCAAGTGATGCAGAGGTCAACCCAAGAGAGCAATGCAAGGTTATCACTCTTGGGATTGGTACAGAGTTAGAGCCACTCAAGTGTAAGTAGAATGAAGTAAAGAAGAATAAAATAAATGAGAGTGAAGTGATTGAGAAGAAAGTTGAAGAAGAAGCACTAAAGAAAGTGTCTAAGCCATATGGGATTTCATTTTCGGATAATCCTCCCATTATCACTCCACCTTTGCCATTCCCTCAGAGATTTCAGAAAAAGAAATTGGATGCTCAATTTTCAAAGTTCTTGGAGATGTTTAGAAAGTTTCACTTTAATATTCCATTTGTGGATGCACTTGAACAAATGTCGAATTATTTGAAATTTATGAAGGAAGTAATGTCTAAGAAACGGCATTTAGAGGAGTATGAAATGGTGAAGTTAACGGAGGAATGCGGTTCTATTATTCAACGAAAGTTGCCTAAGAAGATCCAGGTAGTTTTACTATCCCGTGTACCATTGGCAAATCAAATTTTGAGAAAGCTTTGTGTGATCTTGGGGCAAGCATCAATTTAATGCTGCTTTCGATTTTTCGAAAGCTAGGACTTTGTGAAGTGAAGCCAATGACTATTTCCTTGCAAACGGCGGATAGGTCCATCACTTATCCTTGGGGAGTTGTAGAAGATGTGTTAGTCTTGGTGGATAAATTCATCTTCTCGGTTGATTTTGTGGTACTTGACGTGGAGGAAGATTGTGAGATTCCCATCATACTTGGAAGACCTTTCCCAGCTATCGGAGGGGCTTTGATTGATGTACAATGTGGTGAGATGACATTGAGGGTAAATGAAAAAAATGTCAAGTTTAACATTTGCCACGACATGAAAATTCAAAACAACATAAGCACTTGTCATACAGTAGATGTTATCAACAGTGATGTGCTGAATGTGGTTAAAAATGGAATGGAAGAGTCTTGGAAAGATGCGTATAAAGATGCTAAAATTTTCAAGAAAAAGAAAAGGAAACCGCATGAGAGATTGGCTAATTTGAAAGATGGAGATGGGAGCTTGTTTAGTGTGAATGGCCAAAAGCTCAAATTTTATTTCGATGGAGAAGGACCAAATGTGGCAAATGATCCTTTTGAGGATCCCCCTTGATCTAATTAGAAAGCTGAGTCCAACTAGGGACGTTAAATCAAGCTCTACTTGGGAGGTAACCCAAGCCTTTTCTACTTTGAGTTTTATTTTTAATTCATATTATTTTTTTACTTTATTTTATTTGGTTAATGTCTTATGTTTTCACATTTTTTCTTGTGTGTAGTAGTGTTTAGGCAAATGTTGATCCAATAAATTAGAGTAGTTCGGAGCCACAATAACCCCCTTGCCTCTCTTTCCCTCGCCCGCCTCCCTTGCTTTTCTTTCTGCGCACTGGGCATCGTCGCGCAGCACAGGCACACGCCAGCGCCTTGCTTGCACGCTCTTGTGAGCCTAGCCCCCAGCCAGCCCCCTTGCCTTTTTTTCCTACACATAGGGCGCCGCCACGCAGTACAGGCGTGCGCCAGCGCCTCTTGTACATGCCCACATGCCCCAAACTCATTTTCCCCATCACTTAACCTTATATACCTATGCTTTCTTTTCTTCTCCTTGGAACTTCTTTGCACAAACCAAACACACATTTTATGCTCTACCTTTTCATTCCATTTTATCACCCAAATCATCAATATTCATTCCATTTCATCAACATCAAGCTACACTCAAGTAAGTCAAACATCTTTTTCCACTTTTCCTTAGTTTTTGCACTATTAATTGAGTTGTAGGAGACGAGATTGGGAGTTTCTTTGATCTTTGGATTATTCAAAATTTGGGAGGTTTAATTGAATCTTTGAAGTGTTAGAATTGTTTGCACTTGTACTTAGGTTGAGTGAGAAGTTAAAGGAAGTTTGACATTTCACCAATGAATGAGTCCACTACCTTGCCCACCATGTGTTTGCCATAATGCTTAAGTGATAATTTTTGAAGATCTCTTAAGTTTTCACATTAGGAATCACTTAAGGAGTATTTGGAAAGTGCAAGAAAGTGTTCTAGGAGTTGATTTAGTAAGGAAATAGGTGTAGTAGAAAGTGAGCATACCAAGTGTTTGACAAAATTCCCGAAAGAAAGCTTAAGTGTTCATGACCACGATTTTCACATTACTCAGATAACACCAGCGACCGAAATGCACAATGATGACAAAGAGGATTAAGAGGTGAGATCTCACATCTCCCTCTCGGGGATGATTTCTTTCCCTTGCTTTTTATTTGAATAAAAACATTGAGGACAATGTTTACATTAAGTTTGGGGGAGAAAACTTGTGGAATGATTAGGAATATTTGTGGAAGTGTATATCTTGTTGTTCTAAAATTTTTGCTTAAGCCACATCACACATAGTTTGATCTCGAATTTTTTTTTTATGTTTTCGTAGCTCTTATTCTTGCATGCGAGTTAGTGCTTTTGTTTGATTTCGTGTGTTTGTTTCCTTTAAGTTTCTTTTTCTCTTTTAAGTATTATACGCATACAATCGTGTTTTTTCTTTTGAGTTGTTTTTAATTGTCTTGTGAGCTCTCTTCAGTCAATCCAAATGAAAAGCCAATGATTTAATTTTGATTGAGAGTGCCTAAATTTTAGAAAATGATAAATGTTGGCCTAATGTATGTGCTTAACTTGCTGCCAAATTCATTCTACTTGATCAAAGATGGATTAGGCAAAATTTTTCTGATGTTTGTTTATATACGGGAGGAAAGGTGGAGCTGATGAAAAAAAAAAAGAGAATGCTCAAGCCAAGCTCTTATCGAGTAACCGGGGTCTCATACTTAGGCAAGCATAGAGAACTCATGTAAAAAGTTTGAGCGAGGGGAGAGAAATAAAAGTTCAAGCCAAACTTTACTGAGTAACTGGACCTCATGCCTAGAAAGCATGGAGAATTTGCATAAAAAGGTAGAATAAGGCTAAATTATAAAAAAAAAAAAAATCAAAACAAAAAAAAAGAAAAAAAAAAGAAAGAAAGCGAAGCAAAGAAAGTTATGAAGAATTGATGATTATGAGAAAAAATGAAAAGGATTGAAAGAAAAGTTCTAAGATGGTTTTTGTATTTAGGGTGTTTAAATCTCACTTACATATCCTTTTCCTACCCTAAATATAACTTATCATTTCTAGCCTAATCAAGCCCTAAGGATTCTTGATGTGGTGCCCTATTACATAAGTGGAGAGTGACATGAAATTCAAGCCTATGGAATTCCCTTAGAAGTTCGAACAAGCTTATTTGTTTATATAAACTTATCTGAGTTGAAGAATGATTAAGTATAAGTGGCAACTCACACACTTGCACAAAGAATCTTTAAGTAGAGTGGCCTTTGGTATTCAAATTGATTTTTTAGATGAATTGCCAACATTTTGAAAGTTTCCTTAATTTAAGTAATTGCTTAATCTATGAGATTAGATTTTAATTTGACTGAGAATATGCTCATGATTCTCTTTTGTTTCTTTGTAGTTATCTTTTGTTAAGTTCTCTTAATTAGTTGTATTTGTTACTTTTGTTTTGTTTTGCTTGAGGACAAGCAAACATTCAAGTTTGGAGGTATTTGATAAGTGCGTAAAATACGCACTTATCGGGTATTTCGAGAATTGAATTGTTTTGTAAATCCCCAAGTTTAGTTAATATTTGATTTTCATTTGAACTTTAATTGTTGAACTCTCATTTTTTTTTTGATTTGAACTTTAATTGTTGAACTTATGATTATGCAATACATGTTGATTGTTATGTTGTCATTTGTGATGGTTGGCTAGTTTTCCCAACCTAGGGTCTTGATGGATTTGTCTAAACTATGTTCTAATCAATTGGCATGTTATTAACCAATTGGAGATGAATGAATTAAGTCTTGGGAAAGATTAATTTGTTCGTCAGACTAAGTAAACACAATCTAGATAGTTATGAGATCGGGAGGTAATCGACATCTAGATAATCAAGTTAATGATTAGGATTTTAATAAACCGGGAGGTGAATTGGGTTCTAAGCATTAAATAACAAGTAATGCATAATGAGCGTATAATTATTTGGGTTAGATAGGGATATCAACTTGAATCATTGTGCATAAAACCTTAACTTACACTCGGGAGAGGTGTTAAGGTTGACTTAAATCTTGTGATTAATGAATTAGACCAAAAGGTATTAATAATGGCCAATTAGGAGAAACACGTGATTGATAAGTAAAATCAAGACCCTAGGTAATTCATCCTTGCATCTTTCATCTTTTATAAATTCTTAAATTCAATTTCTATTCCATATTTATTAATATTTGTGTTTTAGTATATATTCCAATACAATTTTTCGATTTAGTTTGCTTAGACAAAATTGACCTTGCAACTATAATACTTAATAGTTAATTTGAATATCAATCATCGTGGGACGATATCTTTTCTTATCACTTTATTACTTGATACGTCCCGTGTACTTACGGTTAGCATAGTCGCGATCATTTATAATTTATTTCAGGATATAAATAAAATTTTCTTTTTACAAAATATAAATTTAAAGCACGTTTAGAGTCCTACAACATTGTTTTATTGTATAATATTGTTATCCTTAAGCTAAGTAATATTGTTTTAATATAAATTTTTATTTTAATTAAAACCTAATTAGTGCACGCCCTTATGAAGGAAGAAATTGATATATTAGTTGGAGTGAATTTAACAAGCTTTTAAATTATCTTTTATTGTTCCTAGGCCATGTTTTGATAATATGATATAAATTTTTGGAAAATCATTTTATAGGACCAATTAACTCTTGGCTCAATATCAAAATTGATGGGATATGTCAAGAAATCAATCATATATATTTTCTAATATATGTTAACTTGTTAATTTTATTCAAATTAACTTAATATTATACAACAAGATTAAGATATATAATCACATCATCTTAGGGCTTATTTATTACTCAGGACATAATTAATAACTGCTGAATGTGTATAACAAGATCCAGTATTTTGATGCATTATAATAATAATTATTATTATTGTGACTATTTTCATGCTTCTCATTTTCCATCTCCTATACATTCGTCTACTTAATACAAAAATATATTAACACAAAAATATATTTCATTAAAAAAATAAAACATATGATAATTAATTAGCTTGAATAAAATATTCAATACCGATAAAAATGACATGAATTCAGCACTTTTTTTTGCTTACTTTAGAATAGGTAAAAGAGATAAAAAACTTATTACATCTACAAAATAATTAAATTAATATAATAAATAAAATTTCACCTTATTTCAACGTATATTAATAGTTAATTTCACCAAGTTATAATATTTAATCTACATATCGCAATTCAATCCTAGTCTATCCACAAAGTTAGATTAATTTATTTGATAAAATCGACGTTACCGCAAAGCCCATTGTATTATAAAACTAATAGTTAGATACATTACAATTCACATTAATATGCTAATTAATATAAAATTAATATTTTGATTATTTAGCATAGTAATTAACACATTATTTTTGTGAAAATATAAATTTTATCTTTTACCTATTCTAAAGTGAGTAGAAAAATCTGCTAACCATTTTTATCGGTAACGAACTTTATATATATATATATATATATATATATATATATATCCAAATGGAATTAATTAGAATTGTGAACCAAGCAAATAGAAGCACAATTGATCAGAAAGAGCTACAACGATGATGAGTCCTCGTAGGATTAGCAACATGATGGTGGTCGGAATATTCATGACTGCCGTAGCATTATTATTTTCCGACAACCTACTGCAAGTTGTTTCAGCAGATCCCACTCCAAATTGTCAGGCTAATTATAGAACATTCAGAGAACAATGCTATACGTACTATCAAAAGTTTGGGAAGCGAGAAACCCCGTCGGAAGAATGTTGCAAAGCAGCCAATGCCATAGACCTTTCGTGTATCTGCAGCTTTGTCGACCCGGATCTTGTACAGAACATAAACATGGAAGCTATGGTTGCTGTGTTAGGATCTTGTGGCAAAAATATTCCTTCTGGACATAAATGTGGAAGTAAGTACATTTTTTTTAATTTAATTTAACTGTGTTTATATATATAACTTTTTAGTGCAAAAGGATCAATTGCCCTCTTACACATTTTTTTTATATTATGTGAGCTGTTTAGATTTAATCACTTTTGATAGTTGGGATTACATTTCACATGTGCATTAATGCATTAATTATATAAATTAAGGTTAGTCTCAACTATTAAAAATGTTTATATAGATCGAACGTCGACTTACAAACAATATAAGAAATTGTACAAAATACTGTAGCAATATGTATATATTCAATTATATTTTGTGTGTCTCAATTTAAGTTTTCGATTGTTATTTGATGATGTTGATATATACCTAAATTTGTTTTATTGTATCTTAATGAAATACTAATATTTTGAATTTATTTAATTGTCTCAACTAGGTTACACTATTCAAGCACCCCTGTAAAAGATGATGAAGTATCTACGGAGCAAAGAAATAAAATTATATTTTGCTATGACCATGCGTTCTTGAGGTAGGAAAATATAATTTGTACAGCTGTCTACAATATTTTGGTGTATTAAATCTTATTTTTTTAATTTAGTTATTAAATCATTACTATCAATGTCTCCTCCTATAATTTTGATAAATATATATGATAATTTATTTTTAATTTAAATTAATATTTAGTTTATATTTGAATTTAACATCTTATAACTGTTAAATTATGTTAGTGATTGTAGCTAAATGTATTTCTTTATTTTTTACATTTAGTAGTTATCATCGATAATTTTCTCACTTAAATTTAGAATACTGAGTGATTTTATTCCACTAATTATAAAATAAAAAATCAGGATCCTATAACAATAAAATTTCATATAATATCATAATTTTGACTCAACAATATATTTTGATCTTTGTCATTCGTGCTAGTTATTTTATTTTATTTTTTTTTATTATTATTTATTCGCTTATGTAATAAAATTAATAACTATTTTTTTAAATGCCTAATATCTGTTTGTTTAAATGCTTCAATGAAATAATCACAAAAAATAAAATAAAGAGACCATTTATTTAACATAATCGTTGATGAACAAACCACAAGAAAAATTGAAAACTTGACAATGTGTATTAACGTACTCTATATAAATGTTCATGGCAATTATTCCTATTTTTTTAATTATTTTGTTATCCGTTTTCAATACTCAGGTTTATTGTTTTGGTTTTCTAAAATTACCTATTGAATTAAAGCTATTTAGGGCTAATTTTCTACATTATATATATAGAAGAAAGATTGCCCAATAAAGAGAAAAGTTGGTATTTCTATATGTACTGGTTTATTAAATTGATGTTGATGGTAAGTGTGATGAGACATCATCTTCCATGGAAACACCAATACGGTACCCAGAAGCTTTTCTAAGTTTCCTGATCAAATATGAGATTCTACAGTGATCTTAAAAAGGTTTTTTTAAGCATTTTTAAGGACATTGGCTAATTGTTCTTCTTAAAGACAAATAAATGAATTATAATTTATTAGTCAATAATAAATATCTTATATAATATATTTTCTTGGCTTGATATGAAAAGCATGCTAGCACATGTAATATTGGTCATATAAATATTTTATTTTGGACAGTATGCCATTTTTGGTGTCCATTACTATGTTTCACAGTAATTTTGTGATTATAAATTTTGCTTATTTTTGTTTTATCTTAATTGATTACTTTAGTGGCATGTTTTGGTGTTTTTTACTAAATTTATATTTTTCATAGAGGTTTTATCACATGCCTCCCCTGAGGTTTGGCATATTGACACCTAGAAAGCATCTTTCCGAAAATGGTCACTGACCACCCCTCCTGTTGGCATTCCGTTATTGGCATTTAACGGAATAAAGGATAAAAATGTAAGTTTAATATACCTCATTTTAAATTCATTTTAATACAAAATATCTTACCCTAAAACCTTATTTCGCACAACCATTCTCATCTCTCTTACACGAAATCAGAAGAAAAAAAAAACGTCAACTACAGGAACTAGCTACAATCTACCACATCAAATCATGAGGAAACAAGGATCTTTTCATGATCTAGCAGCAGATTTGCACGCGAAACTGCTTCTATTTCGCGCTATTAAAGTAGAGGCTTGTATAAAATGGAGGTTTCGTGGGTATTTTTTCAGTGTTTGCTTCTTTGAAACAGATGAAGAACAGAGCTACAAATCCAGGTACAAATAAGCTAATTTTTTCATATTTTTAATCGTATCAAAATAAATCAAGGGTAGATAATAATATATATGTTTTAATCAACCATAAAACTTAAAGCTCTTAACGTAATCGATGTTATAAATGTGTATGCTGGGTTTTTGTTGTTTGCCATAAAAGGAAGATTAATGTTAGGTTTTTGTATTTTATTGACGTTATATGTTAAAATCAAGGGTAAAAAATAACATGTATGGTGTAATCGATCCTAGAATAAAATGTACTATAGACCTATTTTGTCACCAAAAAAAAAAAAAATACATCTTGTCTTCTGTATTTGATGGGTATTATTAGAAGAAATAATTGGAAAAAAATGTGAAGTTTGTACTAAAAATTAATGCTTAGTGTAAAGATGTTGGAGGCCAGTATGTGAGTTTCATATAAAGCTGTTAATTTGTATAATGTTGTTAATTTGTATAACATTACTTATATTGCTTATACATTTTTTTGCTTTTTATCCCAATGTAGCAGATATTTTTTTAATAGATTTCAGATTAAGAACATGCCGATATTTCAAGTTACTGTCAGCACATGTGGGACTGATTTGGATTTAGGTTATATTGATACTGAACATTTTGGCTTCAAAGATTTGATTAGTAGAGTAAAAGATATGTGTGATGATATTCATTTAGAACATGGGCAAGAGTGTGCAGTGAGTGTATTGTTTCCAGGATGGAATGGGAAGAGGAAAATAAAAAATTCAAGGCAATTAGATGATGTGTTTAAGTTGTATGATGAATTAGAAGAGAAAACTATTCATTTTGAAGTAGAAACAATTGAACTCATAAGTAAAGAACATGATGAGGATAATATCTCCATTAATTCTGATTATAATTATAGAGATTATGGGGAGTATGCTGAACTAAGTCAGGGAAATCCATTTATTGTTGGCTTTAATAGGGCTGATCATGAGTTAGGCAAGGGAGCTACTAGTAGTTTAGGTCAGAGGGAAGCTAGTGAGTTAGGTCAAAAGGTTGTTGGTGAGTCAAGTAAAAGGATTTTTGGTGAGTCAAACAAAAGGGTTGTTGGTGGGTCAGGTGATGAACATAGTTGGGCTTCTATTGAGGTTATTGAGGGTGATTCTAGTGAAGTTTCGTGTGAGAGTGATGGGCAGTGGTCTGATGTGAGTGGTGGCAATGGTAGTGTTAATACGATTGACAGCGAAGTTGAAAATGATGCTGTTACTAGGTATACTCAAGCTCTAAGGGAAAGTGCTCAAGTAATAAGCAATGAGGAAAAAATTACACTGAATAAAGGGGCTATTTTCACTGATGTAAATCATTTTAGGCAGGTTCTAAAAGATTTTACAATTCAAGAGGGGTTTAACTTGATTAGGATAAAAAATGAGAAAGCAAGAGTAACTTGTGTTTGTGAAGATATGAACTGTCTTTGGAGAGTGCATGCATCACCTACTTTTGATGGTTTAACCTTTCAAATAAAGTCATACAATCCTACACACACTTGTGATAGGCTAGCTAAAGTTACTGAAGCAACTTCTAAGTGGATTGCTGAGAAGTTTAAGAGTATGATTAGGGCAGCACCTGACATTCCAATTAGAGTTATTGCAGATGAGCTTAGGAGAAAGTATGGGGTTGAATGTCCTGATATTAGGCTGTACAGAGCTAGGAGAAAAGCCTTGAATCTTGTAGGCAAAGATCATGAACTGAGTTACTCAAAACTATACAGTTATGGCAGCATGATTTTAGAGTCAAATCCAGGTTCAATTGCACTAATTGAGACTGTTAGACCTATCCCAACTGAAAAACCCCACTTTAAGAGATACTTTCAGTGCTTTGAGGCTCAGAGGGTTGGGTATATGACTGGTTGTAGGCCTTTTATTGGGCTTGATGGAACACATTTAAAGGGTGGTTATGGAGGTGTTATGTTAACAACTATATCTATTGATGCAAATAATGGTATATATCCAGTGGCATTAGGCATCTGTGAAGGGGAGAATAACAATAGTTGGGGTTGGTTTATGGAGAATTTATATGAACAGATTGGTTGTGCAAATGGTTTAGGGCAGTGTTTTATGACAGATAGGCAAAAAGGAGTGTTGCAAGCAGTGATAGAATACTTTCCTGGAGCCTTAAACAGATTTTGTTGTAGGCATATATATGCCAACTTCAAGCCTAAGTTTCCAGGTCTTTTATTCAAATTAACTTAATATTATACCACAAGACTAAGATATATAATCACATCATCTTAGGGCTTATTTATTACTCATGACATAATAACTGCTGAATGTGTATAACAAGATCCAGTATTTTGGTGCATTATAATTATTATTATTATTATTGTGACTATTTTCATGCTTCTCATTTTCCAGCTCATATACATCCATCTACTTAATCGTATAACCTGTTAACACAAAAATATATTTCATTAAAAACATAAAACATATGATAATTAATTAGCTTGAATAAAATATTCAATACCGATAAAAGTGGCATGAATTCAGCACATTTTTTTGCTTATTTTACAATAGGTAAAAGAGATAGAAAACTGATTACATCTACAAAATAATTAAATTAATATAATAAATAAAATCCCACTTTATTTTAACGTATATTAATATTTAGTTTCACCAAGTTATAATATTTAATCTAGATATCACAATTCAATCCTACTTTATGCACAAAGTTAGATTAATTTATTTGATAAAATCGACATTACCGCAAAGCCCATTGTGTTATAAAACTAATAGTTAGATACATTACAATTCACATTAATATGCTAATTAATATAAAATTAATATCTTGAATATTTAGCATATTAATTAACACACTGTTTTTGTGAAAATGTATAATTTATATTTTATATTTTACCTATTCTAAAGTGAGCAGAAAAATGTGCTAACCAATTTTATCGATAACAAACTTTATATATATATATATATATATATATATATATATGCAAACGGAATTAATTAGAATTGTGAACCAAGCTAGCAAAAGCACAATCGATTAGAAAGAGCTACAACGATGATGAGTCCTCGCAGGATTAGCAACAGATGGTAGTCGGAATATTCATGACTGCCGTAGCATTATTATTTTCCGACAACCTAGTGCAAGTTGTTTCAGCAGATTCGACTCCAAATTGTCAGGCTAATTATAGAACATTCAGAGAACAGTGCTATACGTACTATCAAAAGTTTGGGAAGCGAGAAACCCCATCGGAAGAATGTTGCAAGGCGGCCAATGCCATTGAGCTTTCGTGTATCTGTAGCTTTGTCGACTCGGATCTTATACAGAATATAAACATGGAAGCTATGGTTGCTGTGTTAGGATCTTGTGGCAAAAATATTCCTTCCGGACATAAATGTGGAAGTAAGTACATTTTTTTTAATTTAATTTAATTTAATTGTGTTTATATATATAACATTTTAGTGCAGAAGGATCAATTGCCCTCTTACACATTTTTTTATATTATGTGAGTTGTTTAGATTTAATCACTTTTGATAGTTGGGATTACATTTCACACGTGTATTAGTTCATTAATTACATAAATTAAGGTTAATCTCAACTATTGAAAATGATTATATAAATCGAACGTCGGCTTACAAATAGTATAAGAAATTGTACAAAAATATTGTAGCAATATGTATATATTCATTTATATTTTGATTGTCTCAGTTTAAGTTTTTGATTATTATTTGATGATGTTGATATACACCTAAATTTATTTTATTGTATCTTAATGAAATACTGATATTTTGATTTTATTTAATTGTCTGAACTAGGTTACACTATTCAAGCACCCCTGTGAAAGATGATGAAGTATCTACGGAGCAAAGAAATAAAATTATATTTTGCTATGACCATGCGTTCTTGATGTAGGAAAATAATAATTTGTACAGCTGTCTATAATATTTTGGTGTATTAAATCTTGTTTTTTAATTTTAGTTATTAAATCATTACTATCAATGTCTCGTCCTATAATTTTGATTAATATATATGACAATTGTTTTTAATTTAAATTAATATTTAGTTTATATTTGAATTTAACATCTTATAACTGTTAAAATATGTTCGTGATTGTAGCTAAATATATTTTTTTTATTTTCTACATTTAGTAGTTATCATCGATAATTTTCTCACTTAAATTTAAAACAGTGAGTGATTTTATTACGCTAATTGTAAAATAAAAAATCAAGATCCTGTAATAGTAAAATTTCGTTTAATATCTTAATTTTGACTCAACAATATATTTTGATCTTGGTCATTCGTGCTAGTTATTTTATTATTTTTTCTCTTGTGTAATAAAATTAACATCTATGTTTTTGAATGCCTGATATCTGTTTGTTTAAATGCTTCAATGAAATAATCACAAAAAGTAGAATAAAGAGACCATTTATTTAGCATAATAGTTGATGAACAAACCACAAGAAAAATTGAAAACTTGACAGTGTGTATTAACGTACTCTATATAAAAGTTCACTACAATTATTTTTATTTTTTAATTAATTTGTTATCCGTTTTCAATACTCAAATTTATTGTTTTGATTTTCTAATATTACCTATTGAATTAAAGCTATTTAGGGCTAAGTTTCTACATTATTTATTTGGTAATTAATACGGTTATAGCATTATAAATAGTTTGAGTAGGCAATAATTAAGATATATGAAAAATTATAAATTTCTATGTTGACGGAAATATATATATATATATATATGTATGTATGTAGAAGAAAGATTGCCCAACAAAGAGAAAAGTTGGTATTTCTATATGTACTAGTTTATTAAATTGATGTTAATGGTAAGTGTGATGAGACATCATCTTCCATAGAGACACCAATACAGCACCCATAAGCTTTTCTAAGTTACCTGATCAAATATGAGATTCTACAATGATCTTAAAAAGCTTAAATTTTTAAGCTGTTTTAAGGACATTGGCTAATTGTTCTTCTTAAAGACAAATAAATGAATTATAATTTATTAGTCAATAATAAATATATTATATAATATATTTTCTTGGCTTGATATGAAAAGCAAGCTAGCACATGTAATATTGGTCATATAAATATTTTATTTTGGACAGTATGCCATTTTTGGTGTCCATCACTATGTTTCACAGTAAATTTGTGATTATGAATTTTGCTTGTTTTTGTTTTATCTTAATTGATTACTTTAGTGGCATGTTTGGTGTTTTGTACTAAATTTATATTTTTCATATTTTATGTTTAAAATAAAATTTTCATAATAATTTCAAGATGTATTTATATTTAAATTTATCTATAATTATGTTGATGGGCATAAACAAGAAATTTGTTAATGAGAATGAAGATAGTAACAGCCTTCGAGGTAAGGCCATATGGGATAATCAAACGGTATCTATTTTTTGTAACTTGTGTATTGTTGAGGTAGAGGCAAGACATCACCCGAGAAATCATTTTACAAAAACTGGATGGAAATATTTCATAAAATATTTTAATAAAGCAACTGAAAAAGAATATAATAAATGTCAATTGAAAAATAAGTGAGATTCATTAAAAAATGATTGGAAATTATGGAAGCAACTTATAAGAAAGGAAACTGGTTTAGAATGAAATTTCAAGATAAAAACCATTGTGCACTTGAAGAGTGGTGGCAAAAACAATTATTGTTACGCATACCATAAATTATATTTTAGTACCAATTTTTTCTTAATATATTTAAAATTTATCTAAATATAATTAATTAAATGTAGGTGTATCCAAATACTTGGACAAAATGGACAAAATGTTTTTGAATATTACGGCTATTGGTGAAAATGCTTGGACACCATCATTTGGTATACTTTCACATGATGTTGGTGTTGAATCTAATAATGATGTAATTTCACTTGAAGATAGTAGTGATTCTGACAAGGATATGTGATGTAGGACAAAATTAATCATTTCTTTTTATTTAATACATTATTTTTAATTTCTTAATTTTCTTAGTTTGGTAGGAGTTTGTTTTCCTTATTATGGTCGGTGTAGTTTGTTTTCCTTATTATAAATAGGGAGCCTATAGTAACGTCTAGTTATCTTTTTATTCAACAAAATTTTATTTAAAAACTTGTGAAACTTTTATTTCATTTTATCTCCGCGTTTCCTCTTCGTCAATATGCAATTGCTCTGATACCACTTGTTAGAAACCAACGACTCAACCAAGAATGAAAACAAATGCCAAGTCCCTTGAGAATTGTGAAGAATAGATGCTTCAAATTCTTGAGAACCTGAGAATCTGAATACTTGAGTACCCAAGGACTTGATGTCATGAGGTGTAGTAGTCATCCTGACCTAAAGAGGATTTGATCTGGTATCTGAGTACCCGAGGACCTGATATCATGAGGTGGAGTAGTCATCCTGACCTGAAGAGGATCTGATCTAGTACACGAGTACCCGAGGACCTGATGTCATGAGGTGGAGTAGTCATCCTGACTTGAAGGGGATCTGATACCTGAGGACCTGATGTCATGAGGCGGAGTAGTCATCCTGACTTAAAGGGGATCTGATACCTGAGGACCTGATGTCATGAGGCGGAGTAGTCATCCTGACTTGAAGGGGATCTGATCTGGTGCCCAAGTATCCGAGGACCTGATGTCATGAGGTGGAGTAGTCATCCTGACCTGAAAGGGATCTGATATGGTGCCCGAATACCCGAAGACCTGATGTCATGAGGTGGAGTAGTCATCCTGACCTGAAGAGGATCTGATTTGGTACTCGTGTACTCGAGTACCTGATGTCATGCAGAGATGTTGTCATCCTGATCTAAAAAGGATATCAAACCTTCTTGAATTAGGATACCAAACCTACTAGAATTAGGATACTAAACCTACTTGAATTGGGACACTTAGGGACATTATAAAAACTTTGTTCTCTAGAGCTTTTATAAGGGAACTGAAAGGGAGATAGGAGAAGAGAGGGAGAAACTAAAGAGAGTCATCTTGTACAGGTTTTATCTTCTGATTCTAATAAAAGACCTTACATGTGTTTACTCTGTGGACATAGGCAATTTTGCTGAACCACGTAATTCTTGTGTTTCTGAACTTACTTATTATTTATCTGTTTTGTGTAGTCTAGTCAGACCTGATAGTTTCTATCAGATCGTAATCTTGATTAAATCAATTAGTGTTAAAACATCATTACTGAGGCTGATTTTTCGCACAAGAACCTTTCATAAATACTTGATATGCACTTTCAAGAAAATGAATCAAACAAACAAAATAGGAAAACACTACCCAGAATTTTCAGAACAGTCTTAGGAGAGGCTTCTCTTCTTTTATTTCATCACAACTCAATCACAACATGTAATATTGACTCAACCCACCTACAAAGAAAAAAGGTTCAAGAACATATATTGACTTCCAGCAACACACCTAAGGCTATACCTCTGTCTACAATATAAAAATAACTAACTTGTTCGTAACAGACTCTAACAAACCTTTTTCTATCTTTAACAACCTAAAAAATGACTTAACTAACCCAACTACCAGTTCATGCTTCTAACTTTCAGCTTTTAACCTTCCAGCTCAGCAAAATTTTCTTACTTGGCAATCTAGTTGGCTTATAGACTTTGTGAATTATGAATCACTCTTCACACCTACCATTTAGAAGGTATGGAAAAAAAAAGGAAAAAAAAAGCGTTGAGCAACAAAGTATACAACCTAAGAAAATGAAGAGAAGTAAAAGAAAATTGATATAAGAAGAGGGAAAGTAGAAGGTGCAACAAGGATATCAGAACAAATTGATCGCCTTGTTGAAGCAGTTGAAAATAGGAGTTCTACATTAATAAACATACAAAAGGAAGCAAATGGTTGTACTATTTTTGAAGTAATGCAAAAGTTTGAAGCTATTCCTAAAGCAGAGATTGGGGGTGACTTGTGGTTATTTGCAACTCAACTTTTTATGCTTAAAGAGAAGAGGGAGATGTTTGCTACTATGAAACAAGATGAAACTATGCTTAGGTGGCTTTACTATGAACAGTCACATTATTGACAATTGTTGAATTCATATAATCATTTCTCTAGTAATATTGATTTTTTATGATGTATTTTTTTAACTTATGATGTTGAAGACTAATCTTTAATATATTTATTAATTTAGCCTTTATTATTTTATATGGAATTTATTATTTTATGTATATGTAGGATATGATTTCAAAAATGACCATAAAAGGTGCGTTGTATAAATGTGGACACATTGGATAATGAAGAAGAGTTCAATAATATTTTGTGTGTTTTTCTTTACACTATTACATATTATTGTGGAATGTATCTTGATAAACAACCTTGCATGAATTCTTTAGAAACAGGTAATATTTGGTTAACACGAGTATTAAGAGGGAATAAAACTCGATGTCATCGAATGTTTAGAATGGAGAAAGATGTATTTATTAGATTATGCAATGAATTGAAAATTAATTATGGCTTAAAAGGTTCAAGAAGAGTGAGTGCTGCTGAAATATTAGGAATGTTTTTGCACATTCTAAGACATGGTGGAGGAAATAAATTGGCGTAGGAAAAAATCCAACACTCTAATGAAACCATAAGTAGATATTTTGGTGAAGTATTGGATGTTATTTGTCTATTAGCAATAGATTTAATAAAATCAGGTGATCCAGAGTTCAAAGATATTCTTGAAGAAATATTGAGAGATTTAAGACATATGCCCCACTTTAAGGTAATAGTACATAAATTATTTCTTTTTATGCCTTTTAAATATATATATATATATATATATATATATATATGTAGCACTAACAGACATAATTTTTTTATTGTCTTAATATTTACGATTGTATCGGTGCTATTGATGGCATGTATGTTAGTGCTTCTATTCCTCTTGAAGATCAAGTGCTATATATTGGTGGAGAGGGGATACAAACTCAAAATATAATAGTTGCTTGCAATTTTGACATGCAATTTATATCTGCAGTCGTAAGTTGGGAAGGTAGTGCACATGATACAAGAATATTTTTATCAACTCTTCGTAATCTTGCACTGAATTTTCCTACACCTCCGAAAGGTTATATTTTTTATATAGTATTTTAAAGTTATCAATTTTTCTTACCCTGTTTTAAGAAATATTATGATTAACTATTTTTCACATATAATAGGTAAATACTATTTAGTATATGCAGGATATCCACAAATGAAAGGATACTTAGGGCCATTCAAAGGTGAGAGATATTATCTGCTAGATTTTCATTGAGGTAACCAACTAGTAGGCTATCAAGAGGTATTCAATCATGCACTCTCTTCACTTAGAAGTGTTATTGAACATACATCTGGTGTATGGAAGAAAAGATGGAAGATTCTTAGAGACATACCTAGAAATCCATTTAATAAACAAGTGAAGATAGTCATAGCTACCATGGCACTGTATAACTATTTAAGATGACATACTTGACGTGACATCCATTTTGAAGAAACGAATAATGATCTTAATAGTGTCATCAATAAAGTGGTAGAAAATGAGATCAATAGTCAAGTATAACATCATATTATCAATGGATCTGGAGCTCAAGAAATGAAAATTGATAAGTGTGTAGAATATGAACTTATCAGACACTTCGGGACTTAAATTGCTTGGTAAATCCCTAAGTTTAGTTAATATTTGATGAATTTTAGTGTTATGTATAGGAAAGATAGCAAACACGCATTCAAGATGAAATCAGCCAGAGAAAGCAATGTTGGAATAGTCGAAAAGGAAATGGGGACCAAAACGCAAAGCTAAAGGACCAAAGTGCAAGAAAATCAAAGTTGAAGCCATGGTACGCAAGCGCCATGCTCGTGACCTAAGGCCAATTTTGGCCGCGAGCGTGGCGCATGGCTGCGCCACCCCGTTTTGTCCCATTGTGCCTCTGCGCGAATTTAGGAGCCTCAGTGCCTCCTATACGTGTTTGGATGACTTTTGGCTGTGAGATCATCATCCAATGGCTTGATTTGGGTATATTTTAGGTTTATATATTTTTGGGATGATAGCCACCTAAAGCAACATCCAAGAATGGAAACTTTGGGTGTTTTAGTAAGAAAGAGGAAGAACAAAGAGAAGATCCTAGAGAGAGAAGTGCATTGATTTAACTATAAGCCCTGGGAAGAGGACTTGAAGGAGGATCATTAAAGCTTGGATCTCTAGTCTAGTTTTCCTAAACTCTTTAACTCTTATTTTGTATTTTATTTGAACTTCAACTGTTGAATTTTATGACTATAGAATACATATTGATTGTTATGTTGATAATTGTGATGGTTGGCTAGCTTTCCTAATCTAGGGTCTTGATTGAAACTTGTCAAACCATGTTTTAATTAATTGGCATGTTATTAATGTTATTATGGTTTGATTCATTTGTGTTTGTCTTGCTTAATGTTCTAATTTAATCATTAATTAATGAATTAGTTAAATTGGAGATGGATGAATTAAGTATTGGGAAAGATTAATTTGTTTGTTGGACTAAGTGAATATAATCTCGATGGTCGTGAGATCAGGAAGTAATCGATATCTAGATAATTAAATTAACAATTAGGATTTCATGGAATGACAATAGAATATTGAGATGAGAATTCAAAGAGGGAGAGAAAGTACTTTGTTTAATTCTAGATTAAAACTCTTTCTGGGAAAGCTAAGATCAAGGTGGTCAAAGCCATTCTTAGTTAACAAAGTTTTTTCGTTCAACACCATTGAATTACAAGGAAATGACGGGTGGTTGTTTTGAGTCAATGGATAAAGACTTAAGCATTATTTGGGAAACGAAGAACAGAAAGCCTTTAGCGTTTTACTCGAAACTCCGTTTGATCAACTTGCGGCTGAGTCCAACTAGGGACGTTAAATCTAGAGCTACTTGGGAGGCAACCTAAGCCTTTCTTATCTTAAGGTTTTGATTTTAATATGATGTTTGTTTTGTTATTTTATTTTCTTTTTGTTTAGTTTCTTATGTTTTCCCATGTTCTCTTGTGCGTGGATGTGTTTAAGGCAAGCATTCTCGCTTAATCAGTAAGTATAGAGTGGTTGGAAGCAATGCGAAGCTTTGCGTGGTAGCGGAACACAGGCCACAGGGCGGGGGCTCTACATTGTTGCGTGCCAAGGCCATGGTTGCGCAAACAATATGCCCTTGTGCTTGTATATTGACATGAGCAGGGCGCGGCCGCTCCACACAAGCCTTCACCAGCGCCCTGTTTTTGCGAAACTCTAACCCAACTCTATTTCGTGCGGTGCTTATTTCATGTTTTGCCATGAGCAGGGTATAGCCGCACCATCCAGGCGAGTGCCAGCGCTATTTTCGCACAGCAACATACTCAACTCTCGCCCACCAGCACCTTCTGTAACATAAGCATCTAGTACCACAAAGCCTGCAACCTTTTTCGGCGAGCATGGTGCGTGCCAACGCCTCGCTCTTGCCTAGCTCACAGGTTGCACCTAACACCATAAGCCCGCACCTTGCGTTGCCTTGTTGCACTGCAAGCATGGCTCTAGCGCGTGCATAGATGGTAGGATTGCGCCATCCTAGCACACCTTCATGCACACATAAATTTCCCCTTCCATTTTTTCTTTTGTTCATTCTTGCATTGGCCAAGCACAAAACATAAAACATTCCCATCGCATCTTTCTTACATCTTAAACCTACAAACATATTCCCTCTCTCTCATTTCTTCTTTTCCTCTTTCCTCAACATATTCAATACCAAATTTCAACTTTTTCATTACACCTCACTACAATTAACACATTACACCGTACACCCAATACCAAAAATAACTTTTCCCTTAAAGCCTTTCTTCACTTGGACATTTACTGAACATAAAAAATTATCAACATTTTTCCAATTCCATCACAACCAAGCTATGCTCAAGTAAGTCTATCTTTGTTTTCCACCTTTTTCATTAGTAATTGCTAATGTTGAGTGGGTTGTGGAAAATGATATTTGGAGTTTAATTTTGATCTTTGGGTTAATTGAAGTTTGGGGGAATTTAATTGAATCCTTGAACTGTTAGAATGGTTTGCATTTGTGATTGGTTTGATTGAGAAGTTGAAGAAAGTTTGACATTACAGCATTGGGTGAGTAGTACACCTTGCCCACCAAGTGTTTGATAAAATGCTTTGAGTTTGCTTCATTAACAATTATTTAAGGAGTAGTTGAGAGCTGCAAGATAATGTTTCCAGAGTTATTTAATGGAGGAGGAAGTGTAGTACAAGTGCACACACCAAGTGTTTGACGAAAATTCTGAGAGGAAGCTTGTGTAGCATTTATGGCTCTAAAGAAGGATAGCTCTTCAAAATCTTCATCAAACTTTAATCATAAGAAATTCATTTCCTTTGAAGTTGCAAAGAAATTTGAAACATTTATGGAAGATGAAAAGGCAATAGTGAGAGAAAGGGCTTTAAAACCAAACTCAGACAATGGAAAAATCATAGAATTCATCCATGCTCGAAATTGGAAAAAACTCACTAACTTCCTACCTCAAGCGGTGGTTTCATTGGTAAGAGAATTTTAAGCAAACTCTTCCATTATGAGGGAAAATGACATTGTGTTTATGAAAGGGAAACATATATTTTTTAGTCCTCAAGGTATAAATGATTACTGCGAATTACCTTCTATCGACAAGGATGAAGACTTATATGATGAGCTTGGCAAGGACACCCAAAATTATGACATGATTATGAAAGAATTGTGCATTCCGGGAACAAAATGGGTGAAAGGCCGTAGCAAGAAGCAAGAAGCTCTTTTCTTTCCCAAAAACACATTGAACAAATATGGCAAAGCATGGTATAAGTTCATATGTTCAAACCTCATGCCTACTTCTCACCACCATGAAGTTACAACACAGAGAGTTGTACTATTGTATGCTATTTACACCGAAATCCAAATTGATATTGGCCTAGAAATCCATAAAAATTTGATCAAGACAATTAAAGCAAAGACAACCAGTGGACACGCACATTCTTGCCTCATCATTGATATATGCTTAAAAGTAGGGGTACACGTGAGTGACATGGAGCACAGAATAGATCCTGATTCTGCCATTGACAACCTATGTATTTCTAGATTTCTATGTTGGGCTGGAGGGATTCTATAAGTTCGGTTTGGGTTTTAACGTCTAAATTGAGAGGAACATACCGCAACCACTCTAACCCTTGCCTCGTCTTTGAAAAATTGCTACTAAGACCATCACACCTGTATATTACCCAGCACTTCATGTAAGAATTCAACGAATAGAGAATCTGGTTCAAGGAACACCATCAATGCACCCATTCCCTCAACATGACATCGTCGGTTCATCTTCTATCGCTAATGAAGAGTCTACACAATTAACTCTTGTCGCCTTGCAACAAGACATTTTTCAAAAATCGCCGAGAAATCCGAGAAGATAAACTGAAAATGAACCAATATTTATTGACTCTCAACAACACCCTTTGAGCATATTTTCAACACAATCAAGCCAACTCGAGATTCCCTCGATTTCCATAATTCCCGGATTGAACAAGCGAGCACAATGCATCAAATCCACCTCCACAAGGGAACGATGATGATAACGAGGATTAAGAGGTAAGATCACACATCTCCCTCCTCGGTATGATTTCTTTCCTTTAGTTTTTATTTGAATACAAACATTGAGGACAATGTTTACATTAAGTTAGGGGACAAAACTTGTAGGGCTTAACTTGTTGCCAAATTCATTCTACTTGATCATTTCCAAAAATTTAATCTTCAATACCACGATTACTTGGCTGTTTGAAAATTTAGAGAAGGTTTATTTGAACCAAAAGAACTTGTAAGACTTCATTAAATTCTAGAACTTGTTTGATTGTCACTTGAGGCAAAATTCTAAGGGATGCTTTATTAGGGAAATGATTTAGGCTATCTTTGATCCGTTTTAGCCTTTCGAGCTATCATACAATTAATCAATCCTTAGTTTATCCCATTGTGCTTGAATACACTTTTCTTTTGTCGTCACCTTATGTTGATTTGGCTTTAGAATAAAGTATAATAATCTTTCATTTAAACACCTTAAGTTGTTGATTATCCTGATGTCCGTTTATATAAGAGAGGATGGGTGGAATGTTTAAAAAAAAAAACTCTAGCCAAGCTTTTACTGAGTAACCGGGTCTCGTGCCTAGGAAAGCACAGAAAACTCATGTAAAAAGGCAAAGCGAAGGGAGAGAAATAAAAGTTCAAGCCAAGAAAGCATGGAGAGTTTGCATAAAAAGGTAAAATGAGGCTAAACGTAAAAAAAATAATCTTTGATTTACAAATAGATGGGTGAGAAAGCAAAGAAAGTTGTGAAGAATTGATGATTATGGGGAAAAAAAAGGATTAAAGGAAAAGCTCTAAAATGGCTAACGTGTTTAGGGTACTTAAACCTAACTTAAATATCCTTTGCCTACCTTAATCATAACCTATCATTTCAAGCCTAATCAAGCCCTAAGGATCCTTGATGTTGTGCCCTATTACATTAGTGGAGAGTGACATGAAATTCAAGCCTATAGAATTCCCTTAGAAGTTCAAACAAGCTTATTTATTTATATAAACTTATCCGAGTTGAAGAATGATTAAGTATAGGTAGCAGCTCACACACTTGCACAAGGAATCTTAAAGTAGAGTGGCATTTGGTATTCCAATTTTTTTAGATGAATTGCCAACATTTTGAAAGTTTCCTTAAATTAAATAATTGCTTAATCTATGAGACTAGATTTTGATTTGACTAAGAATATGCTCACGAGTCTATTTTGTTTCTTTGTAGTTATCATTGGTTAAGTTCTCTTCATTAGTGTTGTTTGTTTGTTTTTATTTTGTTTTGCTTGAGGACAAGCAAACATTCAAGTTTAGAGGTATTTGATAAGTGTGTAGAATATGCACTTAGCAGACACTTCGGGACTTGAATTGTTTGGTAAATCCTCAAGTTTAGTTAATATTTGATGAATTTTAGTGTTATGTATAGAAAGATAGCAAACAGGCATTTAAAATGAAATCGGCCAGAGAAAGCAATGTTGAAAAAGTCAAAAAGGAAATGGGGACCAAAACGCAAAGTTGAAGGGACCAAAGTGCAAGGAAATCAAAGTTGAAGGCATGGACGCATGTTCTGTTCCATTGTGCACCTGCGCGAATTTGGGCGCCCCAACGCCTCCTAGACGTGCTTGGATGACTTTCGTGAGATCATCATCCAACGGCCTAATTTTGGTATGTTTTAGGTTTATATGTTTTTGGGATGATAGCCACCAAAAGCAAGCATCCGAGAATGAAACATTTGGGTTTTTGAGTGAGAAAGAAGAAGAACAAAGAGAAGATCCTAGAGAGAAAAGTGCATTGATTCAAGTATGAGCCCTTGGAAGAGGACTTGAAAGAGGATCATTGAAGCTTGGGTCTCTAGTCTAGCTTTCCAAAACTCTTTAACTTTCATTTTGTATTTGATCTGAACTTCAACTGTTGAATTTTATGACTATAGAATACATGTTGATTGTTATGTTGATAATTGTGATGGTTGGCTAGCTTTCCTAATCTAGGGTCTTGATTGAAACTTGTCAAACCATGTTTTAATTAATTGGCATGTTATTAATGTTATTATGGTTTGATTCATTTGTGTTTGTCTTGCTTAATGTTCTAATTTAATCATTAATTAATGAATTAGTTAAATTGGAGATGGATGAATTAAGTCTTAGGAAAGATTAATTTGTTTTTTGGACTAAGTAAACACAATCTAAATGGTAGTGAGACCGGGAAGTAATCGACATCTAGATAATCAAATTAACAATTAGGATTTTAAGAAACTGGGAAATGAATTGGGTTCTAAACGTTAAACAACAAGTGATTCATAATGAACGTGTAATTATTTGAGTTAGATAGGGATATCAACTTGAGTCATTATGCATAAACCCTTGATTTACGCTCGGGAGAGGTGTTAAGGTTGGTTTTAATCTTGTGATTAGTGAATTAGACCAAAATACATTAACAATGGCCCATTAAGAGAAACGTAAAGGTGGATAAGCAAAATCAAGACCCTAGGTAATTCTTTTTTGCATATTTCATCTTTTTATAAATTGTTAAACTTGATTTCTATTCTACCTTTATTAATAGTAGTGTTTTAATTTATTTTTCGTTACAATTAATCAATCTAGTTAACTTAGATAAAATTGGTCTTTCAAACTATAGTACTTAGGAATTAATTTGAATATTAATCCTCGTGGGACGATATCTTTTCTTATCACTTTATTACTTGATACAACCCGTATGCTTGCAGTTAGCATAGTTGTGATCAGAAATCTTAAGAAATAATGTTGCTAGAACTTTACTGAGAGCATGATATTACATATCTTTAAATTTTTTTTCCAAATTTTTTTCTTCATTAACTTTTGGGATTATAATATTGATTCATGTTATTCCCAAAATCAAATCCAATCATCAATTCACCCTCGGCTTTATTGACGCCATGTATGCTGACATCGGCTTGCCGACGCCAGGCACGCTGCCCAATTTGCTGTCGCCAAGTACATTGCCTTCACCTTGCTAATTGATTTTCAAAGCTAATCGATCTGTTTCGAAAATTGTTTCTGGTTTTTTTTTTGCTGAATATTTGGTTTTTTATTTCTATATTTTTTTGTTTTATTTTGAAAGATTATCATTGGTTTCTTTGCTTGATTCGAAGATTTAGATTCTTAGAAACATTTAAGTTACATATGTTTTAATGTTTCTTTTTTTGAATTTCCTAAAATTTGATATGATTTAGCGCAAATTTGATGTGAATTTGATTTAACCATTTTAGGGTTTTAAAAATTTCTAAAAAAGTTTATTTTATTGCAATTTAGTTTTCCTTTATTGGCAATTTGAAATTTTATTTGATAAGTGTGTAAAATACGCACTTCTTAGGTATTTTGAGACTTGAATTGTTTTGTAAATTCTCAAATTTAGTTAGTATTTGATGAATTTTAATGTTTTACTTAGAAAAGATAGCTAACGGGCATTGAAGATGAAATCAGCTCGAGAAAGCAACATCGAAAAAGTAAAAAACGAAATAGGGACCAAAACGCAAAGCTAAAGGGACAAAAGTGCAAGGAATTCAAAGTTAGAGAGCATAGCACGCCAGCGCCATGCTCGCAGCCTAAGGCCATTTTGACCGCTAGCGTGGCGCGGCAGCTCCACACATTTTGTCCCATGGCCCCCCAGTGAGGATTTCGGGCGCTTCAGCTCCCCCTAAGCATGTTTGGACGATTTTTGGTTGTGAGATCATCACCCAATGACCTAATTTGGGTATGTTTTAGGTTTATATATTTTTGGGATGATAGCCACCAAGGAGAAGGAACCTAGAATAGAAATTTAGAGGTTTTTTAGTGAGAAAGAGGAAGAACAAGTGAAGATCCTAGAGAGAGAAGTGAAGTGATTCAAGTTAGTGCCCTTGGAAGAGGACTTGAAGGAGGATCATTGAAGCTTGTATCTCTAGTCTAGTTGTCCTAAACTCTTTAACTCTCATTTTGTGTTTCATTTCAACTTTAATTGTTGAACTTTATGATTATGAAATACATGTTAATTGTTATGTTGTTAATTGTGATGGTTGGCTAGTTTTCTTAGTCTAGGGCCTTGATGGATCTTTTCTAAACTATGTTTTAATCAATTGGCATGTTATTAATGTTATTATGGTTTGATTCACTTGTGTTTATCTTGTTTAATGTTCTGATTTGTTAATTAATTAATTAATTGGTTAAATTGGAGATGGATGAATTAAGTTTTAGGAAAGATTAATTTTTTTGTAGGACTAAGTAAACACAATCTAGATAGTTGTGAGACCGGGAGCTAATCGATATCTAGATAATCTAGTTAACACTTAGGATTTCAAGAAACCGGGAGGTGGATTGGGTTTTAAGCATTAAATAACAAGTAATATATAATGAGTGTATAATTATTCCGGTTAGATAGGGATATCAACTTGAATCATTGTGCGTAATACCTTAATTTACGTTCGAGAGAGGTGTTAAGGTTGACTTAAATCTTGTAATTAGTGAATTAGACCAAAACGCATTAATAATAGCCAATTAGGAGAAACAAATGATTGATAAGTAAAATCAAGACCCTAGGTAACTTATCTTTGCATACTTCATCTTTTATAAATTCTTAAACTAAATTTATATTCCACATTAGTTAATATTTGTGTATTAGTTTATTTTTCATTACAATTAATTGATTTACTTTGCTTAGATAAATTTGGCGTTTCAAACTATAGTACTTAGTAGTTAATTTAAATCTAAATCCTCGTGGGACGATATCTTTTCTTATCATTTATTACTTTATACGATCCGTGCACTTGCGGTTAGCATAGTTGTGATAAAGTTTTTGGCGCTGTTATCGGGGATTGTAAACTTTGAATTACTACTAATACTATAGTAACATTGTTCAATCTTAATCTAAGCTTTTATTTTCTTTTGTTTTTGTTTATACTTTTGTTTTGATTTTGGAATTCGTAGTTGTATGTGAAGAATCCGCAGCCTTGAACTAATCACATTTGGTCCAAAAATTGAGCCGACACTTCACCATTTAAGGAAAGAAAGAAGGAATCAAGTTGCAATCATGGCTAAGGAAAGAGATCAAACTCCTCTACCACCACAACCACAACAACAACTGAGAACACTCCAAGATTACTTCCGACCAGTGGTTAATGGTAACTATTTAAGGATTCTTCAGCAAACAATCAACGCCAACAATTTCGAACTTAAGCCCGCATTGATAAACATGGTTAAGCAAAGTCAATATGGGGGCTTGTCGCATAAGGACCCCAATATTCATTTGGCTATGTTTTTGGAGGTGTGTGATACCGTCAAGAAGAATGAAGTAGACTAAGATTTGATCCGAATGAGGTTGTTTCCATTCTCATTCAAGGATAAAGCTCGGGGTTGGTTATAATCCTTACAACCGGGTAATATAAACACATGGGAAGAATTGGCCTAGAAATTTCTTACCAAGTTCTTTCCACCATCAAAGACTTCATAATTGAGAGGAGAAATAGCTCAATTTAGGCAATTGGACTTTGAACTATTGTATGAGTCTTGGAAAAGGTTTAAGGACCTTAATCTGAAAGTGTCGTCAACATGGATATCAAGATTGGTTTCAAATTCAACTCTTCTACAATGCATTGAATGGGCAAACCCAACAATTGTGGACGCAACGGCTAGTGGTACTTTGTTGTCCAAGATGGCTGAAAATGCATATGCTTTGTTTGAAGAAATGGCGTGCAACAATTACCAATGGCTAAGTAAGAGATCAATTGGAAGGCAAGTTGCGGGAGTTCATGAAGTGGATCAAATGGCAGCACGTTTCAGCTCAAGTTGCTACATTATCAAACCAAATTAAGAACTTCACCACAAGGGAGACTTCCTCAAGTTAAGATAAGTTGTTGGCTGTAAGTTCTTCATGTGTTGATGATGGTTTTGAGCAAGAACAATGTCAATATATCAACAATTAGAATTAGAACTTTTGACCAAGCAACAACTTACCAACTCATTATCATCCCGAACTTCGCAATCATGATAATATTTCATATAATAATCAAAGGAACGCTTTGCAACCACATCAACCACTCAATTTTCAATAAATAATGGCGAACAAAAAACCATCTTTGGAGAATCTCTTGGGAACATTTATTGTGGAAACAATAAGCCGATTCAACAAAGATGAAGCTCGACTTGATAGCATTAAGACACATTGCATAAATCTGAATGCTACAATTGAGTCATTGGAAACTCAAATTGGCCAGCTTGCCAATTCAATCAAGGGGCAATCATCTGAGAAGTTTCCTAGTGACATCCGAAAGATCAATGTAAGGCAATAACTCTTAAAAGTGGTAAGGAGTTAGAGCTACCTAAGCCTAAGGAGAATGAAGCAAAAGCAGATAAGATGAAGAAGAGTAAAGTGAATGGTAAGGAAGTCAAAGATAAAGCACCAAAGGAAGTGTCCAAGCCACATGGGATTTCATTTCTGGATAATCCTCAATTAATTGTGCCACCATTGCCTTTCCCGCAAAGATTCCAAAAGAAAAAGCTTAATGCTCAATTCTCCAAATCCCTTGAAATGTTCAAAAACTTTATATCAATATTCCGCTTGCTAATGCGTTGGAGCAAATGCCTAATTATGAAAAATTTATGAAAGAAGTGATGTCGAAGAAGAGGCGTTTGGAAGAATATGAGACTGTTAAGTTGATGGAAGAGTGTAGCTCAATCCTTCAAAGGAAGTTGCCTAAGAAGGAGAAAGATCTAGGTAGTTTTACTATTCCATGCACTATTGGGAATTCAAGTTTTGAGAAGGCATTATGTGACTTGGGAGCAAGTATAAATTTGATGTCATTTTCAGTGTTTAAGAAATTAGGCCTAGGTGAAGTCAAATTGATGACCATTTCACTACAAATGGTGGATCGCTCACTAACTTATACATGGAAGAGGATATACTTGTGAAGGTGGATAAATTCATCTTTCCAGCTGACTTTGTGGTTTTGGATATGGAAGAGGATCGCAAAGTTTCTATCATACTTGGAAGACCATTCTTGGCTACTGGTAAGGTATTGATTGATGTGTATAACAGAAAGCTCACCTTACGAGTCAACAAAGAAGAGGTAAAATTCAACATTTACAACACTTTTCAATATCTGAATGAGATACATTCTTGCAACGAATTGATTTAATTTCATAATGTGTTAAGGATATGCTTTGTGATGTAATACCCTTAGATCCATTGGAAAAATGTCTTGTGAAGTCTTTATTGTAGAGTGAAGTGTTTCATGACTTTAATCTTGATGATTATGATGTTGAATGTGAAGAGTTAATTGATGAAGTTTGTGCATTAGATGCCTTACCAATTGTAGAAGATAGAAATGACACTTTTGTTGGAGGTGATTTGAAAACTGAAGAAGTAAAGTTTAAGAATGATGTCGAGTTCTCTCACAATGGCCTGATGCTCAAGGAATTGCCACAACACCTTAGATACGCCTTTTTGAGAGAGAATACTACATTTTCGGTAATTATTTCGGTATCCTTGACTCAACATGAAGAAGTAAAATTGCCCAAAGTATTAAAAAAACACAAGTCTGCTATTGGGTGATCCATTGCGGATATTAAAGGTATAAGCCCGGCCATCTGTATGCATAAAATGTTGATGGAAGAAAACTACAAACCAACCATTAAGCATCAACGTAGACTAAATTCGGCAATGAAGGAAGTAGTACAGGCTGAAGTATTGAAGTTATTGAATGCCGAGATCATTTACGCTATTTCAGATAGCTCATGGGTTAGTCCAGTTCAAGTTGTACCTAAGAAATGTGGTATGATAGTTGTGAAGAATAGTGACAATGGGTTGATTTCTACAAGAACAGTGAAAATTTGGCTAAACTCAATAAAGCAACAAGGAAAGATCATTTTCCATTCCCATTCATTGATTAAATGTTGGATAAGTTGGTAGGATATCAGTATTATTGTTTTCTTGATGGATACTCCGGTTATAATTAGATTTCGATAGCCCCTAAAGACCAAGAGAATACCACCTTTACATGCCCATACAGTATATTCGCATTCTGGCGAATGCCATTTGGCTTGTGCAATGCCCCTACCACTTTTCAAAGGAGTATGATGGCAATTTTTGTAGAAATGGTAGAGGAGATAATGGAGATATATATGGATGATTTTTCCGTTTTTGGTTCATCATTTGATATGTGTCTTCACAATCTTTCTCTAGTTTTATGCAGGTGTGAAGAGACAAACTTAGTGCTCAACTGGGAAAAGTGCCACTATATGGTGCAAGAAGGAATTATTCTCAAACATAGAATCTTAGCAAAGGGAATTGAAGTCGACCATGCCAAGATCGCATCAATCGAAAAGCTCCCACCACCCAGGAACATCAAAGGAATACAGAGTTTTCTTGGACACGCGAGTTTTCATAGAAGATTTATTAAGGATTTCTCTAAAATTGTTAAACCCTTGTGTAGTTTACTTGAAAAAGATGTTGTGTTTGACTTTGATGATGGTTGTTTGCAGGCTTTCGAATTGATCAAGAAAAAGTTCATAGAAGGCCCAATAGTGGTAGTCCCACATTGGAGTCAACCTTTCATGTATGATGCTAGTGACTATGCTCTAAGCGTGGTATTAGGACAAAGAAGAGAAAAGACATTTCGAGCTATATATTATGCAAACAGGACTCTTGATAGTTCTCAACAAAATTACATAACAACGGAGAAAGAGATGCTTACTATAATGTTTGCTTTTGATAAGTTTCGGCAATATATCATTGGCTCTAAGGTAGTAGTGTTCGCAGACCATGCTGCCATCTGTCATTTGTTTACAAAGAAAGATGCATGACCTCAGCTTAGTCAATGGATTTTATTGCTTCAAGAGTTCAATATTGAGATAAGAGACAAGAAGGGCAGTGAGAATTCAGTAACGAATCATCTTTCAAGATTGGAAACTGAAGAAAAAACTACAAACTCACAAGTACTTAGACTGGTATACAGAATATGTGAACTACTTAGCTTGTAGGGTCCTACCGCCAGATCTTTTATTCCATCAAAAGAAGAAGTTTTTACATGATGTGAAATCATTCTTACGGGAAGCTCCATTGCTATTCAAGAGAAGTCCAGATCAAATCATTAAGAGATGTGCTCCGGAAAGTTAAATATTTTAAAGCATTGTCATTCTTTGGAATATGGGGGACATTTTAGTGCAACAACGGCTGCAAAGGTACTTCAACCGAGGTTCTTTTGGCCAACGCTATTTAAAAATGCCTATGCATTCACTGTCACTTGCGATCGTTGTCAAAGAACCGAAAATATTTCTCAACGAAATAAGATGCCCTTGAAGAATATATTGGAGGTAGACCTTTTCTATGTTTGGGGAATAGATTTCATGGGACCACTTTCGTCATCTTTCTCTAATCACTACATATTATTAGCTATGATTATATTTCGAAATGGGTCGAAGCTCTAACATGTTGAACAAACGATGCCAAGGTCATCACCCACTTCTTTCATAAGTGCATTTTTACTCATTTCGGAACTCCTCGTGCAATTATTAGTTTTGGCGGAAAGCATTTTTGCAATCGCCAATTTGAAGGTCTTTTAGAAAATATGGTGTCAAGCATCAGATTACAACTCCATACCATCCTCAAGCAAATGGGTAAGTGAAAATCTCGAACAGAGAAGTAAAAATGATCCTTGAGAAAATAGTGAACAGTTCACGGAGAGATTGGTGAAAGAAGCTAGATGATGCACTTTGGACTTGCCGCACGGCATTTAAAACTCCCATCGGCATGTCACTGTGTAAATTAGTGTTCAGAAAAACATGCCACCTTATAGTCGAACTCGAACACAAAGCTTATTATGCCATGAAAGCTTTAAATTTTGACATCAAAGCATCAGGTGAAATGCGATTGCTTCAATTGAATGAGATGGAAGAGTTTCAGAATGATGCTTTTAAGAATGCTTGGATATACAAGGAAAAGACTAAGAAATGGCATGACAATAGAATTTTGAGACGAGAATTCAAGGAAGGAGAGAAAGTGCTTTTGTTTAATTCTAGATTGAAACTCTTTCTAGGAAAGTTAAGATCAAGGTGGTCTGGGCCATTTGTTATTAACAAAGTTTTTCTGTTTAGCACTATTGAATTGCAAGGAAATGACGGGCGGTTGTTTCGAGTCCATGGCCATTTTGGTAATGAAGAACGAAAAGTCTCTCACATTTCACTCAAAGAACCTGTTTGATCAACTTGCATCTGAGTCAATCTAGGGACGTTAAATCAAGTGCTACTTGGGAGCCAACCTAAGCCTTTTCTACTTTGAGTTTTTATTTTCAATTAATGATTGTTTTGTTATTTTATTTCATTATGTTTAATGTCTTATGTTTTCTCATGTTTTCTTGTGTGTGGATGTGTTCAAGAAAGTTTTTGTTCAGATAAATCAGAGTAAATCAAAGTATTGAAGTAAGCCTACATATCTTTCCCGCATGTAAGGCGCAGCTGCACAATCCAGGCGCGCGCCAACGCCCATGCCTTCCACGCCCCACTCTCAACCCCCCTTGCCTTTCTTTCCCGCACGCAGGGCGTGGGCACGCATCCCATACCTGTGCCCATGCCCCTGCCAGCACACCCCACTCCCAACTCCCCCCTACTTAACATTATTTGCCTATGCTTTCCCCCATTTTCTCTTTACCCCTTATTTGCACTAGCCAAACACAAACCTTATGCATTACTTAACTTGAAGAGAATTAACATTACTTAACTTGCGAATCTCTTAATCATCAACCAAATCATAAACATTCATTATGTAACACCCCTAAGTGGTACGTATTATGTATACATACATGTCATTTTCTATTGGTTTGTACTTAAGTAGCTTAGTACACTTAGGGTATTTCTTTTGAAGTATTATATAGGTGTATTTAGTATTAAATAAGAGCTTACTTAAGAAAGGCCCAAATATAAAATTGGAGTATCAATACATGGGTGTTTTTAGTACTAAGTGTTGGTGTTCTTAGTAAGGCCAAAATTACAATTCTAACCTTATATAAATATATCCTATTTCTTGTTTTAGAAAGAGAAATATCATTTTGCAGATTTTAAGAGAGAGAGAGAGAGAGAGAGAGAGAGAGAAGAATTTGAAGAGAATTTAGTTTTCAAGGAGAAATTAAGAAGGTTTAAGGTAATCTACTCTTCTCTTTAAGATTTATTGTCTTATAAATGATTTGTTTGTGTTATGGTAGTATATTTTGTGTAAAGATTATATGTAATGTTGAGGATGTATTGATTTGGATCATTTATGGTGATAAATATGATTTTTGTGGTGGAATTGGTGAAGGAATTGGTAGAATTGCTATCAAAGCAAGCTTTTGCAGAACTTGGACCTTGGACAGTAGTTTGATTCGAAAGTTTTATAAATTGTATATGTCTTATTTTGAAAAACTAATATAACTGAAAATATTATACATCAAATGGGTCATGATAAATTTAATTTCGTTTGAAAATGTTGAATTTTTCGATCTGACTCTCAGCTGTTGAAAAATGTTAATTTCTGCAGAATACATGAATTACACATTTTTTGGGTTAAACAAATATTCTCAAAAAATTATTAAATTTTACAAAACGATTTCTACTTATGTTTATTATAACATATTAAAATTTCATGTCCTGATTCTATGTATATAATTTGTTATGAACTTTCGAAGTAGTCTATATCACTGAGAATGTACAGTTTACAAAAACTGCAGAGTGTAAAGTAAAATTTTTTTAAATTGGTTTGGACACGAATTATGTCTTTCAATTTTTGTCATGCTACTGAATATGTGATTATATCATTTCTGCAAAGTTTTATAGCCATTGGATAAGTGTTTGATTTATTAAAATTCATAGACTTAGATATACTCAGTGGTGCTCTGTTTTGGGGCCAAGTGGCTAAGTGTTATAAGTGAAAAAATAAATAGTTTCAAATTGAATTAAGGATCTATATTTTTATATGAGGTTATATAATGTTTCATTATGACTATATTCTGATTTCATAAGAAATGATATCATTTAGGATACAATAAAAATCATTGATGGGCCTTAGGACAGAATTAGGATGTTTGTTTGATGAAATGTTGTATGTTTGATTTTGTGTAATATGGCTTATGAGATTAATTTTGATTTTAGGATTAATGTGATTGTGTTATCTTGTTCGGAACATCAAGAGGTAAGTATACTAGACTTTTTAAATGGGATCACAATGAATTTATATATTTGTGTGTGACAATGTTTACAAATGTTTTGGAATTATGTATTAATATGTAAGCATTAATTTGCTTATGATTATATGTCAAAATATTTGTTTACAACTTTGTGTTTATGTGTTGTGCATGAGTCTTTAAGCATTGACATTAGCATGTACACATGTATAAGTGATTTTGATAAATGAGAAAGTGGTCTTGTAAGAAAAATATTTGTGAAAGTTAAGACTTTGTATTTTTAAGGGTATTCGAATTCATTACTTTCTTAGTAGGCAATTATAAGTGTTTGGAGCCTTTTGATATGTGTGGTCATTCCTTCGGGTTTGGTATATTTGATGTGTTATGTGTTTCGTAGGCAATTGTGCATTGACAAATTTGTGCATGTGGGAGGACTCGCCGATGATCAGGGCGAGGGTATGGCTCTTACCTTCGAGCATGAGTGTTTATTGTTTGTGAAATTTTGTGCCCCACTTGCTGATACCCCACATACGAAAATTCATCAACAGGTGACTCAGGCTCAATATGTGATATGTTATATGTGAAGTCCTACTAAGTAGTAATTGAATGAAGATATTCCTAGCTAAATATGAATGAAAGTTTAAAAGTGAGTTAGTGACATGCACAAATTTGATGTGATTTTGTATCATGTATTTTGGAATGAACATGGTTATTATCATGTTACATATTCATCTCATGCATTATATATTTATTTATATAAATGTGTGTATTTTTGTCTATGAAAAACTAGTATGCTTACTGAGTTTATACTCATTATAGTTTATTATGATTCTCAGATGAGTGATCGTGTACATAGTAGATTTGGTGAAGCTTCTGTTGTCCCTTGGTTCCCTAAGTTTAAGATATTGGCTTGTATTTTATTTTTAATTTAATAAACATTATGACTTGGAGACTAAACACTAAAACTAGTTGAATAGATTTTTGTATTAATGAATATTGATTAATTTTTTTAATGAAATGTATTTTTTGATATGTTATATGCTTGATAGATTACTCTTCAATTTTTTTACAAGTCGGGGCGTGACACATTCCATTTCATCAACATCAAGCTACACTTAAGTAAGTAAATCTTCATTTTCCCCTTTTTCCTTAGTTTTTGCACTATTGGTTGGGTTATGGAAGATGACATTTGGAGTTTGATTTGATCTTTAGATTATTCGAAATTTGGGAGATGTTAATTGAATCTTTGAAGTGTTAGAATTGTTTGTATTTGTACTTGGGTTGATTAAGAAGTTAAAGGAAGTTTGACATTTCACCATTGGGTGAGTACACTACCTTGCCTACCAAGTGTTTGACCAAATGCTCGAGTGACACCTTTGGTGAATTCTTGGAGTTTTCTTCCTTTGTAAACACTTAAGGAGTAGCGGAGAGTTGTAAGATAAGTGTTTTAAGAGTTTTTAAGTGGAAGACGAAGTGTCAAATAAGTACGCCCACTAGGTGTTCGATGAAAATTCTGAGAGAAATATTGTATAGCATTTATGGCTCCAAAGAAGGGTAGCTCTTCAAAATCTTCAACAAACTTTGATCATAACAAATTCATCTCCTTTGAAGCTGCAAAGAAATTTGATAAGTTTGTGGAAGTAGAAAAGGCAATAGCAATAGAAAGGGCTTTGAAACCGAACTCAAACGAAGGAAAGATCTTATAATTCACCCATGATAGAAATTGAGAAAAACTCACTGATTTCCCACCTAAACAAGTGGTTTCTTTAGTAAGAGAATTTTACGCTAATCCTTCCATTATGAGGGAAAATGACACTGTGTTTATACGAGGGAAACAAGTCTCTTTTAGTCCTCAAGCTAAAAAAGATCACTATGGTCTATCTTCTGTCAACGAGGATGAAGACTAATATGATGCGCTTAGCAACGACACCCAAAATTGTGACATGATTATCGAAGAATTGTGCATTCCGAGAACAAAATGGGTGACAGCACCAAGAGCTGCACCGTTGTATGCTATTTGCGCTGAAATCCAAATTGATATTGGCTAGGTAATTCATGACAATTTGCTCAAGACAATTAAAGCGAAGATAACCGGTGGGCACACATACCTATGCCTTATCACTGATCTATGTTTAAAAACAAGGGTATATGTGAGTGACATGGAGCATCAAATAGGTCCGGATTCTGCCATCGACAGCCTATGTATTTCCAGATTTCTATGTTAGGCTTGAGGGGATTCCATAAGTTCGGGTTTGGGATTTAACGTGTACATTGAGATAAATATACCATCACCACCCAAACCTTTAACTCATCTTCGAAACACTGATACCAAAACCATTACACCTGATTATTACTTGACACTTCATGAACGAATTCAACAGATAGAGAACCCGGTTCAACGAAAACCACCATGGCACTCATTCCCTCACCATGACACTGCCGATTCATCTTCTTCTGCCAATGAAGGGCCTACACAGTTAACTCTCGCTGCTTTGCAACAAGACATTTTTCAAAATCACCAAGAAATTCGACAAGAGCAACTGAAAATGAACCAAAATTTATTGGATCTCAACAACACCCTTGGATTATATTTTCAAAATCATCAAGCCAACTCAAAACTTCCTCGAATTCCACCCTACCCGGATCAAACAAGCGAGCACAATGTATCCAATCCACCTCCACAAGGGAGAGATGATGATATTGAAGATTAAGAGGTGAGATCTCAGATCTCCCTCTTGGGTATAATTTCTCTCCCTTGTTTTTTATTTGAATACAAACATTGAGGACAATGTTTACATTGAGCTTGGGGGACAAAACTTGTGGAATGGTTAGGAACGTTTTTTTGAATATTTGTGGAGGTGTTTGGTATATTTGGTTGATAAAAAAAAATTATTTTTTTTTTGCTTATGTCGCCTTAGACACACTTTGATCTAAATTGTTTTTTTATGTTTTAGTAGTTCTTGTTCTTGCATGCGAATTAGTGTTTTTGTTTGATTTTGTGTGTTTGTTTCCTTTAAGTTTCTTTTTCTCCTTTTAGTATATTTTGTATGAAATATTTTCTTATCTTTTGAGTTGTTTTTAATTGTCTTGTGAGCTCTCTTTTGTCAATTCTAATGAAAGCCAATGACTTGACTTTGATTGAGAGTTCTTAAATTTTGGAAAATGACAAATGTGGACCTAATCTATCTGCTTAACTTGTTGCCAAATTCATTCTACTTGATCATTTCCTAAGATTTAATCATAATGCCATGATTACTTGATTGTTTAAAAACTTACAAAAGGTTTATGTGAACCAAATAAACTTGTAAGACTTCATTGAATTCCAATTTTTTTTTTTATTGTCACTTGAGGCTAAATTCTAAGGGATGCTTTATTAGGGAAATGATTTAGGCCATTGTCAATTTATTTCTTTTATTATCACTCTTTGTTATTTGAATTTAGAATTAAGTTTAATATCTTTTCATTTAAACACCCTAAGTTTTTATTTTTCTGATGTTTGTTTATATAAGGGAGGAAGGGTGGAGTTAATGTTAAAAAAAATGCTCAAGCCAAGCTCTTATTGAATAACCGGGTCTTATGCCTAAGAAAGCATAGAGAACTTGCGTAAAAAGGTAGAGCGAGAGGAGAGAAATAAAAGTTCAAGCCAAACTTTACTGAATAACTAGACCTCATGCCTAGAACACATGGAGAGTTTGCGTAAAAAGGTAGAATGAAGCTGAATTTGTAAAAAGAAATGAAAAGAAAAAAAAAATAGCGAAGCAAAGAGAGTTGTGAAGAATTGATGATTATGAGAAAGAATAAAAAGGATTGAAGGAAAAGTTCTAAGATGGTTTTTGTATTTAGGGTGTTTAAACCTCACTTACATATCCTTTTTCTACCCTAAATATAACTTAAACCTCACTTACATATCATTTCTAGCCTAATCAAGCCCTAAGGATCCTTGATGTGGTGCCCTATTACATAAGTGGAGAGTGACATGAAATTCAAGTTTATGGAATTCCCTTAGAAGTTTGAACAAGCTTATTTGTTTATATAAACTTATCCAAGTTGAAGAATGATTAAGTATAACTGGCAACTCACACACTTGCACAAGGAATCTTTAAGTAAAGTGGCCTTTGGTATTCAAATTGATTTTTCTTTTAGATGAATTGCCAATATTTTGAAAGTTTTCTTAATTTAAGTAATTGCTTGATCTATGAGGCTAAAGTTTGATTTGACTGAGATTATACTCATAAGTCTCTTTTGTTTCCCTGTAGTTATCTTTGGTTAAGTTCTGTTAATTAGTTGTGTTTGTCTATTTTTCTTTTATTTTGCTTGAGGACAAGCAAACATTCAAGTTTATGGATATTTGATAAGTAGTAGAATACACACTTATCAGGTATTTCGAGACTTGAATTGTCTTGTAAATCCTCAAGTTTAGTTAATATTTGATGAATTTTAATGTTTTCCTTAGAAAAGATAGCAAATGGGCATTGAAGATGAAATCGGCTCGAGAAAGCAACGTCAAAAAAGTTAGAAAGGAAAGAGGGACCAAAACGCAAACTTGTTTGCACGATTTTTGGCCGTGAGATCATCACCCAATGGCCTAATTTGGGTATGTTTTAGGTTTATATGTTTTTGGGATGATAGCCACCAAGGAGAAGGAACCTAGAATAGAAATTGGGACGTTTTTGAGTGAGAAAAAGGAAGAACAAGTGAGGATCCTAGAGAGAGAAGTGAAGTGATTCAAGTTGGAACCCTTGGAAGAGGACTTGAAGGAGGATCATTAAAGCTTTGATCTCTAGTCTAGTTTTCCTAAACTCTTTAACTCTCATTTTGTATTTTATTTCAACTTTAATTGTTGAACTTTATGATTATGGAATACATGTTGATTGTTATGTTGTTAATTGTAATGGTTGGCTAGTTTTCTTAATCTAGGGTCTTGATGGATCTTGTCTAAACTATGTTTTAATCAATTGGCATGTTATTAATGTTATTATGGTTTGATTAATTTGTGTTTATCTTGCTTAATATTATGATTTGTTAATTAATTAACAAACTTGTTAAATTAGAGATGGATGAATTAAGTCTTGGGAAAGATTAATTTGTTTGTCAGACTAAGTAAACACAATCTAGATAGTTGTGAGATTGGGAGGTAATCGACATCTAGATAATCTAATGAATCCTTAGGATTTCAAGAAACCGGGAGGTGAATTGGGTTCTAAGCGTTAAATAACAAGTAATACATAATAAGCGTATAATTATTTGGGTTAGATAGGGATATCAACTTGAATCATTGTGCGTAATACCTTGATTTATGTTCGGGAGAGGTGTTAAGGTTGACTTAAATCTTATGATTAGTGAATTAGACCAAAACGCATTAATAATAGCCAATTAGGAGAAAAAAGTGATTGATAAGTAAAATCAAGACCCTAGGTAACTCATCTTTGCATACTTCATCTTTTATAAATTCTTAAACTATATTTCTATTCTATATTAGTTAATATTTGTGTCTTAATTTATTTTTTATCACAATTAATTGATTTAATTTGCTTAGATAAAATTGGCCTTTCAAACTATAGTACTTAGTAGTTAATTTAAATCTCAATTCTCGTGGGACGGTATTTTTTCTTATCACTTTATTACTTGATACGACCTGTGCAATTGCGGTTAGCATAGTCGCGATAAAGATTTAAAACATGCAATTGATATCTTTTGCCTGTTCTTTCTTCTAGTTTCTTGATTTTTATTTGGAAGTGGTAGACATCCCTATTTATTTTTAGTTCTTTTGCGTTAAATTTGTTGTCTAACTATGTTTAAGGGCTTTAAGATACTGGTTCACTTGTTTGGTTTGCCTACCAACTAACCAATTGATGGAAGCTTAGTACGATTCATGCTATTGATCATTGACTAGGTCATAAGTGTTGTCTTTTCACAACTACAATTGCTTCCTATTTGACCTTGCTGAGCTCTGTGAACCACATTTTTTTGTAATTTTACCATCTTATTTGCTTTAAGTTCAAAAGTAATATCTTGGTCACAGAATTAGCAAATTCTATAGTATGAAGTGCTGATAGGAATTCAAAAGCATTATGATTTGTTTCAAATGATCAATGTTGTATAATTATAGATTTTAAGATGTTGCTAGACTTTAATTTTATGCCATTTCTTTTAGTCGAATTTACCCCTGACAGTAAGGAATTTACCTGATAATGAAGATAATTTGTCCATCACTTCCTCGTATCCTTTGTTTTATATCATGTGTTTTTTATTTTAGTCTGCTTTCAAATGAATCTTTTTATATCAGTTAGCTTATATTATTTTGGTATTAGATTGTCCTAAGCTATATAAGACAGTTGCAATTGTATGGAAGATAACTATTGGAACAGCTCCAAAATTTAGATGTACGAAATGCTTTGAAAACTCGTAAAAGGTATATTCTTTTTATTATACAACTAAATATGAAATTTGATTTGTAAGGTGTTATTTGAACGGCTCCAACTAAGGCCGAACTTAAAAATGTATTCTTTGATATCTTCTTTACTTGGCTCTATTAAGTTCATAAACTTTTATACTTCATTTTTAGTTTTAGTCATCTTTTAGGTTCTCTATAGGTTTTGACAGAGGAGTTGCAAAAGGTTTGATTATTCTTGTTGCGTACTCATAGAATTAGCATATATTTATTTTTCAAAAAATGTAGCAAAATAAGGATATTCTTTTCCTTCCTCCATACAACATCAATAGAGCTCCAAGCCAGTGATTCCCTATGAGACAAAGCAAAATTTTTTACACCCTCAAAAGGAAAACAATGGATAACCAAACTTAAGATTTTATAAATGAAAAATAGAGAAAACAGTTGTTGGTTCATCCTTTTCATTTTCTTGAAATATTTTAGTAGGAACATGCCAAATAATAATCTATTCTAAATGTATCAGCATTTAAGTTCCTTTTGGTGCAATTATTTGTATGTTAAGATCCAAAATGTGTTGTGGTTGTGAATTATTCTGTGTTATATGCCATTGTTGTATTTACCAGGATGAGGAGAAACATGTTAGGAAGAAATTATTGTATCAATATTCGAAAATTGGTGGTGGGTGAGAGTTTTGAGGGTGTACAAGATAACAAGACAAAGATCATTCTTAATGAGAAAATGTGTTAGTGAAATATGTTAGAAAGGGTTTCTATTCATTTAATTTAATGCGAACATATTCTATAACTCAATCATTCTTAATGAGATTCTCTTGTTTGTTTTCTTTTAATTTCTCTCTCTCTTTTTCAATTAATTAATTAAAAGATGGAGTAAATGAGTAAGTAGTTGAAATTGTTCTTCCAAATTTGACCTAAAACCTTACTCAGTTTGCTTGCAAATCACAGTTGATCTTTTCAGAAAGTTGATCCAAGTGGCTACCTAAATATATGTGAATGTGACACATATGTGCTCTAAGGTGTTTTTGTGTGCGCATTGGAGTCGCAATGGCACTTAAATGTATTTTTGTTTTACCGCTTATATTTTAATTTCCAGACTCTTTTTGTTCTTTTGGTATTCATAATAGAATAAGAAATGAGCTGACAATTGGAAAGAGGAACTTTTAGTGCATGGTTAGTGGTCATCATTTCAATTTAAGGATTCACTTTGAATGCCAAATCTTCTATTGTATATGGCTTATTACTGTTGCGTAAATTATGAATACAAGTACATGTGTTGCAAGCAAGTAATACAGTGATGAGAGAGTGTCAACCCCACGAGGAAAGTTAATCCAATAATTATTCATGATGATTAATTTACAAATTTATCTAAAGAATCAAAATAATTTTGATTGCGAAATTAAAATAGACCACTAAGCAAATTAATTAAAAAATTCAACTAATGAAAAGATCTAGAGCTAATGATTTTATCGTATTTGGTGTCATCCAATTCTTCAGTTGACATTGTTCTAATTTAATTAGCGTATTGCTAGTTTATTATCCTAACTTGTTCAACAGTCTCTCTCGAAATCAATTGAACCTACTTCGTACCTAAAAATTCACTATATCTCTATGAGAATTTAATTAAATGGAAGTGCATTACGATTAGTGATCATTTTTAATTAAACGACGTAAACTATATTAGTATATCTCTATCTAATATATAATTTACAGCATCTATCACATGGTCTATATATGATATTCACTTCTCAGTTACTACAAATCTACAATTCATTCAAATATTAGCCAAATATTTAAAAGCATTAATTTTCATGATAAATACTCAACACTAAATATTAAATCAAATTGAACAACACAACGTCAGAAATTGGATACTTCAAATAGATTAAATCATTGCCCTAGAAAACAAGTCTAGCCACTCAATAAACAGAGTTCAAATCCAAAACTTAAGAATTCAACAATTAATAACATAATCTCATTAACCACTATTGTTCAATTCAAGACAAGAATTTAAGCAAGGAAAAGAGATAAAAAGTAGATTAAGAGAGCTTTAATCTTTAGAAATTTGGACTTGAAGCTTCTTAAATTCTTCCAATCCCCCTCTCTCTCTTTAACTTTCTCTCTTTTTCTTTTCTTGCAAGCTCAACCCTTTCCAAAAATGGCTTCTCCTCTCCAACTCCAAAAACATATCAAACCTAATTTCACCGCAAATCAATCCATTCACATATGATCCTTGGGCTCATATTAAGCCTAGATAATGTCCAAATTGTGTCCATTAGGTGTTAGGGCACCAAACATAGTGCGAGGGAGTGATGGTGATAGACTGAGTGTGCGGCCGCTCCATTGTTACTACCTAAGGGCAAAATTCCTGTGGAGAAATAGCGAGCATGGTGCGGACATGCCATAGCTACTTTCATGACATATAAAATTAAATCTCTATATGTCTAGTTTCTAATGTTACAAACAGATCGTGATTCTGAGTTGTGTAAACGAAGTTATCACTATTTTAGTATATCATACTCAAAACGTGGATTTCTGCAGCTTTCACTCAAGATCAATGAAGAGGCTCGCAGACTTGCACTTGTACTCTATTTTCATGTTTTCTCATCGAAAGACTTCAATACCTACGAAATAAAACTAAAATGCTTAAAGAGAAAAATAAATACTCAAAACGAACAAAACAACGCTAAGTATGCTACTTAATGATAGATAATTTGAGCACAATTATGTAGCAAAAATTGAGATATCAATTACATATTACTTTTATCGTGTATAATAAAACTAACATTTCTTTATATGCATATACTTTGGATTCTTATTAGTAGTCTTCGTTTCATGAAAGATCCTTACTGTGCCAGGCCTTTTGAAGGACTAAATATTATTGATTTGAGGTATGGTGGTGGAATTGTTTCTAAGGTATATTTAATGTCATTTTCTTTCAATTTCTTCTACTGCAATATTCAGGTTTGAAGTGGGAAGTTATTATTAGGTTATAATATGAACATTTGTTACATTCTTTCAATTTTGTTCTTTCCAGGTCAAAAAATGCTCCAGTTGGGATTCCAAAGGGCAAGTTGTAGTTTTAGTATTTCACTTTGTGTATACAATAGTAGTTTAAAGTGATATTGCATTTACTAGATAGATACTCAATAGAAATATTTCATTTTATTTTATGACGTGATGAATCATGTCTTAATTCTCTCTTTTTGAAGTGAAAATTGTATTTAATGAATATTTATATTTAATCATAAAATCTTGTAATGAATATTTTTGACCTAAGATGTAATTATAAAATTCACCTCTAGTTTAATATTTAAATTACTTTGATGGGATCCATATTGAACTTAATGAAGATATTACAAATAGCTAATATTTATTGCAGCCAAATATTTGGCACTAAAAGATATTTGCACCGTTACATGTTGGATGCGAATTGGTCGCAAATGCTTTTTACAGCTGTTAAACTTCGCCGCAAATAATAAAGCTAGTTTTTGCGACTAATATATATTAGTCGCAAATACTTTTTGCGATAGCTAAAATCAACCGCAAATAGCAAAAAAATATTTGCGACTGTTGATGCACGATTTTTGCAAACCCCACACCTACACAGAAAAATAGAAAAGTTGCATCCGAGGCGGCCGAGTGGCTCGAGTAAAGCGTGCAAATACGAGCAAAGTCCACAATCCAAAACCACCAAGAACCGCCCCGCTGCTTCACTGCCCAACTACCCACACAATGTCCAAGTCTGTCCATCTTCCTGCTCACTACCTTAAACCACTTCCCAGCTCACTACCTTAGACCACCTTCCAGCTCACTACCTTAGACCACCTTCCAGCTCACTGCCTCAGACCACATTCCCGCTCACTACCTCAAACCACCTCTCAGCTCGCTGCCTTAGACCATCTCCAAGCTCGTTGCCTCATATCACCTCCTATCTCACTGTCTCAAACCACTTCCTAACTCACTGCCTCAGACCACCTCTCAGCTCCCTGCCTCAGACCACCTCCCAGTTCCCAACTTAACTTCGATAACTCCGAAACTTTCCAAGACCTCTCAAGTAACACTACGCTTACTGCCTGTTCCCCAAATAACTATCCAACCTACCTCTTTTCATGCCCGAACACTTACAACCCAAGAATTCCACCGAGCTAGTTCACGACTTTCTGCGAAATAGTGCAGGGCTCAGATAGGAGTCACCTCTTCGGTGACCCCTCTCCGATGCCTAAGTCAACATCTAATCAAAGAGAAAATGAAAAGGGCACAGGTATCTCCCTCTAAAGTTAGTAAATCAAAGGTATGCCAAGGTGATGAGGAAAAAACACAAGGAGAAAACCTTGCCAAGGTCACGAATCAGGTAGACAGAGATTCAAGGGGACGAATAATGGAGTTTTCTATAGGTTTCTATGTGTGTTCATGGGGTTTTTGGCTGTGGAGGCTATGTACATGGTCATGAGAAAAGAAAAGAGGGAATCCTCCTTCGGAAGAGAGCTCATGTCCTAGGAATCTTGTGATGGCTCAATGACTTGTCCTCTTGCAAATAAGAAAAATACCTTTTTATATGAAACAAAGAAATGTTAATACCTGATTGGATGACCTATTTTGCCCTAGTTTTAGGGTGTTTACATTTCTACGTGTCTCTCCCCCATTGGTTCTTGGTGGCCCAGCTCAAATGCCATATGGCAAGCTATGGTTGGTGAGCTTTCCCTTATCCAAGCTCATTGGACATGTGTCGACCCTCTGTTAGTTAAGAAGATTGCTCTATACCTTGGTGGACAAGTGGCATAACCTCACTTGCCCAACTGGCACCTAGTCCTCCACCTAGACTTTAAATGGTCCCCACCTGGGCTCTGTGCACTGCCTGCACAGTGTCAGGCAGGATCTGCACAGTACTAACTTGGCTACTGCCAAGACCAGGTATTGTCTCCTGCCTTTGAAGTGGTCCCCGCAAGATTCTTTCTTGTGTATTGGGCCACTTTAATGATTCTTTTTGGGCGCAATGAGGTGGGCATCCGCGCACCTAGGTGCTTGATTAGCTGGGCTTCCCACCTGCCCGGGCAGCTGAGCGTCTTACCTTTCTTGCTCAAGAGGGCGAAGCTCTTGTTTATTGGGGGCAGGCATGTCCTCTCCAAGGCGCAATGGAGAAATGAAGTTATTTTCCTTGTCTATATCTACGTGCTACGGTATATAGCCATGCTTTTTCGCATGTGCCACGGTATATGGTCACATAGGCGCTTCCACACATACCACGGTATATGGTCACGTGAGCATTTCCATCCGTGCCACGGTCTATGGTCACGTGGGGTAATATCAGCAAATGGAGAATTCGTTGGTGATATTTAGTGGGGAGTCCAGCTCACAGTGGGTCTTACTTATCTGCAGCAAGCAGGGCTTGTACCACGTCCTGCCTTGAGGTGGGTGCGAGGTGGGTTACCTTTCAGTGAGCTGATTCACACTTTCGTGAGCTTATTTTCTGCCACGTGTCTAGCTGTATTTTCTCCCATAACAGCGACGTGATTTATTGCAGCCAATGAAATTTAGCCGCAAATAGCTGCAATTCATCAGCGAAGACATCTTTTGCAGCTAAATTTGTATTATTTGCTAGTAAAAAAATCAGCCGCAAAAAGATTTTCTTTTTGTAGTGATAATATGTTAACATATCAATTTTAGATTTTTTATTTTTAAAAATAAACAACTTAATAAGAAATTTAAAGTAAAAAAGCAAGCGTATCAATCAGATTTAGAATTTAGTTGAGTTCAGCTTTCAGTCATGTTCAAATTTCAGAGAAAAAAATAAACCTTACGTTAGTATTTATATATATCAACAACTTAATATTTTAGTTTCATATTATTTAAGTGCATATATGTCAACATATTAGTTTCAGTTTTTTTAAATAGAAACAAATAATTTAACATTTATATTAAGATATTTTAGGTAAAAAAAAACATATCAATCAAATTAATATTTTAGTCATGTTCAGATTTCAAATAGAAGAAACAATCATTACCTAAGCCAAAATAACATTTGAAGAGAGAGAAAGTTTATTGAATAATAACTTCTATTGATATTAAAAGATGAATGACCATAGGGTTGTAAGCTAATTCATAGCTTAAAATCCCAAATCACCCAAGATTCCTAAAATCTAGCTTTCTTTATTAAAAGAAAACAATTGAAAGATGACAAAAATTGAAGATCCTCAGTAGTTAAGCGTCCGTAAAAAGGACTTGTTTTGCATCTTGTACAATGATGAAAAGAATTTATGTATAATCAAGTGGGTTCTATATTTTCTTCTTCTCGTTCTCTTTAATGCGTCTTAAATAGGCATTGGATCAATGAACAGTTTTCTGACAAAATCTTTCACGTACTTTGGATAATTGATATATTCTATCTCCTTATAAAAATCTTCTATTAAGCATGTGACGTTAACAATCATCATTTTTAGTTATCATGGAACAATTGTTGGCTATATGCATTCTTCATTTATGTCCTTCCAAAAGTTCTATATGTTTCCATTTTTGAGTTTCCATACGCCTTGATGTATGATTCCACCACAGAGGCAACATGTCCCCTTGCTTGCTCAGCCTATAATATTAGATTAATATATTTTACATTAACTCTATTTTAAAACTATTAAACTTTCATTTTATTTTGAAAGTAAATGATTCAATCGTATACATATAATATAAGAAATGTTGTTACAATAAACGGTTATTAATTTGTCCCTTATATATATAGGGAATGATCATAATCCCTTAACTTTACACATTTTAATTTTTTTACATTTATAGACTATCAGATGTATGTACTTTGAACAATTGAAATTGAATCTAAATAGACATTCATTACATATGTTAGATTTAATCTCTGCTACTAGAAGAGTATAAATTCAATAGTTTACAATTAGTGTAAAAAATTTATAAAGTTTAGGAGCTACCAATCCTTCTTAATATATATATATATATATATATATATATATATATATATACTATTCACATGGGTAAGTAGTATGATATATAATATCTATACCTCTTGAGACAACAAATCCGCTATAAGACGACCGAGTGCAGATACAAATATCATAATTTTTTGTTTGCTTTGGAGCCACTTAAATGCATGGATTCCTGCAATTTCTCCCATGCCTATAAATGTTACTGCTGGATCAAGAAACCAACATCCTGAAATTAATGCATTGCTCATGTTTTCTTCAAATAATGGCACACAACCTTCGCGAAACCATTGGGCCTCGGTGAAATAAGCTCTCACAACTTCATCTAATAATTTTGTCATCAAAATACCAAGTTATCAAAATGTAGTAAATATAATAAAGAGTAAGTGCATGCATAATGGAAGTGAAATGAAGCGACTTAGACAAACAAAATTTAATACAGTATCTTTTGTAAATGAGACGCTATATGATCTTCCTTTTTCTACTATTTCATTATTTAATTCTTCAAAAAGAGTCAAAAGAGTCTTATATAAAAGCTTTCAATAATCTGGGAATCGATTAAGTGCACAAACTGTTGTATTGCATTGGTGAAAATTTGGAGATCATCTAGTAAACCATGTGCATCATACGTATCATCTATAGTTGTATACAATATAAAAATTTTAAACTATATCATCTGAGCATCTGAATAACAAGGCTCATACTATTTACCAACAGTCCATAAGTAAATTTATACAATTTTGTCTCTCATATAAGAATATGTTGATCCAAAGTTTAAATCATTTTACCAACTACAATAAAAAAAATTGTAAGTAATATTATGCTTCCCAACATATATCCTAAGATTTCTATCCTAAGTGAAACAAAATTATTTGTCATTACCACATCACTTGAAATAGCAATATTAGGATATAAGTTGGGAAGGCGTAGTATTATTAGAAAATAAAATATATGCATTAGTTAATATTCATTGTTTTATACTCTATATATCTCTCTCTAAACATATTTGTAAAATATTTACCTTTTGAAGTAGCATAACTCTTGTTTGTGCAGTAATTGTAATGATTGAAAGCTAACTTTGTGAAAAAGATATGCTTGATTGCTTCGAGTCTTGGCACACCTGTGTGGAAGGGCTTTTATAGGCCTTCGGTTATATATTTTGCTAGTTGAGGACTTGTGTATGAAGCCAAGGATACATTTTTTCAGATAAGGCCTCTTTCAAAATATCTTCCTGGTTATGTACCCTCAATTGTGTAGCTTTATAAAAACTTAACATCCAACTCACGTCACTGAATAAACATTCCTCAAATTTGCCATCCAACACCTTAAATTTTTGAAACACACCTAATTCATTGTCTATTATGTGCTTATTAGTGTTATGGGATAAAAATAGGTAGGACACGTGGCTGTATGTAAGGTCACGAAGCTCCAGTCAGCACCTATGGGACAATCCACTCATGTCGAAACTCACCTCACCTCGAATTCTAACTGAGGCGAAATCCGACCACAGGTAGTGTAAAGGGTATTCACATGAAAGGGGTCACTTGGCCTATAACCAATTGTCTATATAAAAATAACAAAAGAGTGGACTCTACTCTAAAAAAATCCCAAAAGCAAAAGGATTTGGTCTTTCCGAAAGTATGAAAAGATGTCCTATGATTCCAGCTTACCTAGGGGGACCACCTAACATCACCCAAAAATGGCAAATTGACCAAGGAGATAGTTCAGCTCCTTGGTAACTGAGAAATGGATCACACCTGACGCTATCAGCTTTTGGGGGGCTACAAATAGAGGCAAATGAGCATTCGTCACGTGTACATATGGGATAATCTAATCTCCTACTCGAATTAAATCGTGCCACGTGGCATGTAATCTTGGATAAGGTCATAAAGACTAATCCCAGCTCACCATGTGTCCTTAGTTTTGACTCTAAGCTAAGGTTTCAAATGACAAAAACATGGGAAGAGAAAACAAAGGAAAATTAGGGCAACACTTTTCAACCAATCACATGCTTACAAAGGTATGATATTTAAGGGAACTTATCTCAAGGTAAAATGGGCTTTTTTTTTAGCTTTTATGTACTCTCTCTCACTACAAGTACAAGTCTTATCATATATTCTCTCTAGAAAACAAGAACAAAGCATTGCTTTTGTTGGTAGGTCTCTTGAAGACAACCTTAAACACTTATTGAATGTGACTTCTTGGGTGTATTATTCACTGATTTTGTCTTCTAAAAGGCAACATTTACTTCATCTCTACATGACCTCTGTTTACTACTTGGTTGACTTTCTCCCCTTTACATGAACCCGCCATGTGTTAGCTATTTTGAGAAACAAATGTCGAGCTATAAAATCACTCTCTCAAGGCACTGACTTGAGCGTCGGAGTGGGCTCGCCGAGAAACCTTCGACACCCCCTTTTGATCATGTTCTTTGCTACAAGCAAGCTTACCTAGTTCTGGTCCGAGGTCAAGAAGGATAACAATGTCAGAAAGGTTTGTGATAGCTAGGCCTGAGGATTTGTGAAGCGTAAAAGTTCAACTTTGGGGCCTATTCGGGACAAAGACGAGGTCAGGTCAAGTGCGAAATACTGAGCTCACACTGTTAACTAGGCATTTATCTCTAATTCGGACACTAGATCATCTAAGCATCCCACCTCACCAAGTTTGATATTTTACCACATCAACAGTGGCGCTGTCTATGGGGAACTGAAACAAAAGGTCCCACTGCAACCTATGCACTCGCCAAAGAAGCCAGATGGCCAGATGCCTAACTCCGAAGCCCCGGTAGAAGCTAGAAAATAGGTCACGAGAAAACCAGGCCAAAACAGTCACCTGCCTCAAGCTCAACCTCAAGACGAGTATGCAATGAGTCAGAATGAAAGGGCAACTGACCCAGGCCATAGTAGGAAGGAAAAAGAGAAAGTCGCCACAAGTTGGGATTTGGAGGCAAAGCAAGCCAAAGAAGTCAGAGAGTTGGCAGATGAAGTATTTGTGTAACAACCTGGGTATACCGCTATCACCACCTCAAAATTTCGCGAGTCGGCTGGGAAGCCAACCTAAGAGCAACCTTGCTCAGGTAGAACCATCCACACCGAGTCGACCAGGAGCGCAACCGCAACAATCCCAGTTGAGGATGAATGCTAGAGAACTGCCCAGGAGTCACCGCAGTGAGCATCGATAAACTGCTAGCAACCGGTTTGAGGAAGTAAAGAGCCAACTTGAAGGATTTGTGCATGGCGACTTGAGATATTTCTTAATGGCGAGGCGCTAGAGAGAAGGTAATGATCCTGAACCTCTTTATACGGAATATTTGTGTTCAAAATTGCTTACCATGTAGGAAGAAATAAGAGAGCTCAACTCCAGTAGGAGGAACCCAGCTCACCTAATATCCTTGGTTACTTTAATTCTTCCCTTGCTAACTAAGTAAAGAATGCAACCTTACCTAGGAGATTCAAGATGCCCCAGCTTGACTCCTACCATGGGTAGTCCGACCCTGTGGTACATGTAGAAATTTTTTAGAATTTGATGTTGGTTCAAGGAGTGCTCGATGAGATAATGTGTAAGGCGTTTCCAACTACCTTAAGCTGGTCGGCTAGAACATGGTACAAGAAGCTTCCGTCAAGAAGTATTTGAGATTTCATAACCTTCGCCAACAAGTTTGTCATTTATTTCTAAAGGCTAAACCGCCCACCACGGATCCCTCTTCTCTCTAATACATTAAGTAAAGAAGGCAAGAACTGTTACATGAGTATGTGAAGCACTACCATGATGAGGTAATGCAAATTGGTGTTTATGAAGAATCAGAAACCTTGAGGAACGTTTGGTATAATCTCCACACGGGACCTTTATGGGTATCGTTTGAAGAGAGGCCACCAACCTCATATCGAGAGGCTTACGACTGCGCCATGAAGCAAATCACTATAGAGGAAAAATGAAACATCAAAAGAGATTGAGGGCTTGGTAAGAAAAAAAGGGACAAGAAGAAATAGAATACCAGGCCGCCTCGGCATCTCCCTCCTCAGCAAGGATTAGTCTCGCGTCAACAAGATGGCCAAAGTGCTCAACCACCTTATAGGCACCCACCTTAGTTGGGACCATAGACAATGAGGCCCAGGCCTTTTCCACCGCCAAGAAGGGAGCTACCCTCATACATGCCTACTACCCCTTGAACATGACAAGTGAACAAGTGTTTTTTGCCATAAGAGACAAGAGTCTTTTGACAACGCCACCCAAGTTGATTACCCCTCTTTCTAAGAGAAAATTGAAGAGGTATTGTGATTTTCATAAGGAGTATGGGCACAATACAACTGATTGCTTCTACCTAAGAGAGCAAATCCAAAATTTAATCAACAATGGATACCTGAAAAAGTTTCTGCTTGAGGTCAGCGGGAAAGCTCAGGGGGTTAAGCAAAGGACTAAGGGGAAAGCTTAGGAAAGGACTAGGGTCAACCAGGATCCCAGACGACCAATCAGTACAATCTCAGGGGGACCTACTCTAGCGGGAGACTCCAATCGAGTAAGAAAAGCTTATGCTAGAGACACTACCTTAGCCCGGTATCATCAAGAGGTAAACTTCACCGAAAGGATTCCAAAGCTACTTAGAGTACCCCCATCATGTTTACTAACAAGGATATAAGGGATGAGGTGTACCCTCATAACGACGCCCTGGTCACTACAATGAAGATCACCAGTAAGGATATGGCCCAAATCCTCATTGACACAAGGAGCTCGATCGATATACTGTTCAAACAAGCTTTCGATAAGTTGGGCTTGATCTCAGCAAGGATACAACAAGTCTCCAGCCCCCTTAATGGATTCACTGAAGACTAACTGATGTCGTGTAGTAGTATCACCTTGCTAGTGACTGTTGGAAAAGATCTTGCTCAACTTACCACCATGTTGGATTTTGTGGTTATTGACTACCCAAGCTCTTACAACGTCATCTTAGGGAGACCATTCATTATGTCAACTAAGGGAATGGTTTTCGCATACCACCTAAAGCTGAAGTTGGCGACCAGGTTGGGGTTATCAAGGGGAACAACTGAAGAAGCAACCTAGTATCAACCCAGCTCAAGTAAGACTACCTACACTTAGTCACCGCAATGGCTAACCAAGACCATCCCAGCTCAGGATGCACTTCTGTTAATTGCCTAGAAATTACCACAATGACGAGATTAACTGCAAACAATAAACTTGAAGGACGGAAACTCTAAACCCTATTTTATGGAACATTTGTGGAATCTCCATGGTGATCTAAATGACCTTTTTGTTCTTTTTACTAGTATGGTTAAAAATGCATGCTATTTAGAAAGTTTAAAGTATCCTACATAAATTACCACTAAGGTTAGATCGACCTGGTAGCCCATATTGTTGTCATAATTTGATACTTTATGTGTAAAATATTTTGTAAAGTGTTAGATGGATTGATTATAACTTGGTACAAAAAGCTTCCATTTGGAAGTTGTGGAAATTTTATCTGTTCATCAATGGCTTTGTCCACTATTTCCAAGGTGCGACCCCACCTCAGCAGGGACAAGTCCCACTTCACCAAGGATACATCTACGCTAGTGCACCAATGCTATACTGGTGCCCATTTAAATAATAATATTTTCCACTTCATCGAGGAAACCCACCTGCACCAATACCATATAGGCACCTACCTCAATAAGGAGAAATCTCATTTCATCAGAGATATATCTGCGCCAATGCATCAGCGCCATACTAGCGCCCATGTCAGCAAGGTATCATCCAACCTCATCAAGGATACATGCTGTTATAGAGGAAATACAACTTGACACGTGGCGGAAAGCAAGCTCATGAAAGTTCTAATCAATTCACTACGAGGTAACCCACCTCGCACCTACCTCAAGGTAGGACGTGGTGCAAGCCCTGCTCATTGCCACTAGGTAAACCTACTGTGAGCTGGGCTCCCTACTAAGTATCGCCAACACATTCACCATTTGAGCGATTAAGTAAGACCCATTGTGAGCTAGGCTCCCCTCTAAGTATCGCCACCACATTCGCCATTTGAACGGTTAGGTAAGACCTATTGTGAGCTGGGCTCCCCGTTGAGCATCGTCAACGCATTCGCCATTTGAGCAGTTAGGTAAGACCCACTGTAAGCTGGGCTCCCCGCTGAGTATCGCCAATGAGTTCTCCATTTGCTGATATTGTCCCACGTAACCATATACTGTGGCACTGCTGAGAGTGCCTACGTGACTATATACCGTGACACATAAGAAAAAGCGTGGCTATATACCATAGCACGCAGAAATAGACAAGAAAAATAACTTCATTTCTCCATTGTGCCTCGGAACGACCATGCCCACCTCTAATAAACAAGAGGTTCGCCCTCCTAAGCAAAAGAGGTAAGATACCCAGCTGCCCTAGACAGATGAAATTCCCAGCTGTTCAGGCAGGTGGGGCGCCCAGCTGCTCAAGCCCATCTCATTGCACCATAAAAAGATCCTTAAAATGGCCCAACATACAAGAAAATATCTTACAGAGACTATTTCAAAGGTAGGAGACAGCACCTGGTCTTGGCAGCAGCTAGACTGGAACTGTGCAGACAGTGCACAAAGCCCAGGTGGGGGACCATGTGCCAATTGAGCGAGTGAGGTTACGCCACTTGTCCACCAAGGTACAGAGCAATCTCCTTGGCTAATAGAGGGTTGACACGTGTCTAATGAGCTTAGGTAAGGGAAAGCTCACCAACCATAGCTTGCTACATAGCATTTGAGCTAGGCCACCAAGAACCAATGGGAGAAAGACACGTGGAAAGGTAAAAACCCTAAAATGAGGGCAAAATAGGTCATCTAATGAGGTATGAACATTCCTTTGTTTCATATAAAAATGTATTTTTCTTATTTGAAAAGACAAGTCATTTCTTTTAGCCATAAGATTCTTAGGAGAAGGGCTCTCTCCCCAAAACAGATTTCTTCTTTTCTTCTTTCATATACACAGCCTCTATAGCCTAAATCTACATGAACATACACAAAAACCTAGGAAAGATCTTCTCCTTGTGCTTCTTCCTCATCACCTTGGCATACCTTTGATTTCCTTCGTTTAGAGGGATATACCCAAGCCTTCGTTCTTTTCCTCTCGGACCTAAGGCTAACTTAGGCATCGGAAAGGGGTCGCCGAAGAGGCAACTCCTGTCTGAGCCCTGCTTTGTTTTGCAAAAAGTCGCTGACCAGCTCAGTGAAATCCTTGGGTTAAGAGTATTCGGGCATGAAAGGAGGTGGGCTGGATATTTATTTGAGAAAAAGGCAGTAAGTATAGTATCACTTAAGGAATCTCGGGACGTTTCGGAGTCATCGAAGTTGAGCTGAGAGCTGGGAAGTGGTCTGAGGCAGTGGGCTCGGAGGTGATTTGAGGCAGTGAGCTGAGAGGTGGTCTGAGGCAGTGGGCTCGGAGGTTATCTGAGGCAGTGGACTGAGAGGTGGTCTGAGGCAGTAAGTTAGGAGGTGGTCTGAGGCAGAGAGTTGGGAAGTAGTTTGAGGTACTAAATTCAGAGGTGGTTTGAGACAGTGAGTAGGGAGGTGGGCAGACTTGGACATTGTGTGGGTAGTTGGATAGTGAAGCAATAGGGTGGCCTTTGGTGGTTTGGGATTGCAGACTTGACTCATACGTGCACGCTTGACTCGAGACATTCAACCGCCTCGGGTGCATTTGTTCTATTTTTCTGTGTGGGTGCGGGGTTTGCAAAAATCGTGCATCGACACCTGCCAACGCCTACATCTTTTAGGCATTCACTTCCTCGATTAAAAGAGCCAATTCTTCAGCTAAGAAAACAAGTAGAATCTATCCACTCTTAAGTATATCATCCCTTAAACACCTTAAGATAAGAGATTTTCTACATCATTAAATATGAAGGCCTTTTGATGAATCCCTCCAAGAGAGCAATCACATATAGGATGAAAACCTATAAATGAATTTGTACTTGTGGTTTGAAAAAAAAAAAGTTTCATGAAGAAAGACATGGACAGTGACTTCGTCTACACCATTAGTTGGGGACTCACCTTAGTTAGGATCTCTCCAACAGAGCAAGGAAGACACATTCATAAAGTCAAGCATCACAAAGGATATCCAAGATAATCGCTTTAGCTCACTGAGAAAGATACAAGATATGGTCAACACTTATGACAATGCCTTACTCACCACCATGAAGGTGGTCAGTAAGGATGTACCTGGAATCCTACCTGATGCAGGAATCTCTTTAGACATCTTATTCAAGGAAGTTTTTGACAACCTGGGTTCAACATTAGCAAGGATACCATAGCCACAAAATGATTTATCTTCATCTACCACTTAAAGATAAAGTTTTCGATAGAGGACCGCATTGGAATTATCAAGAGGGATCAGCATATAGTAAGAAGGTGTTATCCCACCTTAGTAACGATGTGCCTTTAGGTACTCATCCTTGATTCTAAAAAACCTAAACTTGAGCAATGAGATGAACTTGTTGAAGAGTTGGTGTTTGTCCAGCTTAGCAAGGATGATCCTATTCAAGTTGAATTTGGAATCCAAACTCATATGAGGTCCAATCTTACCTAGTAACCAACTAAGGAAGTATTATTTGTGATATTAATCAAGCTTCATCTTAATCTTGGGATTATATTGCCATTTGTTATATCGTCATATGTTTTATCGCCATATTATTGTCGCCAAGTAAATATCATCATATTATTTATCGTCGTATGTATTATCGCCAAGTTCGATGTGACTACGATTTTCTTATATGTTCTCCCGAAAAGGCCTAGGTGTGTTATATCATTATTTTGGTCTTTATAAAGCATTTTTGGGAAAAACACCACTTAGGCTAGATTGGATGTTATTTGCTCGCCCCATAAGATACATGAACTCTAAGTTAAGCATATGGAATTTGTTTACTGATATTGAGCCCACCTCATAAGGATGAAAGACACTCTAGGCTGGATTACTGTAGTTAAAAGGCATAACTTCCTAGATCAATAGAGCTTCCTATTCCAGACCAAAAAGGATCACGACTCCAACTCAGAAAGGACATTGTCTTCAAATTGTGACATGAAAAATGGATACAAATCCCATATAACGAGAGATATAGAGCTGGTATATCCCAACTAAGCTAGGTAGAACATCAAGCACGTAGACCCTTACTCAGCATAGAGGTAGTATCTTTCTAAGAATAACTTTCAGTGGTAGCTAAGCCAACCATTAACTGTATCTACATCATCTTGTGTTTCTCTCAACTCAACCGAAAACTTTAGAATGAATATAAGAAAGAGTCAGAACTTGATTTCCTACATGAGGAAGGACGTATATTAATAATACTTGGGATGTAAGTCCAAGGCCTTACTAAAGCCCAAGCAAGCCATATTACTAGCCTTCTTAACATCAACAAACATAAGGGCAGATTTCAACATAGGAATCACTTGAAACACATGAGGGAACCACCTATCCAAGATGTTGCCTAGCTCACCTATAGCAAAGAACACAGTCGAAAGGGGGAGCCGAAGGTTTTCTAGCGAGCCCACTCCGTCGCTCAAGTCAGTACCTTAAGGGGGTGATTTTATTGCTCGAGTTTTATAGCTTAAAATAGCTAACACATGGCGGGTTCATGCGAAGGGGAAATAACTCGAGTTTTATAGCTCAAAAGCGTGGCTATATACCGTAGCACGTAGAAATAGATAAGGAAAATAACTTTATTTCTCTATTACGCCTCAGAACTACCAAACCCACCTTCAATAAACAAGAGCTTCGCCCTCCTGAGCAAAAAAGGTAAGATACCCACTTGCCCCAAACAGATGGAACGCCCAGTTGTCTAGGTAGGTGGGACGCCCAGCTGCTCAGGCACCTAGGTGCGCGAAAGCCCGCCTCATTGAGCCCCAAAAGGATCCTTAAAGTGGCCCAACATACAAGAAAATATCTTGCGGGGACTATTTCAAAAGCAGGAGATAGCACCTAGTCTTGGCAGCAGCCAAGCTGGTACTATACAGACAGTGCACATAGCCCAGGTGGGGACCATATGCTAGCTGGGTGACTGAGGTTACACCACTTGTCCACCAAGGTACAGAGCAATCTCCTTGGCTAATAGAGGGTTGACACGTGTCCAATGAGCTTAAGTAAGGGAAAGCTCACCAACCATAGGTTGCCACACAGCATTTGAGCTGGGCCACCAAGAACCAATGGGAGAAAGACACGTGGAAAGGTAAAAACCCTAAAACAAGGGCAAAATAGGTCATCCAATAAGGTATGAACATTCCTTTGTTTCATATAAAAATGTATTTTTCTTATTTGAAAAGACAAGTCATTTCTTTTAGCCACAAGATTCCTAGGAGAAGGGCTCTCTTCCCAAAATGGATTTCCTCTTTTCTTCTCCCATATACACGGCCTCTATAGCCTAAATCTACATGAACACACACAAAAACCTAGGAAAAACCCCACTGTTCACCCCATTGAATCTCCATCTACCTGATTCATGACCTGGGCAAGATCTTCTCCTTATGGTTCTTTCTCATCACCTTGTCATACCTCCGTTTAGAGGGATATACCCAAACCCTCGTTCTTTTCCACTTAGACCTAAGGCTAACTTAGGCATTGAAGAGGGGTCGCCGAAGAGGCGACTCCTGTCTGAGCCCTGCTTTGTTTTACAGAAAGTCACAGACTAGCTCGGTGAAATCCTTAGGTTAAGAGTGTTCGGGCATGAAAGGAGGTGGGCTGGATATTTATTTGAGAAACGGGCAGTAAGTATAGCGTCGGTTAAGGGATCTCGGGACGTTTCAGAGTAATCGAAGTTGAGCTGAAAGTTGGGAGATAGTCTGAGGTAGTGAGCTAGGAGGTAGTCAGAGGCAGTGAGCTGGGAGGTGGACTGAAGTAGTGAGCTGAGAGGTAGTCAGAGGCAGTGAGTTGGGAGGTGGACTGAAGTAGGTAGTTAGGGAGGTGGACTGAGGCAGTGAGTTGGGAGGTGGATCGAGGTAGTGAGCTGGGAGGTGGTTCGAGGCAGTGAGCGAGGCGGAGGATAGACTTGGACATTTTGTGGGTATTCGAGCAGTGGAGCAGCAAGGCGGTTCCTGATGGTTAGGGATTTTGAATTCAGCTCATATTTGCCTGCTTGACTCGAGCCACTCGGCCACCTTGGATGCATTTATTACATTCTTCTGTGTGGGTGTGGGGTTTGCAAAAATTGTGCATCAACAGTCATATCTAATAATAAATTATTATAGTTTGAGATTCCTTTTAGAGTTAAGTAATTTTAACTTACATTTAAAATATAATAAAATTAATTTATTTTATATGTTTTACATGTATTCAATTCATTATAATTCGATATTTAAATAGTTCTGTTATTTTTGTGGGTGAAAAAAGACGTGTTCTGCATTTTCATCTATGGATGGTTAGAAGGTTTCACTTTACAAAATCTCTGCAAAAGTGAAAATTGGGTGAATTAATTGTTGTATATAAATATGGTAGACTAAAATAGTAGTTTTATGTTTGTGCAAAATGCTTGGATATGTAACACTGAATATTCAAAATGGTCCTTGAATTTTGAAATAAATAAGGATATTTGTTATGGGAGAAAATACAGCTGGACACGTGGCGGAAAATAAGCTCACGAAAGTCTTAATCAACTCGCTATGAGGTAACCCACCTCACGCCCACCTCAAGGCAGGACATGGTACAAGCCTTGCCTACTGCGGATAGGTAAGACCCACTGTGAGCTGGGCTCCCCACTGAGTATTGCCAACGTATTCGCCATTTGAGCCACTAGATAAACCCACTGTGAGCTGGGCTCCTCGTTGAGTATCGCCAACACATTCGTCATTTGAGCGGTTAGGTAAGACCCACTGTGAGCTGGGCTCCCCATTAAGTATCTCCAATGAATTCTCTATTTGCTGATATTACCCCACGTGACCATATACCATGGCACGGATGGGAATGCCCACGTGACCATATACCGTAGCGCTTGTGAAAATGCCCACGTGACCATATACCGTAGAAATGCCTATGTGAAAAAATATGGCTATATACATAGCACGCATAAATAGATGATGAAAATAACTCCAATTCTTCATCGCGCCTTGGAACGACCAGACCCGCTTCCAATAAATAAGAGCTTTGCCCTTCTGAGCAAAAGAGGTAGAATACCCAGTTGCCTAGGTAGGTAGGATGCCCAACTAATCAAGCACCTAGGTGCGTGAAAGCCCACCTCATTATGCCCTCAAAGGAATCCTTAAAGTAGCCCAACACACAAGAAAACATCTTGCGGGGACCATTTCAAAGGCAGGAGACAGCACCTGACATTGTGTAGGCATTATACAGAGCCCAGATGGGGACCATTCAGAGCCCAGGTGAAGGACCATGTGCTAGCTGGGCGAGTGAGGTTACGCCACTTGTCAACCAAGGTACATAGTAATCTCTTTGGCTAATAAAAGGTCGACACATGTCCAATGAGCTTGGATAAGAGAAAGCTCACCAACCATAGCTTGCCACATGGCATTTGAGCTGGGCCATCAAGAACCATTGGGAGAGAGACATGTGGAAAGGTAAACATCCTAAAACTAGGGTAAAGTAAGACATCTAATCAGGTATAAACATCCCTTTATTTCATATAAAAAGGCATTCTTCTCATTTTCACACAAGACAAGTCATTTAGCCACAAGATTCCTAGGACATGAGCTCTCTTTCCAAGGAGGATTCCCTATTTTCTTCTCCCATGACTATGTACACAGCCTTCATAGCCAAAAACTCCATGAACACATATAGAAACCTATAAAAAAACTCCACTGTCCGTCCCCTTGAATCTCTATCTACCTGATTTGTGACCTTGGCAAGGTCTTCTCCTTGTTCTTCTTCCTTATCACCTTGGCATGCCTTTGATTTATTGACTTTAAAGGGAGATACCTATGCCCTCTTCATTTTCTCTCCAATTAGATGCTGACTTAGGCATCAAAGAGGGGTCGCCGAAGAGGCGACTCCTATATGAGCCCTACTCTATTTCACAGGAAGTCGCAGACCAACTCGCTATAATTCTTGGGTTGAAAGTGTTCGGGCGTGAAAGGAGGAGGGTTTGATAGTTATTTAAGGGACGGGCAATAAGTGTAGTGTCACTTAAGGGGTCTTGGAAAGTTTCGGAGTCATTGGAGTTAAGCTGGAAGATGGGAGATGAGTCTAAGGCAGTGAGCTAGGAGGTGGTCTGAGGTAGTGATCTGGGAGGTGGTCTGAGGTAGTGAGCTGGGAGGTGGTCAGAGGTAGCGAGTTGGGAGATGGTCTGAGGCTGTGAGCTGAGAGGTGGTTTGAGGCAGTGAGTGGGAATGAGGTCTGAGGCAGTGAGTTGGGAGGTGGTCTGAGGTAGTGAGTTGGGAGGTGGTTTGAGGTAGTGAGTGGGAAGATGGTCTAAGGCAGTGAGTTGGGAGGTAGCCAGACTTGGACATTGTGTAGGTAGTTGGGCAGTGAAGCAGCAGGGCGGTTCTTGGTGGTTTGGGATTGTGGACTTGGCTCATATTTGCACGCTTGACTCGAGCCACTCGGCCGCCTCGGATGCCTCTATTCTATTTTTCTGTGTGGGTGCGGGGTTTGCAAAAATCGTGCATCAATAATATTGTTTGGCGAATTTAACAAATTAGTTTTTAGTGTCCTATCCAATACTCTGGTAATTATCATTGTTATATCAGTAGTGGTATGAATGAGAAATATTGACTAAGAAATACATAAATATCTCCTTTTATATATATGTGTATATATATATATATACATATATATATATATACAATACAAGACACGCCAAAGCGAGTATAATATTATTTCAGGCTTATAAATATGCGATACCACAGATTAACAAAATTGGAGTATCGTTTAATTATTTCAAGTCACATTATTTTCTGGGAGGATGATTGTGAGGGATTCGACTCTAAATTGGTCAGTGTTTGACGAAGTGGGGTAAGTCTATTTGGATGTACTCAAAATGTTTATGGTAAAATTTCCTTGATACCTTTCCATTACTTTGGTAATTATCGTGTAATAATAATACTATATTAGGAACTTATTTTGTTAAAATCAACAAAATAGTATTTTTAATTTTATTTTGCTAAATTGCAACAACCAATTCGTGAATATTAGATTTGAGTAGATGTTGAAGATCTGGGTTCCGGATAATTCATAATTAAGGAATATTAATTTAGATAATAATATTTTTGTCCCTTAACTTTGATAAAATAACATTCCATTACATTAAATATTCAAATATAACATTTTAGTCAGTAACCAACGCACTATGCTTTGCTCAAAGTCCATAAAAAAGCACGGGGACTAAAATACTAAAAGGGATCAGACCATGTCTAGAATTGTACTTTTCCATAGTTCAAGAAGAAAAATGTCATTATTCCTATACTATTAATTAACCAAATCTGTTATCAATTCTCTAATTCTACCGCCTATAAAGAAGACCAGCTGTACCAAATCAGAGAACGCATTGAAATGTTCTTTTTCTTTAAACCAAGCCAACCTGCTGCAAAAAAAAACCTTTCGAAAAAAAAACAAAGAAAATGTTGCAGAAAAGTACAAGGAGTGTTGCACAAATTGGATCGTTGTTCACGTCATTTCAGAAAATTTCAATTTCCTTAGGCATGTCTCTTTTGAGGTGAAATAAAACAAATAATAATTATCACCAAACATATTCAAAATTTATTACTTAATTAATTATTTATTTATTTGAATACCCTTGTTATTATTTGCAATTATTTTTTTTGGCATTTTAATTGTAATTATTTATTTGCATGCAGATGGATATAATTAGAGATTATTCAACGTAGGAGGCTGCTTTGTTTAGATAATTTGGCAACGAAATTAATTAATTAATATTTGTTTAGTGTCGGTTTTGGCTCCGGAAACCATGCTGCTGCGTCGGCTGCATCATCGATGGACGAGCCGACAAAGACGTAATGTAAAATTACTGAGAGATTTCAGAGGAGGAGTTGGACAAAGCGAAAAAATGCAGTGTAAAGTTGAAGATGAGAAGAAGAATGCTGAGAGTTTTCAATGAAAGAGTTAGATAAAACAATATGATCCATAAATAATATGTATATTATTTGCTAAATCTTTCAAAAAAAGTTGTTTATGGCCTCAATCTACACTGGTCATTGCCATAAACAACTTTTTTTTGAAAAACAAGTGATGTTATATGATTAGTACCATTGATAAACGATATCATTTACGATTTTAATTTGGTAAAATGTGAAAAAAATTACTTTGACAAATACAAAATTTAAGAAATTCCTTTTTCACGAGTTATTTTTTTAACATTGTAATTTATAATTTAATTTCTTATAATCAGTAATTATATATTTATCACATTTTGTTTTTTGCTTTTCCTAGTTACCACCTATCTAAGAAAATATGAACTACAAAATTGGCTGAATTAAATTATGAGATCACTAGTTTAGTCTTTTAAAATTGGTGGTATAAAAGAAAAAATTCAATAGATAAAGCCTTTATCATAAAGGGTTATTGAATCATGAGTCTGATTGATTAATGCCGGTGCTTTGAACTCTTACCCTTCAAAATGGAACTATCTCCCTACTCATATATAATATTTACAAGTTAGAGAATCTGACTACCAATTGACGTTTTTTCTTTGTTCAATTTGATAGTCATGTAAGTCATCAATGTTAGAAAATAAGCATGCATAACTTTGCCATAAAAACAAGTAATATTGAAATTAGTCACCATAAATTTGATTAAGTACACAAATAAATCTATGCCGATCCCTATTCTATTCCTTTAAGATTAAAAATGACAGAAAATTACAAAAGCACAGACAAAATTCTACGATACATCCATGTATTCATAGCGATTTCTTAAAAAACTTGTGGTGCTCTGTTGGATCTAAAGAGAGGTGATAAATGAGTATTTTACTCATAAACTAACAACATTCAAGTTTAAATATTTGATAAATTTGTGTATTTCTGTGTAGGGAAGCAAGAAAAGTGTGATTGAGTAGAAGTTGGCACAAATTGTGCCAAAGGAGTACAAGACATACCATGGGCAGCAAAAGTGGACATATTGAGTATAGGTTACTAAAATGAGCATAACTTCCTCTACAAACTCGGACTTATATTTATTTATTGCATTAGAAACTAGACATTTAGTGTTTTGCAATGGCAGTAAAGCATGGCACAAAGGCACCCACACCACAAGCTCCTCATTTCACCTCCTCAAGGCTGAGAAGGTGGCGCGACTGTGCCATTTCACCATGCGTCCACCTTATACCTTATGTTCGTCATCAGCATCATGGCACACCTGCGCCTCTTAAGTCGCATGCCCATGCCTCCTACGACCCAAATGATGTTCCAAACCTATTTTTTACCGTTTGATTAAATTTAGATGGCTAAATTTGAACAAAACCAGAGGTTTTGTATTTTTCTCAATTGGGCTGCCATTTTCAAGTATAAAAGAGGATTTTTTTTAGAATGAGAAACACAAGGAAGAGAGAGATGAGTTGAATTTTTTAGAGAGAGAGGCTTGGAGTTCAACAATTTTTCGAAGATTCTCAGTGGATTCTTGGAGCATCTCTCAATCCGAGTTTTCTCTCTTCCTTTATTTATCTCTTGAAATTTATAATTTATAGTATTATTTAGGATAATGTTTACATTTATAAAAAAATTTATGCTAATTATTATGGATTTTTCTATGTAGGCTAAATTTTATAATCTAGGGATTTGATGTAGGTCTTCCGAATCATGTTTTAAATATTTTATATTTTTCTAACATTAATATGATTTGTTCACTTGTGCTCCCCTTTATATAAATCCTCTAATTTGTTGTTTGATGAATTAGATAATTGATAATGAATGATTTGATGCTTGAAAAAGATTAAGTTGTTTATCAGGTTGAGGTAACATAATTTAGGTAATTGTGAGACCAAGAAGACATCAACAACTAGATAATCAAATTCATACTTAGAATATTGTGAGATCGAGAGATGATCAAGTCCTTGGTAGTAAATAAGGATAGAGCATAACAAACATGTAATTAATTGAGTTAGATAAGAATATCGACGTGGTTAATTATACACAAGACCTTGTTTGACACTTGGGTGAGGTAACAAGGTTAGTTTTTAACCCTGATAAGTGAATTGAATTGAAACCCATTAAAAATTACTAATTATGAAATATATGGGGTTAAGTAAGTGAAATTAAGGTCCTAGAACTATTATCACAAAGATTTTTATTGTTTTTAATTTTTTTTTATTAACTTTATGTATTTGAATTTTTTTCATGAAACTAGCTTACCTAGATAAAATTAGGTTATCATGGCCATAGTACTTAGCTTTAATACAAAAATTCAATCTTCGTGAGTTTCACACTTTTATTTATCATTTTATTACTTTTTACAACCTGTGTACTTGAGATTAAATGCATATACGTTAGTGTTGTCGTGAACAAGAGAAAAGGAGGTTTACATTCATGTTGTAGGTTTGAAGTTTAAGGTTGAAAGAAACTAGAGAGAGCAAGCCACTTACTTTTTTTGTAAGTTCTTGAAAGATTTGTTCATGACCATGGAACACTTAATTCTAACATTTTTAATTATGATTTTTTATTCGAAAATCTTATTATAGGGATAGGTTGTTGGTATACGAAAGAGAGGAAATAACTAAGCTACAACCGATAACACTAGCTAATGGAAAAATAGGATTGTTTAGTGTCATTAAATATGTTAGATTTGAATTTCTTATTCTATGATCTCTAACTTCTTCTATACCCATTCTTAACATATCATAATTAAGGATGGGTGCAGTCTAGTTCGGTCCAATTTTTATCAGAACTAGAGTGGACGAAAAATTCTAAGTTTTTATGTTTTAAAATTTGAATTGACTTAAGTGAAAACTAAAACTAAACCAAACTTGTTGGTTTCTGTCCGGTCTAATCTTTTAGGCTTCTGGTTTTTTTGCCCAACCCAATCAAAATTGTTATCTGTCAGGTTGGAGTTCTCGGACCAGGCTTCTACTTCTTGTGGGGATTTTGAGAGCCATTTCAATGAAAATAATTTCTTCATTCAAATTCTTCATATCGAGATCATTAGTAACCTACCACTAAGCAACTTTAAGTCAAAGTAGAGAGTGAATGGTTTAAATATTGTGAGAGTCGAATGTGAAGAAGCTGCTTTCGTGGATCTTCTAAATTTTTTCTATAAAAATAATTTGTTGACTACTACAGCAACTACTTAATTACTTAATCTACTAATAGTAACCGAGAAATTTGACGTTGCTTCATGCATGAGACTCTGCAGCCAATTGTTGAGTGACATGCCCATCATAATAGAGTTTACAATATTAGATATGAAGTTTTCCTTCAATGACTTAATAATTGAGACAGTTCAGTCATTAACTAATACTTAAGGGTGGGGAAAATCGAGTTCGGGTTTGGTTTGGTTTCTATAAAAATTGAACCGAACTTGAAGTATATAAATAATGAAATCGAACCAAACCGAATCGTATAAGTTCGGTGCAGTTCAGTTCGGACCCAATCTTGATTTTTGAACGGTACTTCAATTTCACTTCAGTTAGAAATTTTTGTTTTGTAAAATTTTGCTGGAACTCCTAGTTTATATCCTAATTACTAAAAATAAATAAAATTATAAAATTTTTATTATTTACCCTTATTTTTATGTATATTTATGTAAATTATTATCAAATTATTAATTATTTATAATTTATTAAATCAATAAAAGGCTATGGCTACAAGAAATTTCACAATCGACTTCAGTTCAGGTTTGGTTTAAATCTGAAACCGAACCAAACCGATTATTTAGGAATCTACTAGAACTGAACTTATTTCTGAAACTGAACCGAACCGAATAGGTCGGTTCGATTAGGTTTAGTTCAATTGTGCCCACCTCTACTAATGTTGCAAGAAACTATCTTATCTCATATTATAAGAATAAAGAAAAGCTTGAAGAAGAGCTTATATACTTGTCTCTTGTCAGAATTGAGGCACTATTGGAGAGTGATGATATTCAAATTATATTTGTAGCTAATTTGTATAATTTTGTATCGAGGTGGCTTAGGTTTGAATAAAAAGGCTGAAGCAAATTGATCAGTTTGGTTCAGTTATAAATATAATTATTTTATTTGATTAAAAATCGAACGCGAAAAAGAAACCAAATAGGACGAATGTAAAATTTTATATAAGTCTCAAGGTCTATAAAAATTATATATAAATAAAAATTTTAAAATAATTTACATTCATAAATTCACATTAAAATAAAGAAGTTTATTATAAATTTTTAAAAGTTTTTTCTATAATTCTATATAAAATAAAGACTTATATAAAAGTATCCTTTAAAATGAAAACCAAGGCTAGAATAGAACTATGAAACTGAACGAAATCAAACTGAATTATTCCTGTTTAATTCAATTCAATTCTATAGTTCGTTTAAGTTTGGTATACATGCTAAAAACTGAACCGAATATGATTTTGTCCACCTCTAGATAGGTTAGAACCTAATATTTAAGAGTAGAAGATAAGCGTGATGTTTACTACTCATATTTTAAAATTATAGGTTAAATATATTTTATTCTTACCCTTTTTTTACCTAGATCTCTTTATTTTGTACAAAAAGAAAATTGTTAACTTTTTTAGTCGAACGTACTCATTGATAATTGCAGGATACAAATATTTTCAACTATTTAATAGTTTGAGTTAAGATAATCCAAAAATGATAATACATGCTTGTAATTATCATTATATAAAACATTTTTTAGATAGCTCCATCAAATTCTCAAATTATGTTGCTCCTATAATACATTTTTTAATGTCTCATTTGAATTACTTGTTATTATAAAAATAATAAAATATTTATGGCTAATGACAATGGACACTAAGAAGTTTCTTATCTTTGTTGTACATAGTTTCATCCATAATTGCTTATAGTTAAAAATTGTCAAATTTACAAACTGAACCCTATAGACCCTAGTAAGAGTAAAGGTCTTTTTAATCTTAAAGTTTTTGGTCTAGTAAACATCATGTCATTTTTTTTCCTTGGAATTGTAATGATGTTCACTTTATTCTTGAATACTTACATGATGTTTACTTTTGTACTTATATTTATTGATATGCATTTTTTCTCTGATATTGACGTTTATGATTCTTTAACTTTTTTAATGGCTTTTTTTTTAGTAAATGGATAAGTTGCATGTACATTTTTCATAAATGTTGATGTACGTGGATTTGAAGGAAGACGAATGCGAAAACTTAAGGAGATATTAGCTTATCCTAATTTTGATCATGATATTGTATTCAACCTTGTCTTGGAGACCTTATATTTTAGTGTTGAAGCCCTACATGGGCAATAAACTTTGCTAGAACAATCTACAACCATGAACCATAACTTTTGGGAACAATTGTATAAGTGTCATCCAATCAAAGTGGTGGGATTTAAATGTCAAAGGCTACAATTTGTGGTATACTCAGATTTAAAGCGGAACTATCTTGGCACTTGTTTTTAGTGAATAATGTAGTGAACTACACTTGTTTTTAGTAAACACTAAACAGTGAATAATGTATTGTACACAACAAATATTACTATATTTCACTGTTTATTGGTTGAACAGTAGTCTCAATAGGCTTTTTTCTAAGCCTAACATGACACGATACTGTTTACAGCATGGCTATTAGGCTTTCTTCTTGGTTCAATCCATGAACAATGTCATATCATGTCGATACTAATCACGGGCTAGATCATGTTGTGCCTGGGTTAGCCTGCCCGTTTTTCCACCTCTACTTCAATCTATCTTGTTCATTGCTATAAACAACTTTTTTTTTTTAAAAAAAAAGTATAATTATAAGTAATGTTGTTATATATGATTAATATAATTGATAAATGACATTATTTTAATCGAGTAAAATTAGAAAAGTCACTCGATCAATAATTACAAGATTAAACTAAAAAGAAAATATCGTTTTTCACCCAGCGATAATTTTTCAGAAAACATTATAATTTCTAATTTATATTATAACTTCTTATATATATTAGTTAAATGATCATACATTTCATCAAAGCATATAATATTTGTTTACTATAATAATTTTATATTAATCTACATCAAAGTATATTGAGACATATTAATTAACTTAATGATCAATTAAATTAATAATATATATTTACAGTCCCCAAGAACTTTCTTAATTTTTATTAATTTCTAAATTACCCAAAAATGTACTATCGTTTGAATTAATTTTTTACTTATTTTTGTTAATTTTTTTATAAAGTTTTAATTTTACTTTCGATGGGCAATTCCAATTTAGGTTATCATTTTTTAGATAGTTAAAATTAAGCTTCCTATCATGTAGAACCCTAAATATTCAATTTCTAGAAGCTTTTTATTCATCCAATTCTTAAATAATTTTAGAGAAAGAAGGCGTTTGAGAAGAAAAACAAAGGATTAAGAAAGATTTCATTAGAGAGGGAAAGAACTTTGATTTTTTCAAAAAAAAAGAAGCAAAATTCCATTTCATTCCAAATAAAGTATTGTATAACAAAATAAATCATAAATTTTAAAAATAGTTTATCACATTACATAATTAGTCAAACTATTTTCATGACAAACTGAAAACTATTTTTTTATCTTTAATAAGAATGTATATAAGATAAAATATCCCGAGTTTCGGTCGCCTAGTTTGCCTTTTTGTTAAAGTGGAAAAATAAAAAAAAATAGAAGAAAGGGATAAATATTTTGTCAAAAAATGACCAATAAAAAGAATTTGTGATAGCAAAATTTAAATTTATGATAAAAAGAATTTATGATATGAATTTTAATTATCTGGCTGTTGTTTAAAAATGACCACATAACATAATATCATGGTATATATAATCATAATTTAAGCAAATAAATAAATATGCATACATAAAAAAACAATTCAAAATAAAAATACGATTAATTAAATAAACAATAAAAAAATAAATGAAGAAAATTTCACCAGAGAGGGAGGATTTTAGAGAAAGAAGACATTTTTGAGAGAAAGAGAGAGAGAGAAACGTTAATAACATTCCATTTCATTGCAAATAAAGTATTGTATAGAAATATGAATCATAATCAATTTACCAATAATTTATCATATATATAGTACATAGTCCAACTATTATTTAGACAAATTAAAAAACTGCACTTTTACCTTTACTCCTAGTTTTGGTCACTTTATTTTACGTTAAAGAGAAAAAATAAAAAAGAAAAGAAAGGAAGAAACATTTTATCGAAGAAAAATCGATAAAAAAACTTATATAATAGCAAATTTAAAATTTATGATGTCATAAAAATATTCAGTATTAAATATTTAGTAAAAATGTTTACTTTCTAATTCTTTCTTATTGGTCATATTTAATAATAAATTATTATAGTTTGAGATTCCTTTTAGAGTTGAGCATTAAAGTGTAATCAAGTCATTATAATTCGATATTTAAATAATTCTTTTATTTTTGTGGATGAAAAAAGACATGTTCTGCATTTTTGTCTATGGATTGTTAGAAGTTTTTACTTTACAAAATCTCAGCAAAAGTGAAATATGGGTGAATTAATTGTTGTGTATAAATATGGTAGACTAAAACAGTAGTTTTATGTTTGTGCAAAATGCTTGGATATGTAATAATGAATATTCAAAATGGTCCTTGAATTTTGAAATACATAAGGATATTGTTTGGTGAATTTAACAAATTAGCTTCTAGTGTCCTATCCAATACTCTGGTAATTATTATTGTTATATCAGTTGTGGTAATTTAACAAAATAGTATTTTTATTTTTATTTTGCTAAATTTCAACAACCAATTCATGTATACCCCGGATGTAATGATGAGACTTTCATGAATATTAGATTTGGGTAGATGTTGAAGATCTGGGTTCCGGATAATTCATAATTAAGAAATATTAATTTAGATAATAATATTTGTCCCTTAACTTTGATAAAATAACATTCCATTAAATTAAATATTCAAATATAACATTTCAGTCAGTAACTAACGCACCATGCTTTGTTCAAAGTCCATAAAAAAGCACGGGGACTAAAAGGGATCAGACCATGTCCAGAATTGTACTTTTCCATAGTTCAAGGAGAAAAATGTCATTATTCCTATACTATTAATTAACCAAATCTGTTATCAATTCTCTAATTCTACCGCCTATAAAGAAGACCAGCTGTACCAAATCAGAGAACGCATTGAAATGTTCTTTTTCTTTAAACCAAGCCAACCTGCTGCAAAAAAAAACCTTTCGAGAAAAAAACAAAGAAAATGTTCCAAAAAAGTACGAGGAGTGTTGCACGAATTGGATCGTTGTTCACGTCATTTCAGAAATTTTCAATTTCCTTAGGCACGTCTCTTTTGAGGTGAAATAAAACAATAATAATTATCACCAAACATATTCAAAATTTATTAATTAATTAATTATTTATTTATTTGAATACCCTTGTTATTATTTGCAATTATCTTTTTCGCATATTAATTGTAATTATTTATTTGCATGCAGATGGATATAATTAGAGATTATTCAACGTAGGAGGCTGCTTTGTTTAGATGATTTGGCAACGAAATTAATTAATTAATATTTGTTTAGTGTCGGTTTTGGTTCCAGAAACCATGCCGCTACGTCGGCTTCATCATCGGTGGACGAGCCGACAAAGACGTAATGTAAAATTACTGAGAGATTGCAGAGGAGGAGTTGGACAAAGCGAAAAAATGTAGTGTGAAGTTGAAGATGAGAAGAAGATTGCTGAGAGTTTTCGGTGAAAGAGTTGGATAAAACAATATGATCCATAAATAATATGTATATTATTTGCTAAATCTTTCATTTATATTTTATTTTATGGCCTCAATCTACATTGTTGATTGGCATAAACAACTTTTTTTGAAAAACAAGTGATGTTGTGATATATGATTACTACCATTGTTAAACGATATCATTTACGATTTTAATTTGGTCAAATGTGAAAAAAATTACTTTGACAAATATAAAATTTAAGAAATTCCTTTTTTCACGGGTTCTTTTTGAAAACATTATAATTTATAATTTAATTTCTTATAATCAGTAATTATATATTTATCATATTTTGTTTCTTGCTTTTTCTAGTTACCACCTATCGAAGAAAATATGAATTACAAAATTTGGCTGAATTAAATTATGAGATCACTAGTTTAGTCTTTTCAAATTGGTGGTCAAAAAGAAAAAATTCTATAGATAAAGGGTTATTGAATCATGAGTCTGACTCATTAATACGGGTGTTTTGAAGGAATCATTGTTCAGTAGTATACATAAATAAATATCAAATTGATACATATGAAATTTTTATTTTTTTGTGATGGAGTACTATTGGGTATTATGCTGCATTATCTTTGATATGCAGTATGAACTTGGTGAAGACAATCCAAGGCCCAGATTCTGAAAAGCCATACATGGTTTTAGTCAAACACAAGACTCCGTTGAGTTGGAAATATGTAAGAATTTCTTTTTTCTTTAAAATTTCTTTCTTTCTATTGAATCAAGTTATAAGCTAAAATAATGTATCTACATATTCTATTCTTTAAGTTGATGAAGCAAGCTACTTACTTTTTTTACCATCAAACTCTTCTTATGAGAAACCTACTTTCATGGAGTTTCTAAATTTTTTTCATAAAAATACTTTGTCGACGATTGTAGCAACTATTAAATTACTTGATCTACTAATAGTCGCCAGTAAATTTGATGTGGCTTCATGCATAAAAATCTAAGGTCAACTATTGAGTGACATGCCAATCACAACAAAGTCCATAATACTATAAAATCAAATTTGTTAAATGAATCGAATCTAAATTTTTATATTTATTTTGTAGTTGATTAAGTTTTTAAAATTATCATAGATAAAGTTATTTTTATAACAAATTTATTAACTTGATTTTTTAGTAATAATCATAACAACAAATAGTAATTATTTTACAGATATCTATAAAATAAAATATTATTATTACAAAATGATTATTTTGCCTTTAGTATATTTATTATGATTAAGCATATTAAAATATAAAAATATGGCTAATGTTGAAAAAATTTATCGAATAAACAACAGAAATTTAGATCAGGAGAATTATAAAATTTATATGAGTATACGGATTTAATAAAAAAAAAGATAGTATAGAAAAATTACCTTTCAATACTGTTAGAATATTTTTGCTGCAGATTTTCTTTCACCAATAGTTTCCAAACCAATCCTTCAGCAGTAACCGTAAAGAAAAGAGTGGGCTTCTTTTTTAATACGATGGTGGTTTAGAGAAAAACTGATTTTTCTCTGAAATACAGGTTAAAATATATATATATATATATATTTATTTATTTATTTATTTATTTTTCACCTCTGCTCTCTCTTAGGTTTCTATCTTTTATGTTTCTTTTATACGACTTCCACTTTAATTAAAACAAAATTAATTAATTAAAATATTTATTAAATAATTAAATTTGTTAAACAACTTTTAGTAGAAGGCAAACTCTAATTAATTCAAAATTAATATCTAAAAGAAACTATAAAGAGGATAAATATCTTTATGAGAATTTATCCATTTAATTTCTTAAATTAAATTATTTGGATATTAGTGAAAGATATTTATCTTAAAATATCTTATTAATTAATTCTTAATTAATTAATTTAATATCCAAATTAAAACACATATTCTAGAAAAATATTTTTTGGATATAAAAATAATTAGTGTAATAATATTATCCATTGTATTATTTACGACACTGATCTTAAAAGGTGGTATTAGGGACCTATGGACCTACAATTTCAAGCTCTAATAAATTTAGATAATTAATTAAACTATTTAATTAATTAATCTAATTTATTAATTCCAGTATTATTCCACTAAAAATCTAGAATTGAACTCTTGAAACTATAGATATATTTTTTACTCAGAAAACTTTGAGCAGTCCATTGATATAATCATTACACGCAGTTCAACCCTCTATAAACGGTTCATAATTAGAGCTAGGTCAATTTTCCGTTTTACCTCTCTAATTATATATTTTTCCTTAAGTTCCATTAATTCACTATTGAACAGTTAATTTATAAACCAATTATAAATTGAGCGCTCAAACTGTTCAATTCTAGAATTAACACTTAAGAGAACCATCTTTCTCACTTCAAATAGGAAAGAATAGATTCCATATCTGCATATCACATTCCCAACTATTTATCCTATTAAATCTCCAAGAAATAAGTGTTGAGCTTGTTATTAAAACAAACCTTAACAAGTAACTCAAAAGACTCAATAACATAAACAGGAGTTTATGACTACTCAGGATTAAGATTGGTCTACATATGATCATCTATTGACATTGTTTGAATTCTCAGTTAGTAACGGAATTTATATGAGAATTCTAGCTATGCCTGGTCCAGTTCTATATAATCATATTATATAAAGTGCCTCTACCGTGATGTTGCTACATTGACAGTCCAGATAAAACTATCATATTCTTAATGTTAGTAGACCGCACTAGTAATATTTAATTAAAGAACTCAACTTTAATTAATTTATTACGGACTATTTCAGTTTATTATCCATCATCTTAATCCTCTTATATATATAACATTTATATATACTAAAATTATGGTTACATAAATAAATTAGGATTTTTCTAATATTAAAATTAAGTATAATTAAGTATAAAGAAATGCTAATTTTATTTATTAAAAAAAATGTACAAATTAAATGCTTTTAGGGCATTATCCCTAACAGCTAATACATAGATATTTATTATGCCTTTATTAATCTTTGATATATAGTGTAAACTTGGTTAACAGAATCCGATGTTAGAATACCATACATGGTTTGTGTCGGATGCGACACTCGCTTGGGCCAAAAACATGTAAGAATTTCTTTTCCTTCCTTTAAAATAATGCGTCTACATATTCTATTCTTCAAGATGATGAAACAAGCTACTTACTTTTTTCTTAAGTTTTTAAAAGATTTGTTTAGAGCCATCAAACTCTTAATTCTAAATTTGCTTAGTTTTGAATTTTGATTAAAAAATCTTATAATAGGGATTGGCTGTTGGTATGCAGAAGAGAGGAAGCAGCTAAACTATAATTGACAACATTACCTAATGATAAAATGGGATTCTTTAGTGTCATTAAATGTATTAGATTTGAATTATTTATTCTACTATCTCTAATTCTTTTTGCACCCATTTTTAATATATCACAATTAGGAATGGGCACAGTATAGTTCGATCCAAATTTTGTCAAAACTTGACCAAACTAGAGGATTTCATGATTTTATTTTTGGAATTGAAAGTGGATTGAGTGAAAATTGGAGCTAGACCGAAATCGAATCGAATCGATCAATTCCAATCCAATTTGATTCAATTTTTTGAATTTTGATTTTTTATAATTTTTTAACTTCCATATAACCGATCGATTCCAGTCTAGTTCGATTCAATTTTTTTAATTTTAATTTTTTATAATTTTTTAACTTTCATATAACAGCGTCATTTTGATGTCAAAATGTATTTAATATGACGCCGTTATGATGATAAAGTATATAAAAATGTATTTGGGTTTTGGTTTGAATTTTTTGGGGCAATGCTAGAACCGAACCATACCAAATAATATTTAAAACCAAATTGAAGTCGTTAGTTTTGGTCCAGTCCGATCCAATTTTTCAAGTTTCGAGTTTTTTGCATAGCCTTAATCACGATTGTTGTCGACTATTTTGGGTTTGTTAAACTAGTTTTTACTGACCATTCCAATTTTAAGAGCCTTTCAACGATAATAATTTGTTTGACCAAATTTTTCGAATCAAGATTATAGATGACCCACCAGAAAATAGCTCTGAGTCAACTTGAAGAGTGGATAGTATAACTATTGTGAGAGTTAAAACTCTTTACATAAGCTTTTCTATTTTAGCAGCAAAAAAATAGGTTTTTCTACAAACTCTTCTCTAGTGGGATGAAGGAGTCAGAGTAGCAACACATAACTTTCTATATCAGTGAATCTACAGTAGCTACATTCATTGAGTATTTGAATTTTTTTATAAAAATACTTTGTCGACTACTGTAATAGCTATTCAATTACTTGATCTACTAATAATTTCTGACAAAATTGACATGGCTTCACACATGAGACTCTGCAGCCATCTTCTGAGTGACATGCCCATCATAACGAAGTTTGCAATACTATAATTGGAGATTTCCTCCAATGTCTTAATGGCTAAGGCAATTCAGCCATTAACTAATGCTATAAGAAACTATCTTATCTCCCATTATAGGAACATGGTAAAGTCCGAAGAAGAGTATATGTGCTTATCTCTTGTTGGAATTGATACATGATTAGAGATTGATGGTATTCAAATTGCATCTGAAAAATTATTTCTATAATTTTGTATTAAGGTGGGGCTTAGGCTTGGGTAAAAAGATCGAACCCAATTGAACCGAAAGTTAAATTCAATTATAAAAAGAATTCAATTTTATTGTTCATGCCACATTATTAGTGGATGAGCAGACAAAGATGTAATGTAAAGTTGAAGATTTTAGTGAAAGAGTCAGACAAATTAAGCGAATTGATATAGCATAAAGTTGAAGATGAGAAGAAGATTGCTGAGAGATTTCAGTGAAAGATTCAGATAAAAAGAAATGATGTATTATGCATTTTATAAATAACAGAATATGATCGATAAATAATTTGTATATTATTTACTAAATCTATTCATATACATTTTATTTCATGGCGTCAATCTACCTTGTTCATTGCCATAAATAAATTTTTTAAATATATATATATTATTATAACTGATGTTATGATATATGAGTAGTATCATTGGTAAATGATATTATTTGAATTTAGTATAATTCGTTAGAAAAGTGACTTGAACAATCACAAAATTCAAATTGAACGAAAATATTTTTTCTCAGCAGCTATTTTTAGAAAATATTATAATTTATAATCAATATCATAACTTCTTATATATATTTAGTTAAATTATCATAAATTATATCAAACTAGAAAGCAAATGATCATCACGAAACATTGATCGAAATTTCTTTAATAAGATTGCCAAGAGATTTCAGTGAAAGAGTTGGATAAAATGAAAAGACAAAATGTATATTTTATATACAATTGAACATAATCTGTAATTTGTATGTATATATAGTATATATGTTTTGTACTTCTAAGGTTATAATATTTGTTGAGAATATTATTTAAATAATAAAAAATATTCCGTTTAGATTTTATTTGACAGCTTCAACTCCATATAGTAAAATAAGTTTGTGATAATTTTTGCTAGGAATATTTTAGCTATTTAACCATATCTCTGATAAATTGCTAAAAGTATTTGTTTTTGCTAATCAACCTTGCTCATTGCCATAAACAAAAATTGTGAATGATGGTGGATATATCGTTACTACCGCTAATATATAGATGATACGATTGTAATATGGTAAAATGTGAAAAAAATTACTTCAACAATTACAAAATTTAACTTCTGAAAAATTCCTTTTTCATGGATTTCTTTTTCAAAATATTGTAATTTATTTTTTATATCATAGTTAGTAATTATATATATTTATCATATTTTATTTTTTGTTCTTCCTAGTTACCACCTATCTAAGAAAATATGAACTACAAATTTGGGAAGAAAAGTATAATTGAGTAGAAGTTGGCACAAATTGCACCAAAGAAATAGAAGACATACCATGTGGAACAAAAGTAGACATGTTGAGTATAAGTTACTAAAATGAGCATAACTTCCTCCATATAACTCGGAATTATATTTCATTTATTGCATTAGAAACTAGATATTTATTGTTTTGCAACAGCGATAAACATGGCACAAAGGCGCCCACGCCACAAGTTCATCATTTCACCTCCTCAAGGCTGAGAAGGTGGTGCGACTGCTCCATTTTACCATGCATCCACCTTATACCTTCTATTCTCCATCAACATCATGGCACACATGCACTTCTTAAGTTGCATGCCCATGCCTCTTAAGACCCAAATGATGTTCCAAACCTGTTTTTCACCGTTTGATCAATTTTGGATGGCTAGATTTGAACAAAACCAGAGGTTTTGTATTTTTCTCATTTGGGCAGCCGTTTTCAAGTATAAAAGAGGATTTTTTAGAATGAGAAACACAAGGAAGAGAGAGATGAGCTAAATTTTCTAGAGAGACAGGCTTGGAGTTCAACAATTTTATGAAGATTCTTAGTGGATTCTTGAAGAATTGGAGTCTTTAAACATTTCTCAATCCGAGTTTTCCCTCTTCCTTCATTTATTTCTTTGAATTTATAATTTATAGTATTGTTTAAGATAATGTTTACATTTATGAATTTTTTTATGGTAATTATTATGAATTTTTCTATGTAGGCTAAATTTTATAATCTAGGGATTTGATGTAGCTCTTTCGAATCATTTTTTAAATATTTTTTATTTTTCTAATGTTAGTACGATTTATTCACTTGTGCTCGTCTTTATTTAAATCCTCTAATTTGTTGTCTGATGGATTAGTTAATTGATAATGAATGATTTGATGCTTAGGAAAGATTAGGTTTTTTATCGGGTTGAGGTAACAGAATTAGGTAATTGTGAGACCGAGAAGAGATCAACACCTAAATAATTAAATTAATACTTAGAATATTATGAGATCGAGAGATGATCAAGTCTTGGTAGTAAATAAGGATAGAGCATAAAAAACGTGTAATTAATTGAGTTAGATAGGAATATCGACATAGTTAATTATACATAGGACCTCATTTGACACTTGGGTGAGGTAATAAAGTTATTTTTCAACCCTGATAAGTGAATTGAATCGAAACCCATTAAAATTTCTAATTAGGAAAGATATGGGGTTAAGTAAGTAAAATTAAGGTCCTAGAACTATTATCATAGAGATTTCCATTTTCTTTAATCTATTTTTTTTCATTATCTTTATGTATTTGAATTTTTTGGATGAAATTAGCTTGCCTAGATAAAATCAGGTTATCATAGCCATAGTACTTAGCTTTAATACAAAAATTCAATCTTCATGGGTTTAACACCCTTATTTATCATTTTATTACTTTTCACGACATGTGCACTTGAGATTAAATGCATAGACGTTAGTGTTGTCGTGAACAAGAAAAAAAGAGGTTTACATTCATGTGGTAGGTTTGAGGTTTAAGGTTGAAAGAAACAAGAGAGAGCAAGCTACTTACTTTTTTTGTAAGTTCTTGAAAGATTTGTTCATGACCATGGAACACTTAATTATGACATTTTGTTAATTATGAATTTTCATTTGAAAATCTTATTGTAGGGATAAGTTGTTGGTACATGAAAAAGAGGAAATAACTAAGCTACAACCGATAACATCAGCTAATGGAAAAATAGGATTGTTTAGTGTCACTAAATGTGTTAGATTTGAATTTCTTATTCTATTATCTCTAATTTCTTCTATACCCATTCTTAATACATTATAATTGAGGATGGTCGTGGTTCAGTTCGGTCCAAATTTTATCAAAATTGGAGTGGATGAAAAATTCTAAGTTTTTATCTTTTGAAATTTGAATTGAATCAATTGAGAAATAAAACCGAACCAAACATGTTAGTTTCTGTCCAGTCTAATCTTTTAAGCTTATGGTTTTTTGCCCAACGCAATCAAAATTGTTGTCTGTCAATTTGGAGTTCTCGGACCGGGCTTCTACTTCTCGTGGGGATTTTGAGAGCCATTTAAATGATAATAATTTCTTCAATCGAATTCTTTAGATTGAGATCATAGGTGACCTACCACTAAACAACTCTAAGTCAAAGTAGAGAGTGGATGGCTTAACTATTGTGAGAGTTAAAACTCTTTACATAAACTCTTTTGTCTTGGCAGCAAAAGCGATGTTTTTCTACCAATTCTTCTCCAACAAAATGAAGGAGTCAATGCAGTGACACATAACTCTCTATATCAATAAATGTAAGAAAGCTTCTTTCATGGATCTTATGAATTTTTTTCTATAAAAATAATTTGTTGATTACTACAGCAACTAGTTAATACTTAATCTACTAATAGTAGCCAACAAAATTTGATGTGGCTTCATGCATGAGACTCTACAGCCAATTGTTGAGTGACATGCCCATCATAACAGAGTCTTAATGATTGAGACAGTTCAGTCATTGACTAATGCTGCAAGAAACTATCTCATTTCCTATCATAAGAATATAGAAAAGTTTGAAGAAGAGCTTATATTCTTACCCATTGTCAAAATTGAGGCACTATTGGATAGTGATGATATTCAAATTGCATTTGTAGCTAATTTTTATAATTTTGTATCGAGGTGGCTTAGACTTGGGTAAAAAGGCTGAATAAAACTTATTAGTTTGTTTAGGTTATAAAAAGAATTATTTCGTTTGATTAAAAATCGAACCCGAAATGAAAATCAACTTGGACGAATGAAAAAAATTTTATAAGTCTTGATGTCTACAAAAATTATATATAAATAAAAATTTTAAAATAATTTACATAAATTCACATCAAAATAAAGAAGTTTATTATAAATTTTAAAAAGATTTTTCTATAATTCTATATAAAATAAAGACTTGTATAAAAATATCCTTTAAAATGAGGCCGAGGCTAGAACAAAACTATGAAACCGAACGAAATTGAATCGAATTAGTTCCGTTCAATTCAATTCAAATCTACAGTTCATTTAATTTTGGTATACATCCTAAAAACCAAACCGAATATGATTTTCTCTACCTCTAGATAGGTTAAAGCCTAATATTCAAGAGTAGAGGATAGGCGTGATGTTTACTAATATTTTAAAATTATAGATTAACTATGTTTTATTCTCACCCTTCTTTTTGCCTAGATCTCTTTATTTGATACAAAAAGAAAATTGTTAACTTTTTTAGTCAAACATACTCATTGATAAATGTGATACAAATATTTTCAACTATTTAATAGTTTGAGTTAAGATAATCCAAAAATGATAATATATACTTGTAATTATCACTATATAAAAAACATAGTTATTAACCGGAATTCCATCTTATGCAACTGTGACTACTACCACGAGTCTTATAACTCCAAATTTGTTTTGGTATTAAGGATTTCTTAGGCAGCTAGGTCTATCAAATTCTCAAAACATGTTTGCTCCTATGATACATTTTTTTAATGTCTTATTTGAATTACTTGTTACTATGAAAATAATAAAATATTTATGGCTAATGCCAATGGACACTAAGAAGTATCTTATCTTTGTTGTACACAGTTTCATCAATAACTACTTATAGTTGAAGATTGTCAAATTTAAAAATTGAGCCTTTTAGACCTTGGCAAGAGTAAAGGTCTTTTTAATCCTAAAGGTTTTTGTCTAGTAAACATCATGTCATTTTTTTTCCTTGGTATTATAATGATGTCCACTTTATTCTTGAATACTTGTACGATGTCTACTGTTGCACTTATATTTATTGATATACATGTTCTCTTTCATATTAACATTTATAATTCTTTAAGCACATTTTTCATAAATCTTTGTATGATATTCATTGATGTACGTGGAGTTGAAGCAAGAAGAATGTGAAATATGTTTCCATCTAAACGAATGTATTCTCAAACTTTTTACTTGGGTGGCCAAGGTTTCTTTCGATCAGCCACCTAGAATATATATAAGATCAGTTGCAGAAATCTTAGGGAGATATTAGCTTATCCTCATTTTGATCATGATATTGTATTCAACCTTGTCTTGGAGGCCTTATATTTTAGTGTTGAAGCCCTACACGGGAAACAAACTTTGCTAGAGGAGTCTACAACCATGAATCATAACTTTTGGGAACAATCATATAAGTGTCATCCAATCAAAGTGGTGGGATTTAAATGTCAAAGGCTACAATATGTGGTATACTTAGATTTAAAGCGGAACTATCTTAGCACTTGTTTTTATTATTTTCACCTTTTAGAATTGTGATTACTTAGATAAAATCAATTTGCCCTAAATATAGTAATCAGTTTACAATTGGAAAAACTCGATCCTCATGGAACGATACTCATCTATGACTTTATTACTTTTCTCGTCCCTTGCGTTTGCGGGCTTATGCACACACATAGCATAGTCAAGAACAGTTATTTTGAAAAATCTAAAGGGTACAGATTTTATTGTCTAGCTATAGTATAAGAATTATTGAGACTGAAAATGCTAGGTTCATTGAGAATGGTGAAATTAGTGGGAGTAAAGAACCATAAAAGATGAAAATTCAAGAAGTTAGGGTACAAGTTTCTTTACCCTTAACTTCTTTTAAAGTTGTTCATCCAATTGCTGAATTGTTAAATAATGAGCAAGAATAACAAACGAAAGATCAAACAACCCATAATGAAGATAATATTAATGAACCTACTATAGATAAGTCACAAGTAATACATTAAGAAGGCCATAAACACAAAGAAGATCAACTATTTTTTATGATTATACGATATATCTATAAGAGTCAAAATTTGACTTCGAAATAAAAGAAGATCCGATTTCATTTTCACAAGCTATTGAATGTGCTAAGTCTACTAAATGGATAGATAACATGACGTATGAGTTGAAATCTATAGAACGGAATAAAGTTTAGGATCTTGTCAAAGTGTGGGCTAAGTGACAATGATACGTCAATGTCTACTCACCTTAATATGATTGGGAGAATTCTCGTTTCCCCCCTGTTGTTTAGCCTAATGTCCCACTTCCCCCCTGTTGTTTTATAAATAGCCCGATTACCCCCTCTGTTATATAACACTATTATGACAACTATTATGTGAGTCTCTATATTTTAAATTATTACTTAAATAATCATAATAATTTTAAAAATATTCATAAAAAATTAATTTATTAAAAAATTACGATTATATTCTTATATAATAATAATTAGTTAAAACATTACTTGCAACTCCTAATCGAAAATATATATAAAATAATAATATATATTTTTTAAAATATATTAAATATAAATTTATTTAATTTTTGAATTTTTTTAACATTGATATTTTATTTATTTTAAAAATTATAAAATTGATCATTCAATTTTATTTGATATTTAAATAAATTTATTATATTTAAAAAATTTAAAATTTAGACAATTTTTTATTCTAATAATAATATATAATATTTTATTCAATATTTAAATATAACAAATATTTTTTATATTGATTAATATATAAATAAAGAACAATACATTGATATGATTGAATATATATAATATTTTAGTTTGAATTTATAATATTTTATGTAGTACTATCATATCAATTTATCGATATAAATTGATATGATAGTACTATATTATATTACTACATATTCTATATCTTTTTAAAACGATTTTAGTTTGAATATTTTTTAGTTGTGGAACCAATGCTTTTAGTTTAAAATATTATTTTTTTTAATTATGGAAAAAAATTAGTAACACATGAATCCATAAAGTTTGGCCCATTAACTTAATTATATGACTAGTAGTTTTAAAAATACTCATAAAATTTTCAAATTATTATAAAAATTATGCCCTTATTTAATAGTAGTTAGCTAAAAAAATAAACAAAAATATCAAATGTATAATTAATTTTATTTATTTCTAATATTTATGTAATATTAAATTATTAATATATTGTAAAATTTAAAAATTATATTACAATACAATAATATAAATATTGTATTATAACATATTTTATTTATCGATTAGAATTTTTCATGATTTATTTTATAATACCTAATTAATATATTGAATTGTTAATCTATCGTAAAATAAATAAAGTTATATTTTAGCCATAATATATCAATTAATATTTAGTTATCAATATGTTATAAAATAATATATATTATTATTTTATATTTTATGTTCACACAAGAGTTGTAAGTAATTTTTTAGCTAATTATTATTATATAAGGATATAATCGTTATTTTTTAATAAATTAATTTTTTATGAATATTTTTAAAATTATTATGACTATTTAAGTAATAATTTAAAATATAATGACTCACATGATATTTATCTTAATAGTGTTATATAACGGAGGGGAGAATCGGGTTATTTATAAAATAATAGGGGGGAAGTGGAGCATTAGGATAACGCTAAACAACATGGGGAAACGAGAATTCTCCCTATTATGATTTTGTAACTTTAGCGAAAAAAATCGTCAAACTATTTGATGGTCTTCTACGTAGAAATCGTTAGACTTCTAGTTTTCTTTCTTTACTCAATTAGACATTTTTTTTTCTTTCTATAATTATTTTGTTCATTATATTATTTAGATTTTAAACTTCTCAAATAATCCAACATATATTGATTTTCAATTGTTTTGATTCATCTAAAGTTTGTGGGGATGAAAAAGTTATTATTGGTAAAAATATTTTAAGCCATAAATAGAGTGGTATTAGCTAATGAAGGAGCTTAGACAAGTAAATAAGCTAGATTGTAGCACAATATTAGGATGCGTGATATCGTATGTAGAAAAATTCATGACCTAATTAGAATATCATTGTGTATCAGCAGTGGCATATGTTGAGTGTTCAATATGTAATGATCTACTTGTTGGGATAAACTAACATAGATAATTCGGAAGCACAACAATTACCTTATCCCCTCTTGCGTGAACCTAATAGAAAACAAACAAATAGAGCAACAATCTTGGGCACAAATTTAATTCTTGGACAACAATAAAATCACCACAACACAACCACACCACAATCAATTTTTAACGTGGAAAACCTCTCTAATGTGAGGAGGAAAAACCACGAGACCGTAGCCCACCCAAAAAATCTCCACTATAATCAAACAATGAGAATACATAAGTTCTCTCTAGTTAAAACTAGAGGTACACATTATAACAATCTCAAGATTACACAATCTTGGCAAACATTCAAGTTCTACAAAAAAATTAGAGAGAGTTCAAGAAAAACATCACCAAGTTGGTGGCTTAACTACCAGTCACGAAATCTGGAGAAAGAATGCTCCAAATTTGATCTCCACCGTTCAGAATTTAGTACTCTGAGTTGTGAAGCTGCTAGTAAAATTGCAGTCCAATCGGACCACAAATCGACATCCGATCAACCAGTTAATCACATCTGCTCGGGATTTACTATTCTGCCTCTCTCGTGAACAGTACCGCCTTTTTCTAAAGCCGTGAACAGTACCCGCTCTCCTTAAACTTGTGAACAGTACCCGCTCTCCTCTCCTTTATATACTTCAACAAAAATAAGAAACTAAACCCTACTTAAAAAAGGATTAAAAAATATCCTTAGGCTAATTAGAATCCTTAGGCTAATTGGACTTAGTCACTATTTTTGGGCTATTTCCACAAGGAGGAAACCTAACCCAATAAATCTCCCCCTTTCTTACTGTGTGGAGGGGTTTGCCAACCTGGTAATTGAACAACAAACTTCAAGCTTTTCTCTCGGAAGAGTTTTGGTTAACATATCAGAGGCATTGTGATCAGTGTGAATCTTTTCAAGCTCAAACATATTATCAATAAGAGCATCTCTCAACCAATGATATCTCACATCAATATGTTTTGATTTTGCATGGAAAGAAGAATTCTTACTCAAATGAATTGCACTATGGTTATCACAAAATACCACATATTGCTGTTGCTTGAAATCAAGCTCCTGTAAAAACCTCTTCATCCACAACAACTCTTTGCATGCCTCAGTTGCTGCAATGAATTCTGCCTCTATAGTAGAAAGTGCAACACATTTCTATAACCTTGATTGCCATGCTACAACTCCACCTGAAAGTGTCATCAAGTAACCCGTAGTAGACTTTCGAGTATCAACATCTCCAGCCATATCTAAATCAGTATAGCCAACTAGCAAAGGTTTTCCACTTCCAAAGGTCAGTTTAAAATTGGAAGTACCTCGAAGATATCTCATAATCCACTTCACTGCATTCAAATGCTCTCTTCCTGGATTGGATAAAAATCTACTAACAATACCAACTGCATGAGCTATATCCGATCTTGTGCATACCATCGCATACATCAAGCTTCCAACCGCTGAAGCATAAGGAACTTTTTCCATGTCTTCCTTCTCTTTGTCTGTTGTAGGGGATTGCTTGGTACTTAACCTAAAGTGTGTAGCAAGAGGAGTGCTAACCACTTTAGCGTTGCTCATATTGAACCTTTCAAGTACCTTTTCGATGTAGTGCTCCTGTGATATACACAACTTCTTGGCTGCTCTATCTCGATGAATTTGGATGCCAATGATTTGTTTTGCTGGCCCTAAATCCTTCATAGCAAAGGATTTACTTAACTGCTTCTTTAACCAGTCAATTTTAGAAGCATTCCTGCCAACAATCAACATGTCATCAACATAAAGCAACAATATAATAAAATCATCATCAGAGAATTTCTGTATAAAAACACAATGGTCAGAAGAAGTTTTTCGGTAGCCTTGCTCCCCCATAACTGATTCAAACTTCTTATACCACTGTCTTGGTGCCTGTTTCAAGCCATAGAGGCTTTTCTTCAGCTTGCACACATAATCTTCTTTTCCTTTTATTTTGAAACCCTCTGGTTGCTCCATGTAAATTTCTTTGTCTAAGTCTCCATGTAGAAAAGCAGTCTTCACATCCATCTGCTCAATCTCCAAATCAAGACTAGCTGCTATGCCCAACACCACACGAATAGATGACATCTTGACAACTGGAGAAAAAATTTCATCAAAGTCAACACCTTTCCTTTGGCTAAATCCTTTAACAACCAATCTGGCTTTATATCGTGGCTGTGAGGTATATTCTTCCTGTTTTATTCTGTACACCCATTTGTTCTTTAGAGCTTGTTTATCCTTAGGTAACTTTACCAATTCAAATGTGTGATTTTCATGTAATGACTTCATCTCGTCTTGCATAGCATCAATCCACTCTTTTCTATGTTCACTTTCTACCGCTTCTGCATAACATTCAGGCTCTCCCCCATCAGTCAATAACACATACTCACTCGTAGGATAACGTGTGGAAGACTGTCGAATTCTGGTAGATCTTCTAAGTGAAATATCTTATGAAACCTCTGATGTTGGTAACTGATGGACATCATCATCAATCTCAACCTGTGTATGAGTGTCAATATCACCTGTACCATGCTGGCCATCCTAGACTTCATCTGTAGGCTGTATTGGAGGAACTGGATCCAAGTCTATCAGTGTATAACTATATTGAGGCATTTCTTCTTTTAACTTCTCAATATCCTGTATAGTTTGGTCTTCTATGAATATAGCATCTCGACTTCTTACAAGTTTCTTCTGCACTGGATCATAAAACCTGTAGCCAAACTCATCTTGACCATAACCGAGAAATACACATTATCTTGTCTTGACATCAAGTTTAGACCTCTCATCTTTGGGAATATGCACAAATGCTTTACATCCAAAGACACGCAAATGATCATAAGAAACATCCTTTTCTGACCAAACTTTATCTGGAACTTCAAAGTCTAAAGGAACACATGGTGTGAGATTTAATACATGTACAACTGTATTCAAAGCCTCCCCCCAAAAGATATTGGTAATTGTGCTTGTGAAAGCAAGCATCTCACTCTTTTAATTAGTGTTCGATTCATCCTCTCAGCTAGCCCATTTAACTGAGAAGTCTTCGGAGGTGTCTTTTGATGACGAATTCCCAACTATCTGCAATACTCATCAAATGGTCCAAAATACTCACCCACATTATCAGTTTTGATGCATTTCAGCTTCTTCTCAGTCTGTCTCTCAACTAAAGCCTGAAACTGTTTGAACACATCTAGTACTTGATCTTTTGTCTTCAATGTATAAACCCACAACTTCCTTGAGTGATCATCTATAAAAGTCACAAAATAGAAAGCACTACCAAGTGTTTTTGTTTTCATGGGGCCACAAACATCAGAGTGTACTAGTTCGAGTATACCTGATTTTCTTAAAGGAGGAGATGTCTTGAAGGTAGCCCTGGTTTGTTTCCCTGCCAAGCAATGAATACACTTATTCAAAGATTCATTTTTCATCCTGGAAAGGAGATTTTTCTTAGCCAAAACAATTAAACCCTTTTCACTCATGTGACCAAGTCTTCTATGCCATAACTCAATTATATATTCATTCTTCACTGTATTGATACTGTTGTCTGCAATCTTTGCTTGCATAAAATACAATGAAGAATATTTCTTTCCTCGAGCCACAGTCATGGAACCTTTACTGAGCTTCTATTGACCACTACTAAAGTTGCTGGAGAATCCTTCATCATCAAGCTTACCTGCAGAAATCAAATTCAAACGAATATCAGGAATATGCTTGACATTTTTCAGAAGTAACATCGTGCCATTATTGGTCTCCAAGCGCACGTCTCCCATGCCTGTGGCTTTAGCTAAGCCATTATTTCTCATCTTAACATCTCCAAAGTCGCCGGATGTATAAGATGTAAAGAATTCCTTTCGTGAAGTAGCATGAATGGAGGCACCACTATCAATTACCCAGCTGGTCTCATGGCACATAAGATTGACAACATCATCATCATACATAATAAGGAAGTCATCTGTAACAGTAGCAACTCTGTCATCATCACTGCTGTCATCATTTTTCTTTTCCTTTCCTTTATTCTTCTTGTTGTCTCGCTTGAGCTGTCGACAATACTTCTTTATATGTCCTTTAAGACCACAATAATAGCATTCAACATTGGCAAACTTGTTGGTCTTGCTTTTACTTTTATCTCTATTCTTCGGACCTCTACTCTTACTCCTCCTTCTCTTTTCTGTGACTAAGATATCTGATTGTGAAGAACCTTGTGACTTTCTTCTATCCTCTTCATTCATAACACTATTCTTAGCCAATTCCATGGTGATGATACCATCTAGAGCTGAGTTAGATAATGACATTCTAAATGTCTCCCATGAGTCCGGTAATGTGCCTAAAAGCCATAACCCTTGTACTTCATCTTCAAACTTGATGTTCATTTCTGCCAGCTGATTAATGATTCCCTTAAATGCATTTAAGTGATCTGTCATAGGTTTCCCATCCCGATATTTCAAGCTCATCATTTTTTTTATCAGAAAAAGTTTATTATTCTTAGTTTTTCTGGCATACAACTCTTCAAGCTTATTCCACAAAGAACTTGCATCTGTCTCTCCGCTGATGTGATTCAAAACATTGTCATCTACCCATTGTCTAATATACCCACAAACTTGCCAATGATGCAACTTCCATTGTGCTTCTGTTTTATTATCAGGCTTTTGTTTTTCAAACACGGGTAAGTAGTAATCTTTCACATATAAAAGATCTTCCATCTTTCCTTTTCATAAATGATAATTTGCACCGTTCAAATTAACCATTCTACTTGTATTAGCTTCCATTGTTCAACACAAGGCACTAGACAAATATAACCAATGCTCTGATACCACTTTGTTGGGATAAACTAACACAGATAATTCAGAAGCACAACAATTACCTTATCCCCTCTTGCGTGAACCTAATAGAAAACAAACAAATAGAGCAACAATCTTTGGCACAAATTTAATTCTTGGACAGCAATAAAATCACCACAACACAACCACACCACAATCAATTTTTAACGTGGAAAACCTTCCTAATGTGAGGAGGAAAAACCACGGGACCGTAGTCCACCCAAAAAATCTCCACTATAATCAAATAATGGGAATACACAAGTTCTCTCTAGTTAAAACTAGAGGTACACATTATAACAATCTCAAGATCACACAATCTTGGCAAACATTCAAGTTCTACAAAGAAATTAGAGAGAGTTCAAGAAAAACATCACCAAGTTGGTGGCTTAACTACCAGTCACGAAATCTGAAGAAAGAATGCTCCAAATTTGATCTCCACCGTTCAGAATTTAGTACTCTGAGTTGTGAAGCTTCTGATAAAATTTCAGTCCAATCGGACCACAAATCGACCTTTGATCAACCAGTTAATCACAGCTGTTCGGGATTTATTATTCTGCCTCTCTCGTGAACAGTACCTCCTTTTTCTAAAGCCGTGAACAGTACCCGCTCTCCTCTCGTTTATATACTTCAACAAAAATAAGAAACTAAACCCTACTTGAAAAAGGATTAAAAAATATCTTTAGACTAATTGGAATCCTTAGGCTAATTGGACTTAGTCACTATTTTTGGGCCATCTCCATAAGGACGAAACCCAACCCAATACTACTTATATTACAAGACAACGCCAAAGCCACTATGATGTCGTTTCAAGCATATAAGTATGTGATGCCATAGATTAACAAAATTGAGGTATCGTTTAATTATTTTAAGTCACTTCATTTTCTACGAGGATGATTGTAAGGGATTTTGATCTAGAACTTAGTGAGCTAACCATTATGGCTAAAGAGAGACAAATTGGTCAGTGTTTGTTGAAGTAAGGTTAGTTTACCTGGATTGCACTCAAAAGTTTTACAACAAACTGTCATTGATGACTTTCAATTACTTATCGGTAATTACCACGTAATAATATCAAGCACTTATTTTGTTTATTTGTTATTTCACTAAGATTCTAGGACCAATTTATGAATACTCGGATGTAATAATGAGTTTTCCACGAAAGATTAGATCTAGGTGAAGATTGAAGATCTCGTTCCAAATAATATTCCTTAATTTGGATAATAATATGTTCATCCATTACCTTTGATACAATAACAATTTAAGATATTATATTCTTAATTATAACATTTTAGTCCATAATAGTAAAGGTAATTATTTGCTGAAAACACTAAGGTTAAGGAGAAATAAAACCGGGGACTAAAATAGTAAAATGAATCAAAACATGTCCAAATTAGTACTTTTTCACAGTTCGGGAAAAAAAAGTTATTATCCCTACATTATTAATTAACCAAATCTGACTACAACTCTCTAATTCTACCGACGATATAAAAGACCAGTTTTACCAAATGTGATTACAAGGAATGCATTGCAATGTTGTTTTTCTTTAAACCAAAATGTTGCAGAAAATCCTTTCATAAAACAAAGAAAATGTCGCAGAAAAGTATTAGGACTGTTTCACAAATTCAATGGATGTTCATAAAATTTCAATTTCGTTGGCCACATTTTTCAGAGGTGAAATTAAACAAATAATGATTATCAAACATTTCCAAGATTTATTAACTAATTTATTAATTAATTATTTGAATGCGCTTCTTATTATTTGAAATTATTTTTTAGAAAAATATTAATTTTGTCCCTAAATTATTTTGATATTACCATTTGTATTTTTTATATTTCAAAATTATACTTTTAATCTCTACCGTTAAAATTTGATTAAATTAAATTTATATTGAGCCTAAATTATAATGTAGTCAACTTAATTTGTTATAAAAGAAAAAATATGATATTTGTAACTATTAGAGTTTGAACCTTGGACTTAAACTAATTTTAATAAACTTTACCACTAAACTAATTTGATCAATAAATAATTTTTTATGCACGATTTTATATATTATATATATTAGATAGATGACTAAATAAATAATGATGAAAATAAAATTATCTAATAAAAAATAAAAAAGATTTATTTAAGCTTTTTGTAAAACCTAATGCAAAAAATATAAAAAAAAAAGTAATTTTTTAAGGCTATAATTATTTTATATTTTTATTTTTATTTTTTGAATGATTATTAAATAATATATTTTTAGATTATAACAATTTATAAAAAATATTATTCATAATCAGGCTTTACAAAATATCATTCATAAATAGTTTTTTACAAAAAATTTAAGTTTTTTTTATTTTCTCGTAAAATAATTTAAAAAATAAAAAGATAAACTTATTTATATTTTATTATTTTATTTAATTTTATTGTATATTGTTACTAGATTTTGTCTATCTAATTTTAAATTTTTAAATTTTTGAAAAAAGATCCCTTTCTTTCATTTATTCTTTTTTTATATACTCATTCATTTCTTGTATTACAAGAAATATTATCTTTAGTAGAATTCTAATTATACAATACTTGGGACATAAACTTGCTTTCCCATTTAATAAATATATCTGAATTAAAGTAGACTTATTTATTGGGCTTGAGCCTTACTAAATAAATGTTAGCCTATTTTGAAGTGTGCATGTTTCACTCCTTCATGGTTGGGCCTTTTTTTAGATATGAGCCTGACATTTTATAATGACATTTATGAGACCACAAAACAACAGGCCGAACTAAAACCAAATCTAGTATAAAGTCGAGAATTAGGGTCTAATATTGTAAAAAGAAAAAAAAAATAAAAAAAAATTATTATATTATGAATTTAATTTTTTAATTCTTAGCACTTTTTAATTTAAAATTATTTTTTATTAAATAATTTTATTCTAAATATTTATTTAAATTTTTGTAATTGATTTTATTCATGTATTTAACATATACTCGTAATAAATAATATAGTGTATATAACTATTATTAATGATTGGTTTAACTTAATGGTTAAATTTTGAATTTTAAAGATCGAGATCCAAGGTTCAAACCTCATTTTTTTTTCAAAGGTTTTTGGATGAGACTGAAAAATCTTACTCACGAAACACTAATTCCTTACCCTATATTGTTACTCAAATTGAGGATGACCTAGGAGCTTCAAATGTGCTCCAAACCACCTGAGCTAGGCCTAGGGGACTAAACCTCTTTAAGCACAAATATTTAGTTTCTTCTTTTAAAATAATGGAATTGGACTAAGTTATAGTTTAGGTTCAATCCAAAATTAGGTCACATCATAATTATTGCTATACGAATAATAAAGTTATTTATATTAAAAAAGTAAATTTTCAGGGTTGGTGTTATAGTAGTAAGGACCAAAAGTATAATGTTAGAATATTAGAGATATGAGTGATGATATTAAAATAAATTAAGGATAAATTTATTATTTTCTCTTTTTTTTTTTGCACATTAATTATAATTATTTATTTTCATGCAGGCGACTATAAATATGATTAGAGATTATTCAACATTGGAGGCTGCTTTGTTTGGATGATTCGGCAACAAATTCTTGTTTCAAAATCTAAATCATCAGTAGATGATCAAGCAAAGCATCGTATATACGTTCTTATAATTTCTAACATATAAAAAATTATTATGAGATAAAGCAAAAAAATGTATTGTACGTTTGATATATAATGGAATATCGTCCGTAAATAATAAGCTCATGCAGACTCGAGGTTGATCAACTTCAATTTATCTTGCTTTAATCTAGAAATTATGAAAAATAAGCTCATGCAGACTCGGCGTTGGATTGATACGATACGTACAGTAAATTGAATAAGCTTAGCCCATGATTACTGTGTTTATCGTGCTGGCCTGACTAGTTAATAAACAATTGAAGCACAGTCCATAAGCTCATATTATAAACACTAAATTAGTAAACAGTTGAAGCCTGCCCATAAGCTCATATTATAAACACTAAATAGTGAATAATGTATTGTACACAACAAATATTACTATATTTCACTGTTTATTGGTTGAACAGTAGTCTCAATGGGCTTTTTTCTAAGCCTAACATGACACGATACTGTTTACAGCATGGCTATTAGGCTTTCTTCTTGGTCCAATCCATGAACAATGTCATATCATGTCAATACTAATCACGGGCTAGATCATGTTGTGCCTGGGTTAGCCTGCCCGTTTTTTCCACCTCTACTTCAATCTATCTTGTTCATTGCTATAAACAACTTTTTTTTTAAAAAAAAAAGTATAATTATAAATAATGTTGTTATATATGATTAATATAATTGATAAATGACATTATTTTAATCGAGTAAAATTGGAAAAGTCACTCGATCAATAATTACAAAATTAAACTAAAAAGAAAATATCGCTTTTCACCTAGCGATAATTTTTTAGAAAACATTATAATTTCTAATTTATATTATAACTTCTTATATATATTTAGTTAAATGATCATACATTTCATCAAAGCATATAATATTTGTTTACTATAATAATTTTATATTAATCTACATCAAAGTATATTGAGACATATTAATTAACTTAATGATCAATTAAATTAATAATATATATTTACAGTCCCCAAGAACTTTCTTATTTTTTATTAATTTCTAAATTAACCAGAAATGTACTATCGTTTGAATTAATTTTTTACTTATTTTTGTTAATTTTTTTATAAAGTTTTAATTTTACTTTCGATGGGCAATTCCAATTTAGGTTATCATTTTTTAGATAGTTAAAATTAAGCTTCCTATCATGTAGAACCCTAAATATTCAATTTCTACAAGCTTTTTATTCATCCAATTCTTAAATAATTTTAGAGAAAGAAGGCGTTTGAGAAGAAAAACAAAGGATTAAGAAAGATTTCATTAGAGAGGGAAAGAACTTTGGTTTTTTCAAAAAAAAAAAGCAAAATTCCATTTCATTCCAAATAAAGTATTGTATAACAAAATAAATCATAAATTTTAAAAATAGTTTATCACATTACATAATTAGTCAAGCTATTTTCATGACAAACTGAAAAACTATTTTTTTATCTTTAATAAGAATGTATATAAGGTAAAATATCCCGAGTTTCGGTCGCCTAGTTTGCCTTTTTGTTAAAGTGGAAAAATAAAAAAAATAGAAGAAAGGGATAAATATTTTGTCAAAAAATGACCAATAAAAAGAATTTGTGATAGCAAAATTTAAATTTATGATATGAATTTTAATTATCTGGCTGTTGTTTAAAAATGACCACATAACATAATATCATGGTATATATAATCATAATTTAAGCAAATAAATAAATATGCATACATAAAAAACAATCCAAAATAAAAATACGATTAATTAAATAAACAATAAAAAAATAAATGAAGAAAATTTCACCAGAGAGGGAGGATTTTGGAGAAATAAGACGTTTTTGAGAGAAAGAGAGAGAGAGAAACGTTAATAACATTCTATTTCATTGCAAATAAAGTATTGTATAGAAATATGAATCATAATCAATTTACCAATAATTTATCATATATATAGTACATAGTCCAACTATTATTTAGAAAAAATTAAAAAACTGCACTTTTACCTTTACTCCTAGTTTTGGTCACTTTATTTTACGTTAAAGAGAAAAAATAAAAAAGAACATAAAGGAAGAAACATTTTATCGAAGAAAAATCGATAAAAAAACTTATATAATAGCAAATTTAAAATTTATGATGTCATAAAAATATTCAGTATTAAATATATAGTAAAATTATTTACTTTCTAATTCTTTCTTATTGGTCATATTTAATAATAAATTACTATAGTTTGAGATTCCTTTTAGAGTTGAGCAATTTTAACATACGTTTAAAATATAATAAAATTAATTTATTTTATATGTTTTACGTAGGGGTGGGCAAAATCGGGTTTGGTTCGATTTTAAAAAAATCGAACCGAACTTAAAGTATTTTATAATAAAATCGAACCGAATCGAACCGAAGAAGTTCGATTCGGATCGGTTCGGGTCTAACTTCGGTTTCACACCCCTACTTCGATTTGAGTTCGGTTTGGAAACCTTTGTATTGTATAATTACATTCGTATCCCTATTCTTATTATAATTATAATAAATAAATATATTTAAAAACTTATTAATTTTAGCTCTTATTATTATATATATTTATGAAAATTATTATCTAAATATAAATTATTTGTAATTTATAAAATTATTAGGGGATCAAATGATATATTACAATCGGTTTCGGTTCGGTTTCAATTTTAAACTAAAACCGAACCGAACCGATTATTTAAAAACCGATTAGAACCGAATTTAATTCTAAAATCGAACCGAAGTGAATTGAACTGTTCGGTTCGGTTCGATTCGGTTGGACATTTTTGTCCACCCCTAATTTTACGTGTAATCAATTCATTATAATTCGATATTTAAATAGTTCTATTATTTTTGTGGGTGAAAAAAGACGTGTTCTGCATTTTTGTCTATAGATGGTTAGAAGGTTTCACTTTACAAAATACATGTAAAAGTAAAAAGTGAGTGAATTAATTGTTGTGTATAAATATGGTGGACTAAAACAATAACTTTATATTTGTGCAAAATGCTTGGATATGTAATACTGAATATTCAAAATGGTCCTTGAATTTTGAAATAAATAAGGATATTGTTCGGTGAATTTAACCAATTAGCTTTTAGTGTCCTATCCAATACTCTGGTAATTAGCATTGTTATATGAGTTGTGGTAATTTAACAAAATAGTATTTTTATTTTTATTTTGCTAAATTTCAACAACCAATTCGTGAATACCCGGATGTAATGATGAGACTTTCATGAATATTAGATTTGGGTAGATGTTGAAGATCTGGGTTCCGGATAATTCATAATTAAGAAATATTAATTTAGATAATAATATTTTTGTCCCTTAACTTTGATAAAATAACATTCCATTACACTAAATATTCAAATATAACATTTTAGTCAGTAACTAACGCACTATGCTTTGCTCAAAGTCCATAAAAAAGCACGGGGACTAAAATACTAAAAGGGATCAGACCATGTCCAGAATTGTACTTTTCCATAGTTCAAGGAGAAAAATGTCATTATTCCTATATTATTAATTAACCAAATTTGTTATCAAATCTCTAATTCTACCGCCTATAAAGAAGACCAGCTGTACCCAATCAGAGAACGCATTGAAATGTTCTTTTTCTTTAAACCAAGCCAACATGCTGCAAAAAAAACCTTTCGAAAAAAAAACAAAGAAAATGTTGCAGAAAAGTACGAGGAGTGTTGCACGAATTGGATCGTTGTTCACGTCATTTCAGAAAATTTCAATTTCCTTAGGCACGTCTCTTTTGAGGTGAAATAAAACAAATAATAATTATCACCAAACATATTCAAAATTTATTAATTATTTATTTATTTGAATACCCTTGTTATTATTTGCAATTATTTTTTTCGCATATTAATTGTAATTATTTATTTGCATGCAGATGGATATAATTAGAGATTATTCAACGTAGGAGGCTGCTTTGTTTAGATGATTTGGCAACGAAATTAATTAATTAATATTTGTTTAGTGTCGGTTTTGGTTCCAGAAACCATGCCGCTACGTCGGCTGCATCATCGGTGGACGAGCCGACAAAGACGTAATGTAAAATTACCAAGAGATTGCAGAGGAGGAGTTGGACAAAGCGAAAAAATGTAGTGTGAAGTTGAAGATGAGAAGAAGATTGCTGAGAGTTTTCGGTGAAAGAGTTGGATAAAACAATATGATCCATAAATAATATGTATATTATTTGCTAAATCTTTCATTTATATTTTATTTTATGGCCTCAATCTACATTGTTGATTGCCATAAACAACTTTTTTTGAAAAACAAGTGATGTTGCGATATATGATTACTACCATTGTTAAACGATATCATTTACGATTTTAATTTGGTCAAATGTGAAAAACATTACTTTGACAAATATAAAATTTAAAAAATTCCTTTTTCACGGGTTCTTTTTGAAAACATTATAATTTATAATTTAATTTCTTATAATCAGTAATTATATATTTATCATATTTTGTTTCTTTCTTTTTCTAGTTACCACCTATCTAAGAAAATATGAACTACAAAATTTGGCTAAATTAAATTATGAGATCACTAGTTTAGTCTTTTCAAATTGGTGGTATAAAAGAAAAAATTCAATAGATAAAGGGTTATTGAATCATGAGTCTGATTGATTAACGCGGGTGCTTTGAAGGAATCATTATTCCAATAGTATACATAAATAAATATCAAATTGATACATATGAAATTTTTATTTTTTTGTGATGGAGTACTATTGGGTATTATGCTGCATTGATCTTTGATATGCAGTATGAACTTGGTGAAGACAATCTGAGGCCCAAATGCTGAAAAGCCATACATGGTTTTAGTCAAACGCAAGACTCCGCTGAGTTGGAAATATGTAAGAATTTCTTTTTTCTTTAAAATTTCTTTCTTTTTATTGAATCAACTTATAAGCTAAAATACTGTATCTACATGTTCTATTCTTTAAGTTGATGAAGCAAGCTACTTACTTTTTTTACCATCAAACTCTTCTTATGAGAAACCTACTTTCATGGAGTTTCTAATTTTTTTTCATGAAAATACTTTGTCGACGATTGTAGCAACTATTAAATTACTTGATCTACTAATAGTCGCCAGTAAATTTGACGCCTCGGTTTCGCCCAAAAAAATTGATTGAATTATCAAAAATTTGTAGCGTGAAGTGCAATGAAGTGAAATTAGATCCTTTTTTGTGCGGAGGTATCCAGATTAATATTAGCAATAACAAAATTTTATGGTTGTCTTGGCTGGACCAATAAAATGAGGTATCCAGGCTCCGTTTAGAAAAACCCAATTGGGAATATATCTATGATTATTACTTAGATCATAGATATCATAAACGATTCCATTTAGAAATTTATTCGAAATAGGAGTATGGCTTCGTGCATAAAAATCTACGGTCAACTATTGAGTGACATGCCAATCACAACAAAGTCCGTAATACTATAAAATCAAATTTGTTAAATGAACCGAATTTAAATTTTTATATTTATTTTGTAGTTGATTAAGTTTTTAAAATTATCATAGATAAAGTTATTTTTATAACAAAAATTTATTAACTTGATTTTTTAGTAATAATCATAACAACAAATAGTAATTATTTTACAGATATCTATAAAATAAAATATTATTATTACAAAATGATTATTTTGCCTTTAGTATATTTATTATCATTAAGCATATTAAAATATAAAAATATGGCTAATGTTGAAAAATTTTATCGAGTAAACAACGGAAATTTAGATCAGGAGAATTATAAAATTTGTATGAGTATACGAATTTAATAAAAAAAAAAGATAATATAGAAAAATTACCTTTTAATCCTGTTAGAATATTTTTGCTGTAAGTTTTCTTTCACCAATGGTTTCCAAACCAATCCTTCAGCAGTAGCCGTAAAGAGAAAAGTGAGCTTCTTTTTTAATAGAATTGTGGTTTAGAGAAAAACTGATTTTTCTCTTAAATACACGTTAAAATATATATATATTTATATTTATTTATTTTTCACCTCTGCTCTCTTTTTGGGTTTCCATCTTTTATGTTTCTTTTATACGACTTCCACTTTAATTAAAACAAAATTAATTAATTAAAATATTTATTAAATAATTAAATTTGTTAAACAACTTTTAGCAGAAGTCAAACTCTAATTAATTCAAAATTAATATCTAAAAGAAACTATAAAGAGGATAAATATCTTTATGAGAATTTATCCATTTAATTTCTTAAATTAAATTATTTAAATATTAATGAAAGATATTTATCTTAAAATATCTTATTAATTAATTCTTAATTAATTAATTTAATATCCAAATTAAAACACGTATTCTAGAAAACTATTTTCTGGACATAAAAATAATTAATGTAATAATATTATTCATTGTATTATTTACGACACTGATCTTAAAAGGTGGTATTGGGGACCTATCGACCTACAATTTTAAGCTCTAATAAATTTAGATAATTAATTAAACTATTTAATTAATTAATCTAATTTATTAATTCTAGTATTATTCCACTAAAAATCTAGAATTGAACTCTTGAAACTATAGATATATTTTTAACTCAGAAAACTTTGAGCAGTCCATTGATATAATCATTACATGCAGTTCAACCCTCCATAAACGGTTCATAATTAGAGCTAGGTCAATTTTCCGTTTTATCTCTGTAATTATATATTTATCCTTAAGTTCCATTAATTCACTATTGAACAGTTAATTTATAAACCAGTTATAAATTGAGCGCTTAAACTGTTCAATTATAGAATTAACACTTAAGAAAACCATCTTTCTGACTTCAAATAGGAAGGAATAGATTCCATATCTGCATGTCACATTTCCAGCTATTTATTCCATTAAATCTCCAAGAAATAAGTGTTGAGCTTGTTATTAAAACAAACTTTAACAAGTAACTCAAAAGACTCAATAACATAAACAGGAGTTTATGACTACTCAGGATTAAGATTAATCTACATATGATCATCTATTGACATTGTTTGAATTCTCAGTTAGTAACGGAATTTATATGAGAATTTTAACTATGCCTGATCCAGTCCTATATAATCATATTATATAAAGTGCCTCTACCGTGATGTTGTTACATTGACAGTCCAGATAAAACTATCATATTCTTAATGTTAGTAGACCGCACTAGTAATATTTAATTAAAGAACTCAACTTTAATTAATTTATTACGGATTATTTCAGTTTATAATCTATCATCTTAATCCTCTTATATATATAACATTTATATATACTAAGATTATGGTTACATAAATAAATTAGGATTTTTCTGATATTAAAATTAAGTATAATTAAGTATAAAGAAGTGCTAATTTTATTTATTAAAAAAAAATATACAAATTACATGCTTTTAGGGCATTATCCCTAACAGCTAATACATAGATATTTATTATGCCTCTATTAATCTTTGATATATAGTGTAAACTTGGTTAACAGAATCCGATGTTAGAATACCATACATGGTTTGTGTCGGATGCGACACTGGCTTGGGCCAAAAACATGTAAGAATTTCTTTTCCTTCCTTTAAAATAATGCGTCTACATATTCTATTCTTCGAGATGATGAAACAAGCTACTTACTTTTTTCTTAAGTTTTTAAAAGATTTGTTTAGAGCCATCAAACTCTTAATTCTAAATTTGCTTAGTTTTGAATTTTGATTAAAAAATCTTATAATAGGGATTGGCTGTTGGTATGCAGAAGAGAGGAAGCAGCTAAACTATAATTGACAACATTACCTAATGATAAAATGGGATTCTTTAGTGTCATTAAATGTATTAGATTTGAATTATTTATTCTACTATCTCTAATTCTTTTTGCACCCATTTTTAATATATCACAATTAGGAATGGGCACAGTATAGTTCGATCCAAATTTTGTCAAAACTTGACCAAACTAGAGAATTTCATGATTTTATTTTTGGAATTGAAAGTGGATTGAGTGAAAATTGGAGCTAGACCGAAATCGAATCGAACTGATCGATTCCAGTCCAGTTCGATTCAATTTTTTGAATTTTGATTTTTTATAATTTTTTAACTTTCATATAACGGTGTCATTTTGATGTCAAAATGTATTTAATATGACGCCGTTATGATGATAAAGTATATTAAAATGTATTTGGGTTTTGGTTTGAATTTTTTGGGGCAATGCTAGAACCGAACCGAACCATACCAAATAATATTTAAAACCAAATTGAAGTCGTTAGTTTTGATCCAGTTCGATCCAATTTTTCAGGTTCCGAGTTTTTTGCATAGCCTTAATCACGATTGTTGTCGACTATTTTGGGTTTGTTAAACTAGTTTTTACTGACCATGAAAATTTTAAGAGCCTTTCAACGATAATAATTTGTTTGACCAAATTTTTCGAATCAAGATTATAGATGACCCATCAGAAAATAGCTCTGAGTCAACTTGGAGAATGGATAGTATAACTATTGTGAGAGTTAAAACTCTTTACATAAGCTTTTTTATTTTAGCAGCAAAAAAATAGGTTTTTCTACAAACTCTTCTTTAGTGGGATGAAGGAGTCAGAGTAGCAACACATAACTTTCTATATCAGTGAATCTACAGTAGCTACATTCATTGAGTATTTGAATTTTTTTATAAAAATACTTTGTCGACTATTGTAATAGCTATTCAATTACTTGATCTACTAATAATTGCTGACAAAATTGACATGGCTTCACACATGAGACTCTGTAGCCATTTGCTGAGTGACATGCCCATCATAACGAAGTTTGAAATACTATAATTAGAGATTTCCTCCAATGTCTTAATGGCTAAGGCAATTCAGCCATTAACTGATGCTATAAGAAACTATCTTATCTCCCATTATAGAAACATGGTAAAGTCCGAAGAAGAGTATATGTGCTTATCTCTTGTTGGAATTGAGACATGATTAGAGATTGATGGTATTCAAATTGCATCTGAAAAATTATTTCTATAATTTTGTATTAAGGTGGGGCTTAGGCTTGGGTAAAAAGATCGAACTCAATTGAACCGAAAGTTAAATTCAATCATAAAAAGAATTCAATTTTATTGTTCATGCCACATTATTAGTGGATGAGCAGACAAAGATGTAATGTAAAGTTGAAGATTTTAGTGAAAGAGTCAGACAAATTAAGCGAAATGATATAGCATAAAGTTGAAGATGAGAAGAAGATTGCTGAGAGATTTCAGTGAAAGATTCAGATAAAAAGAAATGATGTATTATGCATTTTATAAATAACAGAATATGATCGATAAATAATTTGTATATTATTTACTAAATCTATTCATATACATTTTATTTCATGGCGTCAATCTACCTTGTTCATTGCCATAAATAAATTTTTTAAATATATATATATTATTATAACTGATGTTATGATATATGAGTAGTATCATTGGTAAATGATATTATTTGAATTTAGTATAATTAGTTAGAAAAGTGACTTGAACAATCACAAAATTCAAATTGAACGAAAATATCTTTTCTCAGCAGCTATTTTTAGAAAATATTATAATTTATAATCAATATCATAACTTCTTATATATATTTAGTTAAATTATCATAAATTATATCAAACTAGAAAGCAAATGATCATCACGAAACATTGATCGAAATTTCTTTAATAACATTCCATTTCATTGCAAATAAAGTATTGTATAGAAATATGAATCATAATCAATTTACCAATAATTTATCATATATATAGTACATAGTCCAACTATTATTTAGACAAATTAAAAAACTGCACTTTTACCTTTACTCCTAGTTTTGGTCACTTTATTTTACGTTAAAGAGAAAAAATAAAAAATAAAAGAAAGGAAGAAACATTTTACCGTAGAAAAATCGATAAAAAAAACTTATATAATAGCAAATTTAAAATTTATGATGTCATAAAAATATTCAGTATTAAATATTTAGTAAAAAGGTTTACTTTCTAATTCTTTCTTATTGGTCATATTTAATAATAAATTATTATAGTTTGAGATTCCTTTTAGAGTTGAGCAATTTTAACTTACGTTTAAAATATAATAAAAATAATGCGTTAATTTATTTTATATGTTTTACGTGTAATCAATTCATTATAATTCGATATTTAAATAAGTCTTTTATTTTTGTGGGTGAAAAAAGACGTGTTCTGTATTTTTGTCTATAAATGGTTAGAAGGTTTTACTTTACAAAATCTCCGTAAAAGTGAAAAGTGGGTGAATTAATTGTTGTGTATAAATATGATGGACTAAAACAGTAGTTTTATGGTTGTTCAAAATGCTTGGATATGTAATAATGAATATTCAAAATGGTCTTTGAATTTTGAAATAAATAAGAATATTGTTCGGTGAATTTAACAAATTAGCTTTTAGAGTCCTATCCAATACTCTGGTAATTATCATTGTTATATCAGTAGTGGTAATTTAACAAAATAGTATTTTTATTTTTATTTTGCTAAATTTCAACAACCAATTCGTGAATACCCGGATGTAATGATGAGACTTTCATGAATATTAGATTTGGGTAGATGTTGAAGATCTGGGTTCCGGATAATTCATAATTAAGAAATATTAATTTAGATAATAATATTTTTGTCCCTTAACTTTGATAAAATAACATTCCATTACACTAAATATTCAAATATAACATTTTAGTCAGTAACTAACGCACTATGCTTTGCTCAAAGTCCATAAAAAAGCACGGGGACTAAAATACTAAAAGGGATCAGACCATGTCCAGAATTGTACTTTTCCATAGTTCAAGGAGAAAAATGTCATTATTCCTATATTATTAATTAACCAAATTTGTTATCAAATCTCTAATTCTACCGCCTATAAAGAAGACCAGCTGTACCCAATCAGAGAACGCATTGAAATGTTCTTTTTCTTTAAACCAAGCCAACATGCTACAAAAAAAACCTTTCGAAAAAAAAACAAAGAAAATGTTGCAGAAAAGTACGAGGAGTGTTGCACGAATTGGATCGTTGTTCAAGTCATTTCAGAAAATTTCAATTTCCTTAGGCACGTCTCTTTTGAGGTGAAATAAAACAAATAATAATTATCACCAAACATATTCAAAATTTATTAATTATTTATTTATTTGAATACCCTTGTTATTATTTGCAATTATTTTTTTCGCATATTAATTGTAATTATTTATTTGCATGCAGATGGATATAATTAGAGATTATTCAACGTAGGAGGCTGCTTTGTTTAGATGATTTGGCAACAAAATTAATTAATTAATATTTGTTTAGTGTCGGTTTTGGCTCCAGAAACCATGCCGCTGCGTCAGCTGCATCATCGGTGGACGAGCTGACAAAGACGTAATGTAAAATTACTGAGAGATTTCAGAGGAGGAGTTGGACAAAGCGAAAAAATGCAGTGTAAAGTTGAAGATGAGAAGAAGAATGCTGAGAGTTTTCAGTGAAAGAGTTAGATAAAACAATATGATCCATAAATAATATGTATATTATTTGCTAAATCTTTCAAAAAAAGTTGTTTATGGCCTCAATCTACATTGTTTATTGTCATAAACAACTTTTTTTTGAAAAACAAGTGATGTTATATGATTAGTACCATTGATAAACGATATCATTTACGATTTTAATTTGGTCAAATGTAAAAAAATTACTTTGACAAATATAAAATTTAAGAAACTCCTTTTTCACGAGCTCTTTCTGAAAACATTGTAATTTATAAGTTAATTTCTTATAATCAGTAATTATATATTTATCATATTTTGTTTTTTGATTTTCCTAGTTACCACCTATCTAAGAAAATATGAACTACAAAATTTGGCTGAATTAAATTATGAGATCACTAGTTTAGTCTTTTCAAATTGGTGGTATAAAAGAAAAAATTCAATAGATAAAGGGTTATTGAATTACAAGTCTGATTGATTAATGCGGGTGCTTTGAAAAACTCAGTATTCCAGTCCTCTGAATTCTTACCCTTCAAAATGGAACTATCTCCCTTCTCATATATAATATTTACAAGTTAGAGAATCTGACTACCAACTGACTTTTTTTCTTTGTTCAATTTAATAGTCGTGTAAGTTATCAATGTTAGAAAATAAGCATGCATAACTTTGCCATAAAAACAAGTAATATTAAAATTAGTCACCATAAATTTGATTAAGTACACAAATAAATCTATGCCAATCCCTATTATATTCCTTTAAGATTAAAAATGACAGAAAATTACAAAAGCATAGAGAAAATTCTACAATACATCCATGTAATCATAGCGATTTCTTAACAAACTTGTGGTGCTCTGTTGGATCTAAAGGAAGGTGATAAATGAGTTTAAATGTTTAAATGTTTGATAAATTTGTGTATTTCTGTGTAGGGAAGCAAGAAAAGTGCAATTGAGTAGAAGTTGGCACAAATTGCGCCAAAGGAGTAGAAGACGTACCATGGACAGCAAAAGTGGACATGTTGAGTATAGGTTACTAAAATGAGCATAACTTCCTCTACACAACTCGGACTTATATTTTATTTATTGCATTAGAAACTAGAAATTTAGTGTTTTGCAATGGTGGTAAAGCATGGCACAAAGGTGCCCACGCCACAAGCTCATCATTTCACCTCCTCAAGGCTGAGAAGGTGGCGCGACTACGCCATTTCACCATGCGTGCCTTCTGTTCTCCATCAGCATCATGGCACACCTGCACCTCTTCAGTCACATGCCTATGCCTCCTATGACCCAAATGATGTTCCAAACCTATTTTTCACCGTTTGATTAATTTTAGATGCCTAAATTTGAACAAAACCAGAGGTTTTTTATTTTTCCCATTTGGGCTACCATTTTCAAGTGTAAAAGAGGATTTTTTTAGAATGAGAAACAAAAGGAAGAGAGAGATGAGCTGAATTTTCTAGAGAGAAAGGCTTGGAGTTCAACAATTTTTTGAAGATTCTCAGTGGATTCTTAAAGAATTGGAGTCTTGGAGCATCTCTCAATCCAAGTTTTCTCTCTTCCTTTATTTATCTCTTGAAATTTATAATTTATAGTATTATTTAGGATAATGTTTATATTTATAAATTTTTTTATGCTAATTATTATGGATTTTTCTATGTAGGCTAAATTTTATAATCTAGGGATTTGATGTAGCTCTTTCAAATCATGTTTTAAATATTTTATATTTTTCTAATGTTAGTACAATTTGATCACTTGTGCTCCCCTTTATTTAAATCCTCTAATTTGTTGTTTGATGAATTAGATAATTGATAATGAATGATTTGATGCTTGGAAACAATTAAGTTGTTTATCAGGTTGAGGTAACAGAATTTAGGTAATTGTGAGACTAAGAAGATATCAACACCTAAATAATCAAATTCATACTTAGAATATTGTGAGATCGAGAAGTGATCAAGTCCTTGGTAGTAAATAAGGATAGAGCATAACAAACATGTAATTAATTGAGTCTGATAGGGATATCGACGTGGTTAATTATACATAAGATCTCGTTTGACACTTTGGTGAGGTAACAAGGTTAGTTTTCAACTTTGATAAGTGAATTGAATTGAAACCCATTAAAAATTACTAATTCTGAAAGATATAGGGTTAAGTAAGTGAAATTAAGGTCCTAGAACTATTACATAGAGATTTTTATTTTTTTAATCTATTTTTTTTATTATCTTTATGTATTTGAATTTGTTTCATGAAATTAGTTTGCCTAGATAAAATTAGGTTACCATAGACATAGTACTTAACTTTAATACAAAAATTCAATTTTCATGAGTTTGACACTTTTATTTATCATTTTATTACTTTTTACGACCTGTGTACTTGAGATTAAATGCATACATGTTAGTGTTGTCGTGAACAAGAGAAAAGGAGGTTTACATTCATCTGATAGGTTTGAGGTTTAAGGTTGAAAGAAACTAGAGAGAGCAAGTTACTTACCTTTTTTGTAAGTTCTTGAAAGATTTGTTCATGACCATGGAACACTTAATTCTAACATTTTTAATTATGATTTTTGATTTGAAAATCTTACTATAGGAATAGGTTGTTGGTATACGAAAGAGAGGAAATAACTAAGCTACAACCAATAACACTAGCTAATGGCAAAATAGGATTGTTTAGTGTCATTAAATGTGTTAGATTTGAATTTCTTATTCTATTATCTCTAATTTCTTCTATACCCATTCTTCAAATATCATAATTAAGGATGGGTGCAGTTTAGTTCAGTCCAATTTTTTTCATAACTGGAGTGGACGAAAAATTCTAAGTTTTTATCTTTTGAAATTTGAATTGAATCAAGTGAAAACTAAAATTGAGCCAAACTTATTGGTTTTTGTTCGGTCTAATCTTTTAGGCTTATGGTTTTTTTGCCCAGCCCAATCAAAATTGTTATCTGTCAATTTGGAGTTCTCGGACTAGACTTCTACTTCTCGTGGGGATTTTGAAAGCCATTTCAATGATAATAATTTCTTCCATCGAATTCTTCAGATCGAGATCATTGGTGACCTACCACTAAGCAACTCTATGTCAAGGTAGAGAGTGAATGGCTTAACTATTGTGAGAGTTAAAACTCTTTACATAAACTCTTTTGTCTTGGCAGCAAAAGCCATATTTTCTACCAATTCTTCTTGATAAGTGTCTAAAAGTATATCATTTACATATATTTTAGAAGACACTATTGCATACTATTTAATTTAAAGTTCCTATTCGTGCAAAAATTATGAATTCCATTGGCACAACTTTAATTTGCATGTTTTCATGATCTAAATCTCAATTACATGTAAATATGTATAATTATATAAGTTTACATGTATATAATACTTATGTAAAATAGTAATGTAGTGTATTTTATACATAGGTAAAAGGTGATCAAGTTGCAATTGAAAAAAGAACAAAATGGTCAACATCATATTTCTTATTTGAGCACTAATTAGTTAAATGGTCATATCTTTGTCTACCCACCTCCACGTATAATGATTTTTGTTTTAAATGGAAGCTGACTCAATTTTACATAATTCATATTCAGATGTCATTTTCAGTTTTGAAATGATTCATCACCAAATATTTGAAGCAATACAACAAAATGTGGCCTACCATTTGCAGCCTGGACCTGTGCACATCCTTTGGTATTTTGGACATAACTCTCTCTAACGTGATCCAATTGGGTTGATTCTTGATTCAAATGAATCATGAAAGAGGTAGATACAAATTGTATGTTATGTAACAATTCCAATTCGTGCATCTGTGTGGTTTAAAATAATTATCATTTAGACCATAGCTGTCAACATTTCGATTTGAACATGCCTTAATATTTTAAGTGTAACTTTCACTACATAGGTCTAAATACCATGCTTCATGAAGCACTGGAATGATTGCTCATGGGGTCATATCTTTGAAGAAGAAATATTTCTCTAATTTGGAGTGGACGATAGTTAAACGTGCTTCTCAATGTGGAAGATAATGCTATGATGAAACCTGCCACTTGCTTGCATTCACATGTACGAATTCTCCTTCACCTTGTATATATAAACCTTGGTTTTGAAAGCTTGAAGCAGCTTGTATTCTCAAAAACACTTTCATTTCTTCTTCTTCATATATTTCTTTACACCATGTATTTCTAATTTCGTAATTAGGGCAAAGGGTGAACTTTTGATGGTTGTATAGTATTGTTCTTTGATCCTTTGATTTGTCCTTCATTGTCAACTTTCCTTTTGAGTGAGTACTATATTTTGCAAGTGATTTTTGTTTGTTAGAAACCTTGATTCATTGTTAACTAAGGGTACATTGAATGCTTGGATGTTTTCTACATATCAAGAGTAAGGCAACCTATAGTTTTTCACCTTCAATTCAAAGGTAAGTCTTTTAATTTCTTTGTGCTTAAATGTTATCCATCCTTCAATTAAGATTATTTCTTATTTGAATCTTAATTGTGTATAAAAAAAAGGATCAAGAATAATTTCTATACATATCATCAAAATGGATCCCTAATGCCCTAATATTCAATAATAGTTAATTTCAAGTTAATAATCAAAATTTCATTCTACTTTCACAATATTTGGACTTTTTGGACTTGTGGACTTAGTGTAACCAATTCCCTGAGAACTGACACTCGGACTTCCGAATCTTTATTACTTGAATAACCTACGCTTGGGTATTACAACCTAAAAATTGTAGCACTTCTCCAACAGAATAAAAGAGTCAACACAACAACACATAACTCTTTATATCAATAAATGTAAGGAAGCTGCTTTCGTGGATCTTATGAATTTTTTCTATAAAAATAATTTGTTGACTACTACAGCAACTATTTAATTACTTAATCTACTAATAGTAGTCGACAAATTTGACGTTACTTCATGCATGAGACTTTGCAGCCAATTGTTGAGTGACATGCAGAGTCTACAATATTAGATGTGAAGTTTTCCTTCAATGACTTAATGAATGAGACAGTTCAGTCATTAACTAATACTTAGGGGTGGGCAAAATCAGGTTCAGTTCGGTTTCTATAAAAATCAAACCAAACCTGAAGTATATAAATAATGAAATCGAACCGAATCGTAAAAGTTCGGTTCGGTTCGGACCCAACCTCAATTTTTGAACGGTACTTCGGTTTCACTTTAGTTAGGGATTTTTGTTTTGTAAAATTTTATTGGTATCCTTAATTTATATCTTAATTACTAAAAATAAATAAAATTACAAAATTTTTAATATTTACCCTTACTTTTATGTATATTTATGTAAATTATTATCAAATTATTAATTATTTATAATTTATTAAATCAATAAAAGGCTACGGCTACAAGAAATTTCATAATCGGCTTCGGTTTAGGTTTGATTTAAATCTAAAACCGAACCGAACTAATTGTTTAAGAACCTAGTAGAACTGAACTTATTTCTGAAACCGAACTGAACCGAACAGGTCAGTTCGATTCAGTTCAATTCGGTTGGGCATTTTTGCCCACCTCTACTAATGCTGCAAGAAACTATCTTATCTTTTATTATAAGAATATAGAAAAGTTTAAAGAAAAGCTTTTATATACTTGCCTCTTGTCAGAATTGAGGCACTATTGGAGAGTGATGATATTCAAATTGTATTTGTATAATTTTGTATCGAGGTAGCTTAGGTTTGGATAAAAAGGCTGAACCTAATTGATTAGTTTGGTTCAGTTATAAAACGAATTATTTCATTTGATTAAAAATTGAACCCGAAACGAAAACCAAATAGGACGAATGTAAAATTTTATATAAGTCTCAAGGTCTATAAAAATTATATATAAATAAAAAATTTAAAAGAATTTACATGCATAAATTCACATTAAAATAAAGAAGTTTATTATAAATTTTAAAAGTTTTTTCTATAATTCTATATAAAATAAAGACTTGTACAAAAATATCCTTTAAAATGAAAACCGAGGCTAGAATATAACTATGAAACTGAACAAAATCAAACTAAGTTAGTCCCGTTTAATTCAATTCTACAGTTCGTTTAAGTTTGGTATACATGCTAAAAATCGAACCGAATATGATTTTGTCTACCTCTAGATAGGTTAGAGCCTAATATTCAACAATAGAGGATAGGCGTGATGTTTACTACTAATATTTTAAAATTATAGGTTAACTATGTTTTATTCTCACCCTTCTTTTTGCCTAGATCTCTTTATTTTGTACAAAAAGAAAACTATTAACTTTTTTAGTCGAATGTACTCATTGATAAATGCAAGATACAAATATTTTCAACTAGTTAATGGTTAGAGTTAAGATAATCCAAAAATGATAATAAATGCTTGTAATTATCATCATATAATAGTTATTAAGTAGAATTTCATCTCAAGCAACTGTGACTACTACCACAAGTCTTATAACCCCAAATTTGTGTTTAATATTAAAGATTTCTTATACAGCTAACTCCATCAAATTCTCAAATTATGTTGCTCCTATGATACATTTTTTTAATGTCTCATTTGAATTACTTGTTACTATGAAAATAATAAAATATTTATGGCTGATGCCAATGGACACTAAAGAGTTTCTTATCTTTGTTGTACACATTTTCATCCATAACTGCTTATAATTGAAAATTGTCAAATTTAGAAATTGACTATAAACCCTAGTAAGAGTAAAGGTCTTTTTAATCCCAAAATTTTTGGTCTAGTAGACATCATGTCATTTTTTTTTTTTGGTATTGTAATGATGTCCACTTTATTCTTGAATACTTGTACGATGTCTACTGTTATACTTATATTTATTGATATGTTTGTTCTCTCTGATATTGACATTTATGATTCTTTAACTTTTTTAATGGTTTTTTTTAGTAAATAGATAAGTTACATGCACATTTTTCATAAATGTTTGTATGATATTCATTGATGTACGTGGATTTGAAGTAGGACGAATGTGAAAATATGTTCCCATCTGGACGGATGTATTCTCTCATTTTTCACTTGGTTTTTCTTTCTATCAACCACTTGGAATATATATAGGATCAACTGCAAGAGACTTAAAGAGATTTTAGCTTATCCTGATTTTTATTGCGATATTGTATTAAATATTGTCTTGAACACCTTACATCATACAAATGTCATTTAGTCAAAGTGGTGGGAAATGAACATCCAAGGTTGTAATGCGTAGTAGATATGGTTTTGAAATAGGAAGAATATGAAAATATGTTCCCATCTGGACAACTATATTCTCAGACTTTTCGTTTGGGTGGCCAAGGTTTCTTTTGATCAGTCACCTGGAACATATGTAAGATCAGTAGCAAAAAACTTAAGGAGATATTAGCTTATCCTAATTTTGATCATGATATTGTATTCAACCTTGTCTTGGAGGCTTTATATTTTAGTGTTGAAACCCTATATGGGCAACAAACTTTACTAGAAGAGTCTACAACCATGAAACATAACTTTTGGGAACAATGGTATAAGTGTCATCCAATCAAAGTGGTGGGATTTAAATGTTAAAGGCTGCAATTTGTTTTAAAGCGGAACTATCTTGGCACTTGTTTTTATTATTTTCACCTCTTAGAATTGTGATTTCTTAGACAAAATCAATTTACCCTAACTATAGTAATTATTTTAGAATTGCAAAAGCTCGATCCTCATGGAATGATACTCATTTATCACTTCATTACTTTTCTCATCACTTGCGCTTGCAGTCTTATGCACACACATAGCATAGTCACGAACAGTTATTTTGAAAAATCTAAAGGGTATAAATTTTATTGTCTAGCTATAATATAAAAATTATTGAGACTGAAAATGCTAGGTTCATTGAGAATGGTGAAGTTAGTAGGAGTAAAGAACCATAAAAGATGAAAATTTAAGAAGTTAGGGTACAAGTTCCTTTACCCTTAACTTCTTTTAAAGTTCTCGTTCATTCAATTGTTGAATATAATGAGCAATAATAACAAACGAAAGATCAAACATCCTATAATGAAGATGATATTAATGAACCTACTATAGATAAGTCACAAGTAATAGCATTAAGAAGGTCATAAAGACATAGAAGATCGACTATTTTTTATGATTATGTGATATATCTATAAGAGTCAAAATTTGACTTCAAAATAAAGGAAGATTCGATTTCATCTTCACAAGCTATTGAATGTGCTAAGTCTACTAAATGGATAGATAACATGAAGGATGAGTTGAAATCTATAGAACAGAATAAAGTTTGGGATCTTGTCGAAGTTTGGGCCAAGTGGAAGAATGTAAGATATTATAATAACTTATTTTATGAATATTTTAATATTGAATATTAATTTATCAAAAATATTTTTTACATTATAAGTAATGCAATTTATATCATCCAAATATTATATGCAATCTATCATAATTATTTTTATAAATTAATGTAATTAAAATAAAATTATTTAAAATATTAATAATATTTTGGATAATAATTATAAAAAATATTAAATATAATTATAAAAACAAATTATAAAGTTATATTGATAATTATGTATAAATAATATAGTTAAAATAATAAATATATATACCTTCTAAATATATAAGTGTAAGATATTTATTTTTTATAATTATACATTAACTTTAAGTGGTAAAGGTCATTTTTTGTTATTTTAGAGAGGTATCGATCATTTACGAATTTTTAAGAGAGTATCTGCTAATATTTCTTAATAAAAAAGGGTAAAATAGTTATTTTAATAGACAGCTACAGTAAATTGAGCGTGGAGTAATGAGTTTCAATAAAAGGTAGGTAATTATGATATATGTTAATAAATTGAATAGTAGAATTGAAATTAACCCTTAAATTAATTAATAGTCAAGACATATATGATATATGTCAATAAAAAATAGGCATATCTGGACGTGTTTTAATTAAAAAAAACAACTCCTCAAAAAACTAGTTTTCATGTTACCTATAAATAAATCACAGAATATTTATTTTCCATCAATGCACAAATAAAATATTTTGTAGAACTGAAAGGAGGTCATAGGAGTGAAGTCAGTTTCTTCTTCACTGGGTTTGCATCTACTATGGCTCAAGGTATGCATTAATAATTTTCAGTTATTTTAAATCTATTTGTGAATGTCATGAAGTTTTACAATTCAAAGATTTAGAATTTATGTAATTATTTTTACAATGATACGTCAATGTCTAGTCACCGTATATGATTTTGTAAATTTTGCAAAAAAAATCGTCAAACTATTTGATGGTCTTCTGCGTAGAAATCATTAGACTTCTAGTTTTCTTTCTTTACTTGATTAGAAATATTTTTTTCTTTCTATACTTATTTTGTTCATTATATTATTTAGATTTTAAACTTCTCAAATAATCCAACATATATTGATTTTCAATTGTTTTGATTCATCAAAAGTTTGTGGGGATGAAAAAGTTATTATTGGTAAAAAAAAACTTTAAGTCATAAATAGAGTGGTATTAGTTATGGAAGTTAGACAAGTAAATAAGCTAGATTATAGCACAGTATTAGGATGCGTGATATCGTATGCAGAAAATTCACGACCTAAATAGAATATCATTGTGTATCGGCAGTGGCATGTGTTGAGTGTTCAATACGTAATGATCTACTTATATTACAAGACAACGCCAAAGTCACTACGATGTCGTCCAAGCATATAAGTATGTGATGCCATAGATTAACAAAATTGAGGTATCGTTTAATTATTTTAAGTCACTTCATTTTCTACGAGGATGATTGTGAGGGATTTTGATCTGGAACTCAGTGAGCTAACCATTATGGCTAAAGAGAGACAAATTGGTCGGTGTTTGCTGAAGTAAGGTTAGTTTATTTGGATTGCACTCAAAATTTTTACAACAAACTATCATTGATTACTTTCAATTACTTATCGATAATTACCATGTAATAATATCTGGCACTTATTTTGTTAATTTGTTATTGCACTGAGATTCTAGGACCAATTTATGAATACCCGGATGTAATAATGAGTTTTCCACGAAAGATTAGATATGGGTGAAGATTAAAGATCTCGTTCCAGATAATAATTAAGGAATATTGATTTGGATAATAACATGTTCATCTATTACCTTTGATACAATAAAAATTTAAGATATTATGTTCTTAATTGTAACATTTTAGTCCCTAATAGTAATGATAATTCTTTGCTGAAACACTAAGGCTAAGGAGAAATAAAAATTGGGGACTAAAATAGTAAAATGGATCAAAACAAGTCTAAATTCGTACTTTCTCACAGTTCGGAAAAAAAAGAAGTTATTATCTCTACATTATCAATTAACCAAATCTAACTACAACTCTCTAACTCTTCCGCTTATATAAAAGGCCAGTTTTACCAAATGTGATTACAAAGAATGCATTGCAATGTTGTTTTTCTTTAAACCAACATGTTGCAGAAAAACCTTTCATAAAACAAAGAAAATGTTGCAGAAAAGTATTAGGATTGTTTCACAAATTCAATCGATGTTAAAAAATTTTCAATTTCGTTGGCGACATTTTTCAGAGGTGAAATTGAACAAATAATGATTATCAAACATTTCCAAGATTTATTAACTAATTTATTAAGTAATTATTTGAATGCGCTTCTTATTATTTGTAATTATTTTTAAAAAAATATTAATTTTATTTCTAAATTATTTTGATATTACCATTTATATTTTTATATTTCAAAATTATACTTTTAATCTCTACCGTCAAAATTTGATTGAATTAAATTTATATTGAGCCTAAATTATAATGCAGTCAACTTAATTTTTTGTAAAAGAAAAAATATGATATTTGTAACTATTACAGTTTGAACCTTGGACTTAGACTAATAAACTTTACCACTAAACTAATTTGATCAATAAATAATTTTTTATACACCATTTTATATATTATATATATTAGATAGATGACTAAATAAATAATAATGAAAATAAAATTATCTAATAAAAAATAAAAAAGATTTATTTAAGCTTTTTGTAAAAACTAATGCAAAAAATATAAAAAATAAAGTAATTTTATTAAGGCTATAATTATTTTATATTTTTATTTTTAATTTTTGAATAATTATTAAATAATATGTTTTTAGATTATAACAATTTATAAAAAATATTAATCATAATCAGGCTTTACAAAATATCATTCATAAACACTTTTTTACAAAAAAATTAAGTTTTTTTTAATTTTCTCGTAAAAAAATTTAAAAAATAAAAAAATAAACTTATTCATATTTTATTATTTTATTTAATTTTATTGTATATTATTACTAGATTTTGTCGATCTGATTTTAAATTTTGAAGTTTGTGAAAAAATATCCCTTTCTTTCATTTATTCTTTTTTATATACTCATTCATTTCTTGTATTACAAGAAATATTATCCTCGGTAGAATTCTAATTATATAATACTTGGAACATAAACTTGCTTTCCTAAAGTAAACTTATTTATTGGGCTTGAGCCTTACTAAATAAATGTTAGCCTATTTTGAAGTGTGGATGTTTCACTCCTTTATTGTTGGGCCTTCTTTTTAGATATGAGCTTCACAATAATGTGAGCTTAAGCATGTCAATTTTATGAGACCACAAAACAACAGGCTAAACTAAAACCAAATCTGTATAAAGTCGAGAATTAGAGTCTAATATTGTAAAAAGTAAAAAAATTAAATAAATAAATTGATTATATTATGAATTTAATTTTTTAATTCTTAGCAATTTTTAATTTAAAATTATTTTTTTATTAAATAATTTTATTCTAAATATTTATTTAAACTTTTGTAATTGGTTTTATTCATGTATTTAATATATACTCGTAATAAATAATATAGTGTATATAACTATTATTAATGATTGGTTTAACTTAATGGTTAAATTTTGAATTTTAAATATCGAAATCCAAGGTTCAAACCTCTTTTTTTTTTTTAAAGGTTTTTGGATGAGAGTAAAAAATCTTACTCACGAAACACTAATTCCTTACCCCATATTGTTACTCAAATTGAGGATGACCTAGGAGCATCAAATGTGCTCCAAACCACCTGAGCTAGGCCTAGGGGACTAAACCCCTTTAAGCACAAATATTTAGTTTCTTCTTTTAAAATAATAGAGTTGGACTAAGTTATAGTTTAGGTTTAATCCAAAATTAGGTCACATCATAATTATTGCTATAGGAACAATAAGATTATTTATATTAAAAAAGTAAATTTTCAAGGTTGGTGTTATAGTAGTAAAGACCAAAAGTATAATGTTAGAATATTAGAGATATTAGTGATAATATTAAAATAAATTAAGGATAAAATTATTATTTTCTCTTATTTTTTTCGCACATTAATTATAATTATTTATTTTCATGCAGGCGACTATAAATATGATTAGAGATTATTCAACATTGGAGGCTACTTTGTTTGGATGATTCGGCAGCAAATTCTTGTTTCAAAATCTGAATCATCAGTAGATGATCAGGCAAAGCATCGTCCATACGTTCTTATAATTTCTAACATACAAAAAATTATTATGAGATAAAGCAAAAAAATGTATTGTACGTTTGATATATAATGGAATATCGTCCGTAAATAATACATATATTATTTACTAGTTAATTTTTCCATTTTCATTTTATTTGATCAACTTCAATTTATCTTGCTTTAATCTAGAAATCACAAAAAATAAGCTTATGCAGTAAATTGAATAAGCCCAACCCACGATTACTGTGCTTATCGTGTTGGCCCGACTAGTTAATAAACAATTGAAGCACAGTCCATAAGCTCATATTATAAACACTAAATTAGTAAACAGTTGAAGCTTGCCCATAAACTCATATTATAAACACTAAATAGTGAATAATGTATTGTACACAATAAATATTACTAAATTTCATTGTTTATAAGTTGAACAGTAGTCTCAATGGGCTTTTTTCTAAGTCTAACATGACACAATACTGTTTATAGCATGGCTATTAGACTTTTTTCTTGGTCCAATCCATGAACAATGTCCTATCATGTCGATACTAATCACGGGTTAGGTCATGCTATGCCTGGGTTAGCCTGCCCATTTTTCCACCTCTACTTCAATCTATCTTGTTCATTGCTATAAACAACTTTTTTTTTGAAAAAAAAAAGTATAATTATAAGTAATGTTGTTATATATGATTAACATCATTGACAAATGACATTATTTGAATTGAGTAAAATTGGAAAAGTCACTTGATCAATAATTACAAAATTAAACTAAAAAGAAAATATCGCTTTTCACCCAGCTATAATTTTCAGAAAACATTATAATTTCTAATTTATATTATTACTTCTTATATATATTTAGTTAAATGATCATATATTTCATCAAAGCATACAATATTTGTTTACTATAATAATTTTATATTAATCTATATCAAAGTATATTGAGACATATTAATTAACTTAATGATCAATTAAATTAATAATATATATTTACAGTCCCCAAGAACTTTTCTTATTTTTTATTAATTTCTAAATTACCCAGAAATGTACTATCTTTTGAATTAATTTTTTAGTTATTTTTGTTAATTTTTTTATAAAGTTTTAATTTTACCTTCGAAGGGCAATTCCAATTTAGGTTATCATTTTTTAGATAGTTAAAATTAAGCTTACTATCATGTAGAACCCTAAATATTCAATTTCTACAATCTTTTTATTCATCCAATTCTTAAATAATTTTAGAGAAAGAAGGCATTAGAGAAGAAAAACAAAGGATTAAGAAAGATTTCATCAGAGAGGAAAAGAACTTTGATTTTTTCAAAAAAAAAAAGCAAAATTCCATTTCACTCCAAATAAAGTATTGTATAACAAAATAAATCATAAATTTTAAAAATAATTTATCACATTACATAATTAGTCAAACTATTTTCAAACAAATTGAAAAACTATTTTTTTTATCTTTAATAAGAATGTATATAAGCTAAAATATCCCGAGTTTCAGTCGCCTAGTTTGCCTTTTTGTTAAAGTGGGAAAATAAAAAAATAAAAGAAAGGGATAAATATTTTGTCAGAAAATGACCAATAAAAAGATTTTTGATAGCAAAATTTAAATTTATGATAAAAAGAATTTATGATAAAAAGAATTTATGATATAAATTTTAATTATCCGGCTGTTGTTTAAAATATGACCACATAACATAATATCATGGTATATATAATCATAATTTAAGCAAATAAATAAATATGCATACATCAAAAACTATCCAAAATAAAAATACAATTAATTAAATAATATATTTACTTAAAATATTATAATAAAAATAATTAAAAAGAGGATATTATCAAAGGTAGCGGATATTTAGAAGTTATAATAAAATTAAAGAGGTAAACTATAAATAAATAGACTAAATATATAAGAAAGAAGGTAATGGTCTTTTTCTAATTAAACTATTATATCTACATAGAGAAAAATAAATAAATGAATGCACGCAAGTAGACCAATATTATCTTTATTATCTTTAATTACAGTGTAACAAATGTAATATAGTTAAAGAGAAAAAATAAAAAATAAAAAAATAAAGGGAGAAAATTTCACCAAAGAGGGAGGATTTAAGAGAAAAAAGACATTTTTGAGAGAGAGAGAAAGAGAGAGAGAAATTGATATAGGACAAATTAATCTTTTATTTTTATTTAATATGTTATTTTTTAATTTCTTAGCTTCCTTAGTTTGGTAGGAGTTTGTTCTCCTTATTAGGGTTGACTTAGGTTGTTTTCCTTATTAAGGTTAGTTTAGGTTGTTTTCCTTATTATGGTTGGCTTAGGTTTTCTCTATTATAAATATGGAGCCTATAATATTGTTTAGTTATCTTTTATTCAATAAAATTTTATTCAGAAACTTGTGAAACTTTTGTTTCGTTTTATCTTTGCGTTTCTGCTTCGTCAATTGGTATCAGAGCAGGAATTGCAATGGTGCATAACAGCGATACGGGAAGCAACCATCCTACTGACAATGTTCAGGGGGTGCAGGCACTGACGGTGGAGGCTATTCGTGCGATAGCCGTGGAAGCCGGAAGGACAATGGCTAGGGAATTCGCTCAAACTTTTCGTCAAGAATTGGCAGATTTTGATCGAAGGTTAGAGAGGCTGGAACTAGGCGGCAACAAGATGGTTGAACATGAGCATAGAGGGACAGACGGGATCCCACCTCGTGGTCCAACGCCAGCGCCACAACCACTTGGCATTATTCACGATAAAACTCAAAGAGATGAAGATTCAGATGAAGACATAATTGACCGAGGTTCTGTTAGAACACGTGAAAGTGGAAATTATAGTGATTATAAGGTAAACCTAGACCTTCCTGTATTTAAAGGGAGTTTGCACGTAGAAGACTTCCTTGATTGGTTGGCAGATATAGAGAATTCTTTCGATTATATGGATATCCCAGATAATAGGAAAGTAAAATTGGTAGCCATGAAGTTGAAAGGGGGTGCATCCACTTGGTGGCAGCAGGTTCAGAATAAACGACGGCATAAAGGAAAAGAGATAATTAAGTCTTGGGAGCGCATGAAACAAAAGATGAAGGCACGATATTTGCCCTCTAATTATGAGCAGGACTTATTTAAGCAATTAAACAATTGTCGACAGGGAAATCGTTCGTTCGATGATTATGCTGAAGAATTTCATAGGTTATGTTCTAGAAACAATTTGAAAGAGTCAAAATCACAATTACTTGCCAGATTCAGTGGAGGGTTGCGAACTGACATACAAGATTAGCTTGACATGTATACAATCTGGGATTTTTTGGAAGCTGTGAGTAAGGCAAGGAAGCTGGAAAGGCAATTAAAGCGACCTATTATTAAATCACAGGCTGTAGCACGTCAATTTTCGACTTCGCCAAACCAAGTACCACCAAATAGGGGTGTAGCACCAAATATGGGTGGAGGAGAAACCAGGCAAAGGGGTAACCTGCGAACTGCTCAGCAACAAACTAGTAACCCGTATGCGAAGCCAATGCCAAACAAATGTTACAGATGTCAACAGCCTAGGCATAGATCCAATGAATGCCCAGAATAGGGGAAAAATAAAGGTGTGACGCATTATGTAGGAGCTGCGAAAGAAGATGAAGATAATGATTATGATGACGGGGAAGAGGTTGATGTGGTTGATAGTGATGAAGGAGAAGCTGTTTCTTGTATCGTACAGAAGCTATTATTGGCACCAAAAAGGGAGGAAGAGACGCAACGAAATAAGATTTTTCGTATGAGGGGAACAATTAAAAATAAGGTTTGTAAGATGATAATTGACAGCGGTAGCAGTGAGAATATAATGTCAAAAGCATTAGTGAATGCCTTGAATCTACCCACAGAAAAACACCCATCACCCTACAAAATTGGTTGGATAAAAAAGGGAACTGAAACACGCGTAACTGAAGTGTGTAAGCTTCCTTTCTCAATTGGCAAATTTTATAAAACTGATGTATTGTGTGATGTTGTGGATATGGATGCATGTCATGTGTTATTGGGAAGGCCATGGCAATATGATGTTGATGCGATGCATAGGGGACGACAAAATATTTATGAGTTTTGGTGGAATGGGAAAAAGATAGTATTGGCGCCGACAAGTGAAACTAAGGAGGTACAAAGAGTTCCTAAAGTAGAGGGAACAAACTTTTTAACTGTAATTAAGGGGTATATGAAGGAAGATTGTGAAGGTTGTATGATGGTTGCAAAAGATGAGGAATTGAAGCCGATGGTAGAGGTCCCTAAGGTTGTACAACCATTATTGTTTGAATTTTCTGACATAATTCCAGAGGAGATGCCAGACGGGTTACCACCTATGCGGGATATACAACATAGCATTGATTTTGTGCCTAGAGCTACTTATCCCAACTTACCACATTATAGAATGAGTCCAAAGAAGCATGAGATCTTGCAGAAACAGGTGGATGAACTACTAAAGAAGGGGTTTATTCAGGAGAGCAAAAGCCTTGTGCAGTTCTTGCGCTTCTAGTCCCTAAAAAGGATGGTAGTTGGCGAATGTGCGTGAATAGTATAGCAATCAACAAAATAACCATTAGGTATCGGTTTCCAATCTCGCAGTTACAAGATATGCTAGACCAGCTTAGGGAAGTAAAGGTATTTTCCAAACTTGACTTGCGTAGCAGTTGCCATCAAATTCGCATCAAACCTTCAGATGAATGGAAGACAACATTCAAGACTAAAGAGGGCTTATATGAATGGATGGTTATGCCTTTCGGTTTGTCAAATGCATCAAGCACTTTTATGCAGCTTATGAATCAGGTATTAAAGCCTTTTGCCTTCAAGTTTGTTGTGGTATATTTTGATAACATCTTAATTTATAGTAGTGATGACGAGAGTCATTTAGTACATTTGAGGGAGGTGTTCAAAGCCCTTAGGGAGAATAAGTTGTTTGTCAACTTGAAGAAGTGTAATTTTATGCAGCACAATTTGGTATTTTTGTGGTTTGTTGTTGGTGCTGATGGCATTACGGTTGAGGAGTCTAAGGTTAAGGTAATCCGAGATTGGCCTACAACAAAGACTGTCAATGAAGTGAGGAGTTTTCATGGATTAGCAACATTTTATCGTCAGTTTATTCGTAATTTTAGCACCATCGCAGCACCTATTACTGAGTGCATGAAGAAGGAAAAATTTAGTTGGGGTGATGAACAAAATAAAAGTTTTATTGGCACTAACTAACTTTGACAAGGTATTTGAGGTGGAGTGTGATGCCTCAGGGATAGGTATTGGTGCTATTCTCATTCAGGAGGGTAAACCTATAGAGTATTTCAGTGAAAAATTGTGTGATGCTAGACAGAAGTGGTTTACATATGACCAAGAATTTTATGCAGTATTCAGAGCATTGATGCATTGGGAGCATTACTTGATTCAGAGGAAGTTTGTGCTTTATAGTGATCACCAAGCATTGAAATATATAAATAGTCAACATCATTTGAATAAAGTGCATGTTAGGTGGGTGTCATTTATGCAGAAATTTACATTTGTATTGAAGCACAAGTCTGGGCAGCAGAATAGGGTAGCTGATACTTTGAGTAGGCGAGCTACTTTACTGGTAACATTGAGTAATGAAATAATTGGGTTTGAGGTAGTGAAAGAACAGTATGCAACTGATGAAGATTTTCACACAATTTGGGATCAATGTAACCATAATCAGTGAGCAGCAGATTTTCTTATTCATGACGGTTATTTGTTTAAAACCAACAAGTTATGCATTCCTCGTTGTTCATTGCGAGAGCAATTAATACGAGAATTACATAGTGGCAGTTTAGCTGGTCATATGGGGCGAGACAAGACAATTGCTTTGGTGGAAGAGAGATATTATTGGCCACAAATTAAACGAGACGTAGGAAGAATTGTACAGAAGTGCCAAGTGTGCCAAGTTGCTAAGGGACAGGTTCAGAACACTGGATTGTATATGTCGTTGCCTGTACTTGAAAATATTTAGGAGGATGTGTCGATGGACTTTGTGTTAGGATTACCGCGTACCCAACGAGGTAATGATTCTACCCTTGTTGTTGTGGATCGCTTTTCAAAGATAGCACATTTTATTGCTTGTAAAAAAACTGGTGATACAACTCATATGGCGGGATTATACTTTTAAGGAAGTGGTTCGTTTACATGGTATTCTTAAGTCTATTACTTCAGATAGGGATGTCAAATTTCTTAGTTATTTTTGGCAAACTTTATGGGGAAAGTTTGATACGAAATTGTAATATAGTAGTGTTTTTCACCCTCAAACTGATAGACAAACAGAGGTGGTTAATCAGACATTAAGAAATATGTTGCATTTTAGTTGTGGGGAGAAGCCTAAACAATGGGATGCAGTATTGCCTCAGGTAGAATTTGCTTATAATAGTATGATGAATCGTTCGACTGGCAAAACTCCATTTGAGGTGGTTTATTTACAACCACCCTGTCATGCATTAGACTTGGTGACTTTACCAGCTTTGCCAGGAGTTAGCAAGGCTGCAGAAAACATGGCAGAGAAGATACAAAAAGTACAAGAGGAGGTTCGTGCTAGTTTAGAAGCTGCCAACGAGAAATACAAACAAGATCATATCAACGTCAACGACAAAAGGTTTTTCAGGAAGGCGATCTAGTAATGGCTTACTTGCGCAAAAATTGTTTTCCAGGGATTCGAAGCAAGTTGCAAAATAGAAAGTATGATCCATTTCGAGTTGCAAGGAAGATTAATGATAATGCTTATGTGTTACAGCTACCAAATGAATGGAATATCTCAAACACTTTTAATGTAGCAGATTTGTATGAGTATCATGAAGATGAAGTGTTATATCCAGAGAACTTGAGGACAAGTTCGTTTCTAAGTGGCTGGAACTGATGTAGGACAAATTAATCTTTTATTTTTATTTAATATGTTATTTTTAATTTCTTAGCTTCCTTAGTTTGGTAGAATTTTGTTCTCCTTATTAGGGTTGGCTTAGGTTGTTTTCCTTATTAGGGTTGGCTTAGGTTGTTTTCCTTATTAAGGTTAGTTTAGGTTGTTTTCCTTATTATGGTTGGTTTAGGTTTTCTCTATTATAAATAAGGAGCCTATAGTATTGTTTAGTTATCTTTTATTCAATAAAATTTTATTCAGAAACTTGTGAAACTTTTGTTTCCTTTTTTTTTGCGTTTCCGCTTCGTTAGAAACGTTAATAACATTCTATTTCATTGCAAATAAAGTATTGTATAGAAATATGAATCATAATCAATTTACCAATAATTTATCATATATATAGTACGTAGTCCAACTATTATTTAGGCAAATTAAAAAACTGCACTTTTACCTTTACTCCGAGTTTTGGTCACTTTATTTTACGTTAAAGACAAAAAATAAAAAAGAAAAGAAAGGAAGAAACATTTTATGGGAGAAAAATCAATAAAAAAACTTATATAATAGCAAATTTAAAATTTATGATGTCATAAAAATATTCAGTATTAAATATATAGTAAAATGTTTACTTTCTAATTCTTTCTTATTGGTCATATTTAATAATAAATTATTATAGTTTGAGATTCCTTTTAGAGTTGAGCAATTTTAACTTACGTTTAAAATATAATAAAATTAAAGCGTTAATTTATTTTATATGTTTTACATGTAATCAATTCATTATAATTCGATATTTAAATAATTTTTTTATTTTTGTGGGTGAAAAAATATGTGTTCTGCATTTTTGTCTATGGATGGTTAGAAGGTTTCACTTTACAAAATCTCTGCAAAAGTGAAAAGTGGGTGAATTAATTGTTGTGTATAAATATGGTAGACTAAAATAGTAGTTTTATGTTTGTGCAAAATGCTTGGATATTTAATACTAAATATTCAAAATGGTCATTGAATTTTGAAATAAATAAGGATATTGTCGGTGAATTTAACAAATTAGTTTTTAGTGTCCTATCCAATACTCTGGTAATTATCATTGTTATATCAGTAGTGGTATGAATGAGAAATATTGACTAAAAAAAAAATCTCCTTTTATATATATGTATATATATATAATACAAGACACGCCAAAGCGACTATAATATTATTTCAGGCTTATAAATATGCGATACCATAGATTAACAAAATTGGAGTATCGTTTAATTATTTCAAGTCACATTATTTTCTGGGAGGATGATTGTGAGGGATTCGACTGTAAATTGATCAGTTTTTGACGAAGTGGTGTACTCAAAATGTTTATGGTAAAATTTCCTTGATACCTTTCCATTACTTTGGTAATTATCGTGTAATAATAATACTATATTAGGAACTTATTTTGTTAAAATCAACAAAATAGTATTTTTATTTTGCTAAATTTCAACAACCAATTCGTGAATATTAGATTTGGGTAGATGTTGAAGATCTGGGTTCCGGATAATTCATAATTAAGGAATATTAATTTAGATAATAATATTTTTGTCCCTTACCTTTGATAAAATAACATTCCATTGCATTAAATATTCAAATATAACATTTTAGTCAGTAACTAACGCACCAATGCTTTGCTCAAAGCCCATAAAGCACACGGGGACTAAAATAGTAAAAGGGATCACACCATGTCCAGAATTGTACTTTTCCATAGTTGAGGAGAAAAATGTCATTATTCCTATACTATTAATTAACTAAATTTGTTATCAATTCTCTAATTCTACCGCCTATAAAGAAGACCAGTTGTACCAAATGTGACTGCGGAGAACGCATTAAAATGTTCTTTCTCTTTAAACCAAGCCAACCTACTGCAAAAAAAAACCTTTAAAAAAAAAACAAAGAAAATGTTGCAGAAAAGTACGAGCGTTGCACGAATTGGATCGTTGTTCAAGTCATTTCAGAAAATTTCAATTTCCTTAGGCACGTCTCTTTTGAGGTGAAATTAAACAAATAATAATTATCACCAAACATATTCAAAATTTATTAATTAATTAATTATTTATTTATTTATTTATTTGAATACCCTTGTTATTATTTGCAATTATTTTTTTCGCATATTAATTGTAATTATTTATTTGCATGCAGATGGATATAATTAGAGATTATTCAACGTAGGAGGCAGCTTTGTTTAGATGATTTAGCAACGAAATTAATTAATTAATATTTGTTTAGTGTCGGTTTTGGCTCCGGAAACCATGCCGCTGCGTCGGCTGCATCATCGGTGGACGAGCCGACAAAGACGTAATGTAAAATTACTGAGAGATTTCAGAGGAGTTGGACAAAGCGAAAAAATGTAAAGTTGAAGATGAGAAGAAGATTGCTGAGAGTTTTCAGTGAAAGAGTTGGATAAAACAATATGATCCATAAATAATATGTATATTATTTGCTAAATCTTTCATTTATATTTTATTTTATGGCCTCAATCTACATTGTTCATTGCCATAAACAACTTTTTTTGAAAAACAAGTGATGTGATATATGATTACTACCATTGTTAAACGATATCATTTATGATTTTAATTTGGTCAAATATGAAAAAAATTACTTTGACAAATATAAAATTTAAGAAATTCCTTTTTCATGGGTTCTTTTTGAAAACATTGTAATTTATAATTTAATTTCTTATAATCAGTAATTATATATTTATCATATTTTGTTTTTTGATTTTCCTAGTTACCACCTATCTAAGAAAATATGAACTACAAAATTTGGCTGAATTAAATTATGAGATCACTAGTTTAGTCTTTTCAAATTGGTGGTATAAAAGAAAAAATTCAATAGATAAAGGGTTATTGAATCATGAGTCTGATTGATTAATGCGGGTGCTTTGAAGGAATCATTATTCCAGTCCTCTGAACTCTTACCCTTTAAAATGGAACTATCTCCTTACTCATATATAATATTGACACGTCAAAAAATCTTACTACCAATTGATATTTTGCTTTTTTTTGTTCAATTTGATAGTCGTGTAACTCATCAATGATACAGAATAAGCAGGCAAAAATTTGACACAAAAACAGGATAATATTAAATTAGTCACTATAAATTTGATTAAGTATACATAAATAAATATCAAATTGATATATTTGAAATTGTTATTTTTTTGTGATGGAGTACTATTGGGTATTATGCTGCATTGACCTTTGATATGTAGTATGAACTGGGTGAAGACAATCCGATGCCCAGATGCTGAAAAGCCATACATGGTTTTAGTCAAATGCAAGACTCCCCTGAGTTGGAAATATGAAATAAATTCTTTTCCTTCCTTTAAAATTCTTTCTTTCTATTTAATCAAGTTATGAGCTAAAATAATGTATCTACATGTTCTATTCTTCAAGTTGATGAAGCAAGCTATTTTTTTTTTACCATCAAACTCTTCTGAATCTAAGAAACTTGCTTTCATGGAGTTTCTAAATTTTTTTCATAAAAATACTTTGTCAACGATTGTAGCAGCTATTAAATTACTTGATCTACTAATAGTTGCCAGCAAATTTGACGTGATTTCATGTATAAGACTCTACGGTCAACTATTGAGTAACATGCCAATCACAACAAAATCTATAATACTATAAAACCGAGTTTGTTAAATAAACCGAATCGAACATAACCGAACAGTTTGATTCGGTTCAATCTTTTTTCCCAAGCTTAACAACATGTCTTCCCTACATTAATTAGGATCCGTTTGAAAGTGCTAATTAGCACTTTATAAATGCTAATTAACATATTTGATAATTTTCACAAAAAATATTTATCTAAATGAAATTGTTAGAATGGTTTTTAAATTAGCACCTAATAAGGTGCTTTCGTAAAATTAATACTTAAAAGTGCTACGGTTCAAGCAATCTAATTTAGGAAAAATATTATGATTCCTAAAATACCCTCAATTAAGCATATTAAAATATAAAAATATGGCTAATACATAGATATTTATTATGCCTCTATTAATCTTTGATATTTAGTGTAAACTTGGTTAACAGAATTAGTGGTCAAAATGCCGTACATGGTTTGTGTCGAATGCAACACTCTCTTTGGCTAAAAACAGTAAGAACTTATTTTCCTTCCTTTAAAATTTCATTCATTCTATTCAATCAAGTTATGTGCTAAAATAATGCATTTACATATTCTATTCTTCAAGATGATGAAGCAAGCTACTTACTTTTTTCTTAAGTTTTTAAAAGATTTGTTTAGAACCATTAAACTCTTAATTCTGAATTTTCTTAGTCTTGAATTTTGATTAAAAAATCTTATAATAGGGATAGGCTGTTGGTATGTAGAAAAGAGGAAGCAGCTAAACTATAATTGACAACATTACCTAATGATAAAATGGGATTCTTTAGTGTCATTGAATATATTAGATTTAAATTATTTATTCTACTATCTCTATATTTTTTTTTGCACCCATTTTTAATATATCATAATTAGGAATGGGCACAGTATAGTTTGATCCAAATTTTGTCAAAACTTGACTAGACTAGAGAATTTCATGTTTTTATTTTTTGGAATTGAAAACAGATTGAGTAAAAATTGGAGCTAGACCGAAACCGAACCAAACCGATCAGTGTCAGTCCAATTTGATTAAATTTTTTGAATTTTGATTTTTTATAATTTTTTAACTTTCATATAACGGTGTCGTTTTGATGTCAAAATGTATTTAATATGACACCGCTATAATGATAAAGTATATTAAAATGTATTTGGGTTTTGGTTTAAGCCAATGCTAGAAACGAACCAGACCAAATAATATTTAAAACCAAATTGAAATCGTTAGTTCGGGTCCAGTCCGATCCAATTTTTCAAGCTCCAAGGTTTTTGCATGGCCCTAATTATGATTGTTGTCAACCATTTTGGGTTTGTTAAACTAGGCTTTTACTGACCATGGAAATTTTAAGAGCCTTTCAACGATAATAATTTGTTTGATGCTACAAGGAACTATCTTATCTCCCATTATAAGAACATGGTAAAGTCCGAAGAAGAGTATGTGTGCTTATCTCTTGTTGGAATTGAGGCACGATTAAAGATTGATGGTGTTCAAATTGCATCTAAAAAATTATTTATATAATTTTGTATTAAAGTGGGGCTTAGGCTTGGGTAAAAAGGTCGAACCGAATTGAATCGAAAGTTAAGTTCAATTATAAAAAGAATTCAACTTTATTGTTCATGTCACATTATTAGTGGACGAGCAGACAAAGATGTAATATAAAGTTGAAGATTTTAGTGAAAGAGTCAAACAAATTAAGCGTAACGATATAGCATAAAGTTGAAAATGAGAAGAAGATTGCTGAGAGATTTCAGTGAAAATTCAGATAAAAAGAAATGATGTATTATGCATTTTATAAATAACAGAATATGATCCATAAATAATTTGTATATTATTTACTAATTCTATTCATTTACACTTTATTTCATGGCGTCAATCTACCTTGTCATAAATAACCTTTTTAAAATATATATATATATATATATATATTATAACTGATGTTATGATATATGATTAGTATCATTGGTAAATGATATTATTTGAATTTAGTAGGGGTGGGCAAAAATGTCCAATCGAACCGAACTGAACAGTTCAGTTCGGTTCGATTCAGTTCAAAATTAAGCTCGGCTCTAGTCAGTTTTTAAATAATTGATTCGGTTAAATTGAAATCGAACCGAAACCGATTGTAAAAGTTTTTTTAACCCTTATTAATTTTATAAATTATAAATAAATAATAGTTTCATAATAATTTGCATAAATATACATAAAAATAAATATTAACATTAATATTTTTTTAATTTTATTTATTTATTATAATTATAATATAATATAGAAATATTAATGAAATTGTACAACGAAAAAAAGAAGGGTCAAAACCAAACTGAAACCGAAGAAAGGCTCAGAAACCAAAGTTGGACCCGAACCGAACTGAATCGGTTCGGTTCGGTTCGATATTATTGTTAATATATTTCGAATTCGATTCGATTTTTATAAAAATCGAACCGAACCTGATTTTGCCCATCCTTAGAATTTAGTATAACTAATTAAAAAAGTGACTTAAACAATCACAAAATTCAAATTGAACGAAAATATATTTTCTCAGCAGCTATTTTTAGAAAATATTATAATTTATAATTAATATCATAACTTCTTATATATATTTAGTTAAATTATCATAAATTATATCAAACTAGAAGGTAAATGATTATCACGAAACATTGAATAAAATTTCTTTAATAAGATTGCCAAGAGATTTCAGTGAAAGAGTTGGATAAAATGAAAAGACGTAGTGTATATTTTACATATAATTGAAGATAATCTATAATTTGTATGTATATATAGCATATATGTTTTGTACTTATAAGGTTATAATATTTGTTGAGAATATTATTTAAATAATAAAAAATATTCCATTTACATTTTATTTGACGGCTTCAATTCCATACAATAAAATAAGTTTGTAATAATTTTTGCTAGGAATATTTTAGCTATTTAACCAAACCTCTGATAAATTGCTGAAAGTATTTATTTTTGCTAATCAGCCTTATTCATTACTATAAACAAAATTCATGAATGATAGTGAATATTTAGTACCACCAATATATAGATGATACGATTGTAATATGGTAAAATGTGAAAAAAAATTACTTCAATAATTACAAAATTTAACTTCTGAAAAATTCCTTTTTCATGGATTTCTTTTTCAAAATATTGTAATTTATTTTTTACATCATAGTTAGTAATTATATATATTTATCATATTTTATTTTTTATTCTTCCTAGTTACCACCTATCTAAGAAAATATGAACTACAAATTTTGGTTGAATTAAATTATGAGATCATTAGTGTAGTTCTTTAAAATTGGTGGTATAAAAGAAACAATTCAATGGATAAAGGGGTAATGAATCATGAGTCTTACTAATTAATGAGAGTGATTTGAAGGAATCATTATTCTGGTCCTCTGAACTCTCAGCCTTCAAAATGGAACTATCTCCTAAATAATATATAAGGTTTATATGACAAAGAATCTGACTACCAACTGACGTTTTTTCTTTAGTTAATTTGATAGTCGTGTAAGTCATCAATGTTAGAAAATAAGCATGCATAACTTTGCCACAAAAACAAGTAATATTGAAATTAGTCACCATAAATTTGATCAAGTACACAAATAAATCTATGACGATCCCTATGCTAATCCTTTAAGATTAAAAATGACAAAAAAATTCAAAAGAGAAAATTCTACGATACATCACATAGCGGTTTATTAAAAAATTTGTGGTGCTCTGTTGGATCTAAAGAGAGGTGATAAGTGAGTATTTTACTCATAAACTATCACGCTCTGACTTGCAAAAGTCAAAGAGTGATCTATCAAACACATAACATATCAAGAAATACATTTTACTGTCTAAGAAACTTCATCAATATTCATTAATACAAAACTCTATTCAAATAGTCTTCACTCTCTAGTCTCCAAGCCATAATGTTTATTAAACTAAGAATAAAATACAAACCAATATCCTAAACTTAGGGAACCAAGGGACAGTAGAAGCTTCGCCAAATCCACTACGCACACGATCATTTATCTGGGAATCACAATAAACTATAATGAGTATAAACTCAGTAAGCATACTAGTTTTTTATAGACAAAAATACATGCATATATATATATACATGCATATATACATACATACATATATATATATATATATATGTAATGCATGAGATGAATATGTTACAGGATAATAATCATGTTCATTCCAAAATACATGATACAAAATCACATCAAACTTGTGCATGTCACTAACTCACTTTTAAACTTTCATTCACATTTAGCTAGGAATATCTTCATTCAATTACTACTTAGTAGGACTTCACATATAATATATCACATATTGAGCCTGAGTCACCCGTTGATGAATTTTCGTATGTGGGGTATCAGCAAGTGGGGCACAAAATTTCACAAACAATAAACACTCATACCTGAAGGTAAGAGCCATACTCTCGCCCTGATCATCGGTGAGTCCTCCCACATGCACAAATTTGTCAACGCACAATTGCAAAAACTCACAAGTTCTAACGGTACCCAAAGGTCTCTCCCATGTCATATGAAACACATAACACATCAAATATACCAAACTCGAAGGAATGACCACACATATCAAAAGGCTCCAAACACTTATAATTGCCTACTAAGAAAGTAATGAATTCGAATACCCTTAAAAATACAAAGTCTTAACTTTCACAAATATTTTTCTTATAAGACCACTTTCTCATTTATCAAAATCACTTATACATGTGTACATGCTAATGTCAATACTTAAAGACTCACGCACAGCACATAAACACAAAGTTGTAAATATATATTTTGGCATATAATCATAAGCAAATTGATGCTTGCATATTAATATATAATTCCAAAACTTTTGTAATATAGTTACACATAAATATATATGTTCATTGTGATCCCATTTAAAAAGTCTAGTATACTTACCTCTTGATGTTCCCAGTAAAATAACACAGTCACATAAATCCTAAAATAAAAATTAATCTCATAAGCCATATTACACAAAATCAAACATATAACATTTCATCAAACAAACATCCTAATTCTGTCTTTAGACCCATCAACGATTTTTCTTATATCCTAAATGATATCATTTCCTCATGAAATTAGAATATAGTCATAATAGAGCATTATATAACCTCATATAAAAATATAAATCCTTAATTCAATTTGCAACTATTTTGTTTAGTCATTTACAATACTTAGCCACTTGGCCCCAAAAACAGAGCACGACTGAGTATATCTAGGTCTCTGATTTTTAATAACTCAAACACTTATCCAATGGCTATGAAACTTTTTAGAAATCATATAGACACATATTTAGTAGCATGATAAAACTTGAAAGACATAATTCATGTCCAAACCAATTTAAACAAGTTTTACCTTACACTCTACAAATTCTGTAAACTGCACATTCTCAGTGATATAAACTACTTCAAAAATTCATAACATATTATATACATAGAATTAGGACATGAAATTTTAATATGTTATAATAAACATAATTAGAAATAGTTTTGTAAAATTTCGTAATTTTTGGAGACCATTTGTTTACCCATAAAATTGTACAATTCATATAATCTGCAGAAATCAACATTTTTCAGCATTTCAGGGTCAGATCAGAAAACTCATATAAAATCGAAAATTCAACATTTTCAAATGAAATAAAATTTATCATAACCCTTTTGATGCCTAATATTTCCAGCTAAATCAATTTTCCAAAATAAGACATATAAAAATTTATAAAATTTTCAGATCAAGCTACTATCTAAGGTCTAAGTTCTGCAAAAGCTTTCTTTGACAACAATAATCATCTTCTACCAATTCCTTCATCAATTCCACCACAAAATCATATTCATAACCATGAATGATTCAAATCAATATATACTCAACATATTCATGTAATCTTTATACAAAATATACTTTCATAACACAATCAAATCATACATAACACCATAAATCTTGAAGAGAAGAGAAAACTACCTTAAATCTTCTTAATTTCTCCTTGGAAACTAAATTTTCTCTTCAAATTCTTCTCTCTCTCTCTCTCTCCCTCTCTCTTAAAATCTGCAAAATGATGTTTCTCTTTCTAAACAAGAAATAGGATGTATTTATACTTAGGGTTAGAATGGTAATTTTGGTCTTACTAAGTACACCAACACTTAATACTAAATACACCCATGTATTAATACTCTAATTTTATATTTGGACCTTTCTTAAGTAAAATCTTACTTAATACTAAATACACTCATTTAATACATCAAAAAAAATACCTTAAATATACTAAGCTACTTACGTACAAACTAATAGAAAATGATGTGTATGTATACAAAATACGTACCACTTGGGGGTGTTACATAAACTAATGACATTCGAGCTTAAATGTTTGATAAATTTGTGTATTTATGTGTAGGGAAGCAAGAAAGGTATAATTGAGTAGAAGTTGACACAAATTGCACCAAAGGAGTAGAAGAAATACCATGGGCAGCAAAAGTGGACATGTTGAGTATAGGTTACTAAAATGAGCATGACTTCCTCTACACAACTCGAAATTATATTTCATTTATTGCTTTAAAAACTAGACATTTAGGGACGGTAAGCATGGCACAAAGTATAAAAAACGTGTAATTAATTTAATCAGATAGGGATATCGATGTGGGTTAATTATACATAGGACCTTGTTTGATGTTTGAGTGAGGTAACAAGGTTAGTTTTCAACCTGATAAGTGAATTGAATTAAAACCCATTAAAAATTACTAATTAGGAAAGATATGGGGTTAAGTAAGTGAAATTAAGGTTCTAGAACTATTATCACAGAGATTTCTATTTGCTTTAATTTTTTTTTTCATTATCTTTATGTATTTGAATTTGTTTCATGAAATTAGCTTGCCTAGATAAAATTAGGTTATCATAGCCCTAGTACTTAATTTTAGGGTAATCTTCATTCCGCCCCCTTCTAAATTTGACAATCATCACTCCACCCCCACATTTATTAGAACTCATCAAAACGCCCCCAATCCGTTAACTTTAATTGTTAAAGTTAACTGTTAAAAGGGTAAATCAGTAATTATAATTACAATTATTTTCTATTTTTTTCTTTTTTTCTCTATTTTTTCTCCTCATCTCTTTTCTACCCTTTTTTTTTCTTCTCTTTATTCATTCATAAAAGCTTGAGAGATGAAGAGATCGAGATGCTGGAAGATATAAGGAGAAGAAGGAAAGAAGAAGGAAAGAAGAGAGGAAAGAAGAGAGAAGGAAGAAGAAAAGAAAAAGAGAAAGAAGAGATGAGGAAGAAAGAAGGAAAGAAGAGGGAAAGAAGAGAGAAGGAAGAAGAAAAGAAGAGAGACGAAGGACAGAAGAAAGAAAAGAAAAGAGAAAGAAGAGATGAGGACGAAGAAAAAAAGAAGAGAGAAGGAAGAAGAAAAAGAAGAAAACATGGAAAAAAAAAAGTTTGGTGCTTTTATAAGGGTATATAATGTCTTTTTGTATTTTTTAAATATTATGAAGGATAATTTAGTTCTTTTTGTCAGTCAACCGTTAATTCTAACCGTCAAACTTAACAGATTGGGGGTATTTTGGATGACTTATAATAAACTTGAGGTGGCGGAGTGGATGATTGTCAATTCTAAAGGGGGCGGAATGAAGATTACCCTTTAGTTTTAATACAAAAATTCAATCTTTGTGGGTTCGACACTCTTATTTATTATTTTATTACTTTCACGACCTATGCACTTGAGATTAAATGCATACACGTTAGTGTTGTCGTGAACAAGAGAAAAGAAAGTTCACATTCATGTGGTAGGTTTGAGGTTTAAGGTTTAAAGGAATTAGAGAAGCAAGCTACTTACTTTTTTTTTGTAAGTTCTTGAAAGATTTGTTCATGACCATGGAACACTTAATTCTGACATTTGTTAATTATGAATTTTGATTTGAAAATCTTATTGTAAGGATAGGTTGTTGGCATACAAAAGAGAAGAAATAACTAAGCTACAACAGATACATCAAACAACTAATGGCAAAATAGGATTGTTTAGTGTTATTAAAGTGTTAGATTTGAATTTCTTATTCTATTATCTCTAAT